>JARBWK010000002.1:39079752-39337187 GCA_030556195.1 Anolis apletophallus | reverse complement strand
ATAGGTACAGCTTTTAGCAAGGAGGTAATAAAGATACCCTTAAAAACATTGAACAGAGGAAAGCTCCTTGACATGAAGATGGAGCAACAGCACAGCCCCATGGCTGGAGTTGAGCACAGCCTCCAAGATGTCGAAAATAAGATGGGGAAAACTGTCATTACCTCTGTTTGTGTCGTTTGTCCTTGTTAATTGTATAATCGGAATTGAATGTTTGCAGTATGCGTGTTCCGTAAGCCACTCTGAGTCCCCTTCGGGGTGAGAAGGGTAGAGTATAAATACAGTAAATAAATAAATAAATCTTGTAGAATAAATATATACTTGCAAATGACATTAAAATCTCACTGATTTCCCCCCCTGCATCATGTGAAAAAGTACAGTTGGTACCAGCTTCACTTTTTTTCTTCTTTCAAGTGTATACTTAATTTAGAGAAATGATTTATCCTTTGCACCAATACATTCCACTGTAAATGATTGCAGCATCACTTTTGGGTTATATTTCATATCACTGCATGATGTGAGTGAAAGCAATGTTTATTCCCAGGTCTACTTCTGTCTCCTTGTGTTTTAATAAAAATACATTCAGGATTGATACGAATTTATGTCTTTCAAATATTCTTCATTCAGCAAACTTCTTCCAGCAATCCAACTCCTAATAGTAGGACTGCAAAAGCCCCCAAGGAACACAGGAGTTTAAAAAAATGAGCAAATAAAATTGTTGTCATATCAACAGAAAAGATCACAAATAAAACTCAGTGTTTTAAAATTATTTAATTCTTTAGAAAATAAAAAATAATTAACAACAACCAAGCAAAAAGAATGGCCAATAGGATCACAACCAAGCAATCAAGAACAGACAGTCCCTATCCCTAAGTTACAAACAAGATAGATTCTGTAGGTTTGTTCTTAAGTTGAATTTGTTTGCAAGTCTGAACAAGTAAACTTTTAAAGGATTTGTTCCTTCAAATAAAGAATGGGGAACTTCTGGCAAAGGATAGGGCTGTGGGAAATTTGCCATCAAAGCCTACAAGCTTCTTCCTTATCTCCTCCTTCAGACTTAAGAAATAAGTGCTACTTAAAAACTGGAAATGAACCCTTGTTTGTGGCCCAGGAGCCTCCAGCAATAAACAGAACTCTGGTTTACAACCTAGGAAGATATTGCATAGACCAGTCTGGACCAGGAAGACAAGGTTTAAGTCCAAGCAACTTTACACTTTTACCAGATAAAATTCCAAGATTTATATGGAAGGTGGTCTGCTGTCTTCTACAACTGTTTTCCAATAGGCATAGTTCTGTTTATCACTACTTTCTATTATACCCCCAATTCAGACCATTTTGGAAAGATAATAGACTTTAAAAATCAGTTTGTGATATAGCATGCAAGGTCATTTCTTCAAAAGGAAAAATTAAGAAGTAAAAAACTTATCTTAACTGCAAAGAGAAAGGTGCAAGGGAAAACAACTTAGAACAACATAGATAACTTCTAATAACCTACATTTGGTAAGTCTTATCTTGAAAGCTATACAAAGATAAGATCCTCAGCTTTCAATGTACAGCAGTCCCTGAGTTACAAACATCCGACTTACAAACAAATCATAGTTAAGAATGTGAGTGAGACAACAGGAAGTGAGAGACATCTACACCTCAAAAGAGAAATTCCACAACAAGCCAAATTTTCCAAAATCCAAATTTCACAGGGACAGAAAGTAAGCTGAAATCTTTTGAACAGGAGCACAGACAGCAAAACAGACACCACAGGATGTTAGCCCTTCCCTATGCTATTCAAAGCTTCCCACAGTTGTGGACATAATCTCCCAAGCCTGTTATATGCCTGCGAAATGTGGACTATCCACACTCAACTTAAAGAATGATTCAATCAGCGTTGCCTCTGAAAAATCCTGCAACTCTCTTAGGAAGACAGGTGGGCAAATAGCAGCATTCTGAAAGAAGCGAAGACAACCAGCATTGTAGCAATGGTGCTCCACTACCAACTTCTCTGGACTGGCCATGTTGTCTGAATGCCCAATCAATGTCTCCAAAAACAGTTACTATACTTTCAACTCAAGAATGGAAAATAGAATGTTGGTGGACAGGAAAAGAGAGTTAAAGATGGGCTTAAAGCCAGCATCACATACTGGGTTATAGACACTGAGAACCGAGAAGCCCCAGCCCTTGTACATTCTAACTAGAGGTCAGCTGTTACCAACAGTGGTGTGGAATTCGAAGAGGCACAAATGGAGGGTGAAGGGGAGAAGCATGTCAAGAGGAAGGTGCATCAAGCCAATGCTTGTCATGACCGCCTTCCATCTGGAAATCAATGTCCTCACTGTGGAAGAACATGTGGATCAAGAATAGGTGTCTACAGTCAACTATGAACCCACCACCAAGATCCTACACTTGGAAGGTAATCATACTTGGCCATGAGTGATAACCTATGATTATGCATTTGGCTGGAGCTATATTTTTAAAATGTACCTGTTCAGACTTACAAATTCCACTTAAGAACAATCCTGAAGCATTCAGTACATCAGATGGAAAATACTTCCTTCTTCCCATACTTTACGTCAGTGGTTCCCAACCCATGGTCTGTGAACCAACAGTGGTCCACAAGAACTAAAAATATGGTCTGCGGCCTCACCATTACTACACCATTGCAACAAGAGTGACTGGTCTCGGAAAACTCTCTTATAGAGCCAAGCCTTATTAAATATGGTTTTCTGTGGGTGAGCAGATGGTGACTACTGGATGGCATATGTTCTGTATCCGAAACTAGAGCTGATGTGGGCTATCCAATGCAATTTTCTGAATCAGCACCCCAAATAACCAAACTAAATCTAAAGTTGACCAAAAAGCCTGATTCATAACCCTTTTGGTACTAATGTTGAAAAGTGGTCCCTGGTCAAAAAAATGTTGGGAACCACTGCTTTATATCAATTAGGATAGCAATGAGAGTAGGTGGCAATATGGACTAGGAAACAGGTTTCAGTTTGAAGAAGATTGTGTTGGCTTAGAACTGAATTATATTTTTTTGAATATGTGATATAGTTCATAAATTGATGGAAAGAACTAAGGCCTAATTGGACAATTACTATTGACACCTTATACACTGCTGGTCATTAGAATTGGTTCCTAGATGGAAAACCTCTATCATATAGCCTGTAAAAACTACAACAGAAAAAATGGAGTACTGGAACTTTTGGAAGAAGGTTTCATTGTAATCCTTCATGTCTCTGGTTGTCACTGATGTTTTTGCCATCCAGTCATTTCTGACATACGGTGACACCAAGGTGAACTTGGTTTTCTTGGTAAGATTTGTTCAGAGGATGTTTGCCTTTACCTTTCTCTAAACTAAGCTTAGAGAATGTTACTTCCCCAAAGTCACCCAGTGTGCTTTCATAGCTGAATAGTATATTGAATCCTGGTCTCCAGAGTCACAGTCTAATACTCAAATCACTATGCCATGCTTGTGCTGTTTCTGATATCTGTTTACACATTTTATGAAAACAAAGGACATTAGGCCAGTCAGCTTATATCTCTCATCCCCAAACAACCAGAGAGAACTGATAAAGAAATATTTTTATTACAGTATGTAAGAAGCGACTTGAGAAACTGCAAGTTGTTTCTGCTGTGAGAGAATTGACATTGCCCAGGGGATGCCTGTGGGAGGCTTATCTCATGTCCCCACATGAGAAGCTGGAGCTGAGAGATGGGAGCTCACCCTGTCAAGCAAATTTTTAAAACCAAACATTAGTCAGCAATGCTGCCGGCACAAGGGTTTAACCCATTGCCCCATCACAGCTCCTGATAAAATGGAATAACTGCATTTATGCTGCCCTGTGTGATTATTACAATAATTGTTTTACAGGGAAAAATCACACGAATTCCTTCCCTTCTTCATCTGCTTTCATTTCTGTGCTAAGGCTGCCTCGTCTAGAGCAGCTCAAGAGTTCATGGCTTCCATGACAACCTCTTAAATTATACTGAGTCCAATGCTGGTGGCTCACAATAGCAGGCTTCAGACATTGATTCGGCATACAGGTAAGCTCTACACATAAAGAGGTAGAATGGCAATGTGCATGCTGGCATCATCCCCTCTGATGAGAAGAGAAAGTTAATAAAAATATAATTCAGTCGTATTTCTGCCGAAGGAGGGACATGTTCAGCAATTAGATCTGAATTGTTCTCATTTAAATTTATGTGGCATTGCTACACTACTAAAAGATAAAGAATCCTATGTATTATATTATTTCCTAGCAACAGTATAACTGTCTTGTAGTGGTGGGATTGTTTGCTCCTGTGGAGGCAAGAGGTTGTGCTGGCAGTGGCAATGCAGCTGATACAATGTCCCATGTGAGACAGGTTTTTGCTAAGGAGCAGCCAGATTAAATGTGCCAAATATTTAAAGGGCAGCAGAAATAGTGGTGGTATGAGTCTGTCTGAGGATTGTTCAGGGACAACAGCAAAGACATCTAGCTAACACTTGTTAGTAATGGGCAAAAGGAGCCAGAGTAAATCTGATTAGAATGTCTTTTACCAGAAGGATTATGATGAGACAATCCAAAATGAAACAAAAGATCAATGCAGGAATATGACACTCAATGAGCTACTGGAGTAGAGCAGATAATGACTATGAGTAGTGCTGCAGCTAATGGTATAACTGGACTCAAGCTGGGTGGTCAGGACTCCCTTCACCATCTGACACATTGGTTTGACCCATTGAATTCACCCTAGGTCTCAGAAGAGCAGCTATGAAGGAACTAGATAAGATTCTGAAGTGTTCAGGAATATCCATGTCATCATATTTCCAATTTCTATGTATGGTTGTAAAAGTTGAACAGAGGATGAAAATCAACTCATTTAAAATATAGTGAAAGAGAAGAGTTTTACAAATATCATGGACTGCTAAAAAGACAAATAAATGGGTTCTATAGCAAATAAAGCCTGAAGCCACAATGTACTTTGGATATATCATGAGATGGCATGCCTCACTCGAAAAGACAATAATGATTTGTAAAATAGAAGGCAGTAGAGAAAAAGAAGATGGCCTTGAGTCTGCACAACCTGAGCAGGACTCTTGATGATAGGGTCACCATTATGGTTGACTTTGTCCATAAGTCAAAGTCAGTTTGATGGAGGAAAACAACAACAAGTCTCTCTTGCACTATATTTGTCAATATGAGATAGGACTTTGAAGAAGAATTTGAAAACACATTCTGGCAATGTAGGTATTGCAATCAAATTATGTTAAGCAGAATTAAATTAGTTACTTAGACATATGAAAAATAGTTTGCACTTTTACACAAATTATTAGGTTGCATTTTCAATTATGGGTGAGAGAGAACCAAAAATCAGGAAAAAAAATCCCATCATTGTCAGAGAACACTGTGTCCTTCCATAGAACTTTGTTACTTTTATTTACAAGTTGCATTGTGTTCTCTTTACTGTAGTGGAGGAATTTAAAACGTATTTTTGAACTCTAATCCAAAATGTGAACACAGTTCTGAAATATTTAGTGTCACCAGATGTTGCCGATGTTACTATGTACCCACAAGAAATTAGTTGTTTTTTTAGACTGAATGAAACTAAATTTAGCTATGGGGGAAAAGCTGTTAAGGGCTTGTCTTTCACCCAGCTATTTTTATCCTCAAAGACTTTCTGATGAACATTTTACCACAGCTGGCTTTGAAAGCATTTGGAGAGATTTAAACAACATACTATTTCATTGTTCTTGAGAGCTTTCACAGAAGGAAATATGATCTTTCTGCTTCCTGAATTTAACAGTTTAGTTAGAGGTCTTACCTCAGATCGTGATATCTACCTTTACTTTCATCAGTTGTTTAGAAAATGTTTAGAAATTCTAAGAAAAACGAATAATACAGCAGCAGGGATATTAACAACAAAAGCTCCATGTTTTCACAATACTGAGCTGTTGTAAGTTTTTTTCCGGGCTATATGATCATGTTCTAGGGGCATTCTCTCCTGATGTTTCGCCTGCATCTATGGAAAGCATCCTTGCCATTAATGCAGGTGAAACGTCAGGAGAGAATGCCTCTAGTCTAGAACATGGCCATATAGCCCGAAAAAACCTACAACAACGCAGTGATTCCGGCCATGAAAGCCTTCGACAATACTGTACATTTTCACAATACTGTTCTAAAAGCATATCACAGCATTTCAATTTTAGCTGTTAACAGCTTTGTTGATGTTGTATACTTTCAAGTTGTTTCTGACTTATGAAGACTCAGTCTAAAATGATCCTACCCTAAGGTTTTGATTGCAAGATTTGTGCAGCAGGGGATTGCCATTTCCTTCATCTGAGGTTGAGAAAGCATGATTTGCCCAAAGCCACCAAGTGTGTTTCTATGGCCCAACAGTGAATCAAATCCTATTTTCCCAGATATTTATCCCAGCATTCAAACCACTACGCCACATTAGTTCTCCGCTATTACAAGTGCAGTTTTCTCAAATCCATTGTTAGTCCCAACAAGAGTAGATCCATTATCTGTAAATTGTTACAAAAGGAAATGTGCTCAAAGTTTAAATAACTACTGTGGTTTTTTCAGTGTGAGTCAAGGTAGGAGATGTTCAACATTATCATAACAGGGGCAGTGACTAAAATGAAGACGGGGGAATTTTAGTTTAGTGTGATATAATCTGTGTGTAAACTTGCTTTGCAGTTTCACTTCAGTCTGGGTTGCCCTTATCATTAGGCACATTGTGATGAATGTCTAAGGCAAAAGATTTTGGGTGTCCTGAAAAGGCATCAAAGGGTGAGTGCCAGGCTGAAGTGGGTAGGGAGGTAACATGGGATTTTCAACATAATGGACCAAAATAACTTTTCTAGCCTTGTGTACTTCACACCTTGATTTGGATGGATCATGGACCCCATTTGTTGTAGCTCAGGCAGAAAAATGTCTTGCCTGGTGTTGACTTTGTAAGTTTGCATACAAGAAATTGGACTGGACATAATTAGATAAAAGTGACTCTCCTAATACTGTCAGAAGCAGCACCAGTATTAAATGAGTTTATTATATCATCCCTGTAATCAGTGTGACTGTGCTGGATCAATGTTAATTAGTTATTCTTAATTGGTTAACTACTATTTTCTCAAATTGCCACTGTTGCAATGTATCTTTTTATATGATAATTCTATTATATGAAAGTGTTCATTTTACTGACACAAATTATGACCAGGAAATAAAAAAGAGTGACTTGCATTAAATTACCATGTGATGACAGCTTCAGAAAAACCAGGCTTCTGATTGCAACTGTCATGGTGTGTTTAACATGGTTACACCAGCAAACTGTACTAGATTTCAATTTTTCAAAAATAATTTAAAAACACTTTAAAACTTAATTTTTAATGTTCATCTATGCCTCCCCTCCCGTCCCCAAGTCACATTCATTTACAGACTATTTTCTTGTCAGTTCTTTTACTGTATCATTTTTTAAATAATAGTCATATCTTACCCTAGTCATCGAACCAAAATCTTACATGATCCAAGGATGGTTTAAATTTGCTATTATTCTGACACATATAGCTAACAAACTGTTTCCTTATACCTTTGAACAAATTATTTTATTTCTCCCCTCTCCAATCTTACCTTGTATGTTGCAATCTATCAATTCCTATTTATCACTGTTGGGTTTTTTTTTCCATGTCAGGAGCGACTTGTTGTGGTGGCACAACATGCATAACACTAGAGTTTGGTGCTGCTATAAAGGCAGCTTCTGACTGTATGTTCGATAGTACAAAATGTCTTGTACTAGCTCTAAGCCACTTAGTGCCATTCACTTGCATGTTCTCATTGTGTGCAGAACTAGCAAGTGCTGAGTACATTTTTGCTACATATTTTCGTAACTGTTGAACAGTTTGAGATATTGTGATGACACTTTAGAAGATGTCTATTACTTGCCAAAACTCTTGGTCTTTGAGATCTATGTATCACCATCCAGCTCCCTCCCTCCCTCTCACCCATTTTAACTGTAAATGCTCACAGCATTTATTCAAGCCTTCGTAGATCCCAGAGGGATCGGTGGACCACAGGATAAGTCTGAGCAGGGCTTCTTTAACTTTTTCAACTCATGACACTTCCACACAATTTTTTTAATATGGCCCCAGGTATATTGGCATGTAAAGTAGATATAAAAACAAAACATTTAGTGGGTTTCTGTGAGTCTTCCGGGTTGTATGGCCATGTTCTAGAAGAATTCTCTCCTGACGTTTCACCCACATCTATGGCAGGCATCCTCCAGCGGTTGTGAGGTTTTTTGGAAACTGATCAAGTGGGGTTTATATATCTTTGGAATGTCCAGGTGGGAGAAAGAACTTTTGTCTGTTGGAAGCAAATGTGAATGTTGCAATTGGCCAGCTTAATTAGCATTGTATAGCCTGGCAGCTTCAAAGCCTGGCTGCTTCCTGCCTAGGAGAATATTTTGTTGGGAAGTATTAGCTGGTCCTGATTGTTTCTTATCTGGAATTCCCTTGTTTTGTGAGTGTAGTTATTTATTTACTGTCCTGATTTAATTTTTTTAAATTTTGTTCATTTTCATGGTTTCTTCTTTTCTGTTTAAATTGTCTAAGTGCTTGTGGATTTCAGTGGCTTCTCTGTGTAGTCTGACATGGTCATTGTTAGAGTGATCCAGCATTTCTGTTTTCTCAAATAATCATGATGTTTCCAGGTTGGTTCACCAAGTAAGTGCTCTGCCATGGCCAATGTCTCTGGTTGATTTATTCATTCATTTATTTATTTACTACGCTTCTATACCGCCTCTCTCAGCCCGAAGGCAACTTGAGGCGGTGAACAAGCAGCAAGTGCTCACATACAAACACATCATAAAAACAGTAATATAAAAACCATATAAATTAACAGTTAAAAACTACAAAAACTACAAGATACAAAACTTAGCACATCATTCTTAAAATCAATTTCGACAACACATAAAATATTTAGTGATAATAAATCAGAATCGCGAAACCCGCTAAACAGGCTGATTTTTCTTTTTGTGGAGTACAGCTGAAGCATTTTCTCCAGATACCACTATAAACACTGCATGTTGTTGCTAACAGATTTGTGTAAATTTGGTTTAAGAAACCCTTTACTGTTGCCAGTTTTTCTATGACCCCAGCATTGAGCTCAACAGACCCCTTTTAGAGTTGGGACCCACAGTTTAAGAAGCAACAAGGGAGAAACAGTTCTTTCTCCCTCATAATTCTAGAATAAGGCGCTAAAGTGGTGAGGGATTAAAGCTTATAAAAGGAAGTATTTCTTCACACAGTGCATAGTTACACTCTGAAATTCACTGCTTTGCAGTGATGACTGTCAACTTGAATGGCTTCAGAAGAGCACTGGACAAATTAAGGGAGGATGGGCCACCCATAGCTACTAGTCAGGATACCTAATATGTCATTTCCAGTATCAGAGTCAGTGTGTCCCTGGCAGAAGCACACAATGGAGGATTCAGCCACACTCATGCTATGATAATACGCTTCCTATAGGAAAGTAGTTGCCACTGTGTGAACAGAATATTGGCTGGTTCCTCAGTCTAATCTGAGCCGGCATTTCTTGTGTTCCTACAAAGTCATTTTGCATATCTCAGGCTATATCTAGAGCAGTCATTACTACATTTTTTGCATTTTTCATTATCAATTTCTCTCTTTCACCCTTGACCCCGCGGGTTACCCAAGTTTACCTGCATAGTTAACTAAAGATAACATTTTAGCCAAACCGGGAGGTGGCTATTCTAGTTCAGGCAAGTTTAGCATATACTTATGAAAACCCACTTATTATTTAAGGAGCTGTGAAATGGTTTGTTTTCCTTTTAAAGCAGTGGTTGATGTGGCCTAGCAATGCAAAGAACATAAAGCAACCAATACCATTAACACAATTCCAGATCGATTGATTCGACCAAGGAAATCACCGCCCTGAGTTTGTAGGACATGAGAACAGCTGTTGATGCTCAATTTTCAGGGAGGGTTTTCAGCCATCGGGTTGCCATGAAACCGACCTAATTGCTAAAATAATAACAAAACTAGACTGAAGGGGGGGGGGAAAGCAAAACAGAAACAACAAAACCACCCTCTGTTCTTCCTGTAGATAGAAGAAGCCAGAATGCAGGAAAGTTTGATCTCAGGCCCCTTCCACAGAGCTAAATAAAATCCCACATTTTCTACTTTGAACTGGAATATATGGCAGTGTAACCCAGTTCAAATCAGATATTGTGGGGTTTTCTGCCTTGATATTCTGGGTCATATGGAAGGGCCCCCGGTCCTCCAAGAGCAATGATTCCCAAACACAAGACTCCTGGTGTTTTGGATTTCAGCTCCCAGAAGTCTCAGCTGCCTTGGCCAATGATCAGGGATTCAGAGAGCTGAAGTCCAAAAGACTTGGAAGACAGGAGTTTGGGAAATACTGCCTCCAAACCAATGGTACTCAACGTATTGTAAACTAGTGCTGGTCCACCAGTTTTTAGTCACCAGTCTGCAGGAAATAGTGGCTTCAGGGTGATGTCATTCGAGGGCATAACATCAAAATGACTGCCTATAATGTTTTTGTGGAGTGTTTCATCAGAAATGTATTATTCTTTAATAAAATGATCCCTATTGTCAGTTATAACCACAAAATACTTTTTCATCAGTTTAGTTTGCATGTCCTGTGTCTCTAGAGCAGGGGTTCTCAAACCTTTTCAGACATGGTGCCCTATTTGAAGCAAAAGCTTGCCATGGAACACCAAGAAATATTTATATATTATATACAATGCATATATATAAGCCAGTCATGGGCAAACTTTTTGACCAAAATAAACTTAACAGTACTTCAGTCCAACCCCCTTTTGCCATACAGGAAAAGCACATTATTTATTTATTTATTTTATATCTGGCCCTTCTCACCCCACAGGGGACTAAGGGTGGATTACAATGCAACATATAGACATACAACATTTAGACAGAGACACAGAGGCTACTGACATTCCAGTTTTTTTGGCTACCAGGAGGAGCTGTCGCATTCCTTCACATATTTCCTGGAGATATTTATGGCCTGTTTTTATAATGTAACGCTGGATTTGTTGTGAGCCGCCCCGAGCCACTGGGGGGGGGGGGGGTAGACAAATGCGAATAAATAAATAATAAATCAGTTAAAATTAGCCTCCCACAATGTGGTACCTTAATTTCCTACTTGACAGATGTAACTGTCTTTCGGGTTGTAAAGGTCAACAACAAGCTACACTTAATTGGTCGAGTGCTCACCTCGACCCGGGCAGGCTTCGAACTCATGACTTTCTGGTCAATAGAGATCTTATGCAGCTGACACCCAGCCAGCTGCGCCACATTCCCGGTGCAATCAAAGCATCCCCAGCCATTCCTCCTCTGTGCATGAGGCAGGGCATTGTGAGCAAGCATAGAGATGCAGAGTTGTTTGTTCTGCTCTGCAGTCACACAAAGTGAAGGGTTTTTCTGCCATTTGCCAGGTTGTCTTTTGATCTGCCCACTCCACTTCTGAGCCTGTTCAGGGCTTCCAAGTTGCCCATTCTTGGTTTGCCCCTGGAGACAAGCCCTCTTTTTTTGGGGGGGGGATCCATTTTGAATTGCCTGGTTTAGCTGCTCAGAGGGATACTCTTATACTCTTGCTGTTGCTGAGGGAACATTAAGGTCAGGAAAGCCAGACCTGTACAAAAGGGACGGGTTACACTTGAACGAAAATGGAACCAGACTGCTGGCGACTAATATTAAAAAGATTTCAGAGCAGCTTTTAAACTGATTCCTAGGGGAAAGTCGACAGGAGCTGGGCAGCTTCCGGTTCGAGAGGGTGAAATGCCAAGTATGGAGGACGAAATCCATACACAAATGGCTGAGTCAACAGAAAAGATAGATAGTAGTAGTAGTCGAGAGGTAGGACATGGTAGGCCTTCTACAAATTCTCACAAACAGCCAAAGTTGAAAGTGCACCAGAGAAATAAATATAAATGTCTGTACGCAAACGCTAGAAGCCTTCGAACAAAAATAGGGGAGTTGGAATATTTGGCAAAAGAAAAAATATTGATATTATTGGCATAACAGAAACCTGGTGGACGGAGGAAAACAAATGGGACACAAAGATTCCAGGTTATAAACTGTACAGGAAAGACAGGAGAGGGAAAAATGGTGGCGGTGTGGCCTGTACATAAATGAAGAGCTAGAATCTCATGAATTAGAACTTCAAGAAATTTCAAACTCACCTACAGAAACATTGTGGGTAAAAGTCCCAGGACAAAACTAATCTAGCATTAGGATCTGCTAGTCATAATGGGGACTTCAACTATCCCCAAATAGATTGGCCAAATTCTTGTTCTACGCATGAAAAGAGACAAGGGTCCTCGACATGCTAGCTGATTATTCCCTTGAGCAGATGGTCATGGAACCAACCAGGGGAAAGGGGATCCTGGACTTGGTGCTAACTAATGAACAAGATCTCGTTCAAGATGTCCTTGTAGCTGAGCCCATAGGTACCAGTGACCATAACACAATAACCTTCAACGTAAGTTTGGATAGCAAACTGTCAGTGAAAACTAACACAGAGACATTAAACTTTCACAAAGGGAATTTCACCAAAATGAGAAAAATTGTAAAGAACAAACTAAAAGGAGCAGTAAAAAAAATCAAATCCCTCCAAAATGCTTGGAAACTGTTTAAAAATACCTTAAAACAGGCCGAACTAAAATGCATTCCAATAAAAAGAAAGAGGCATGGAAAGTCCAAAAGGACACCAGTATGGCTTACAAATGAAGTAAAAGATGTGATTGGAAAGAAGAAAAACTCATTTAAGAAATGGAAGGCTCTTCCTACCGAGGAGAACAGAAAGGAACACAAGCTCTGGCAAACTAAATGCAAAGCAACAGTCAGGAAAGCCAAGAGAGATTTTGAGGCACACATAGCAAAGAATATTAAAAAAACAACAAAACTTCTTTAAGTACATCAGAAGCAGGAACCCAACTAGAAAAGCAGTTGGGCCACTCGACGACAATGGTCAGAAAGGGAAAATCAGCGAAGACAAGGAGATTGCTGAGCGGCTAAATGACTTCTTTGCCTCCGTTTTCACACAGGAGGACAGACAACATATGCCTGCAGCTGAGTCAGTTTTTTCAGGGAGGGAATTAAATGAATTAAACCAGATAGAGATAAACAAGGAAGATGTTCTCACATGCCTTACTAAACTAAATGTCAACAAATCACCAGGGCCAGATGGCATCCACCCCAGAGTTCTTAAGGAACTCAAGTGTGAAATTGCTGAAATTCTAGCCAAAATATATAACCTTTCTCTAAGATCAGGCACTGTACCCGAGGACTGGAGGGAGGCAAATGTAACTCCGATCTTCAAGAAAGGATCAGAGGTGATCCAGGAAATTATAGGCCAGTTAGTCTAACCTCAGTTCCAGGCAAAGTGATGGAAACCATTATTAAAGAAAAATTACTAAGCACATAGAAGAACAGGCATTGCTGAAGGAAAATCAACATGGTTTCTGCAAAGGCAAATCATGTCTTACTAACTTGTTAGAATTCTTTGAGGTGTAAATAAACACATAGATAAAGGGGACCCAATTGATATTGTTTACCTTGACTTTCAAAAGGCTTTTGACAAAGTCCCTCACCAAAGGCTCCTAAATAAGCTCTTCAGCCATGGAATCAGGGGACAGGTCTTGTCCTGGATTGGAACCTGGCTAAACTGTAGGAAACAAAGGGTGGTAATAAACGGACATTTCTCTGGGTGGAAAGAGGTGAGAAGTGGCGTACCCCAAGGTTCAGTTTTGGGTCCGTTACTTTTTAATTTATTCATTAATGATCTGGATGTAGGAGTGAATTCTGGTAGCAAAGTTTGCAGACGACACTAAATTGTTCAGGGTAGTTAAAAATGAAACTGATTGTAAAGAGCTCCAGAAAGATCTCTCGAAATTGAGTGAATGGGCAACAAAGTGGCAAATGCATTTTAACCTAAACAAGTGTAAAGTCATGCACATCGGGGCAAAAGAACCCCAACTACACCTACAAATTGATGGGGTCAAAGCTTTCCGAGACAAACCAGGAAAGGGATCTTGGGGTCTTGGTGGACAGCTCAATGAAGATGTCAACCCAGTGCGCAGCAGCAGTGAAAAAGCAAATTCTATGCTAGGCATGATCAGAAAGGGAATCGAAAATAGGTCAGCAAATGTTGTATTACCTCTCTACAAATCGATGGTAAGGCCACATTTGGAGTACTGTGTACAATTCTGGTCTCCGCACCTTAAGAAGGATATAACGGAACTGGAAAAGGTACAGAAAAGGGCAACAAGAATGATCCAAGGGATGGAGCGGCTCCCTTATGAAACCAGGTTGCAACGCCTTGGTCTTTTCAGCCTTGAAAGACGGCGTTTAAGAGGTGACTTGATCGAAGTGTATAAAATCATGCATGGGATAGAAAAGGTGAATAAAGAAAAATGTTTTTCTTTGTCACAAAACACTAGGACTAGAGGGCACTCCTGAAGCTCCAAGGTAGGAAAATTAGGACTAATAAAGGAAATATTTCTTCACCCAGAGGGTCATTGGGTTATGGGAACTCACTTCCAGAAGAGGTTGTGACAGCTGTCAGCCTGAACAACTTCAAGGCAGGATTAGACAGATTCATGGATACCAAGTGTATCGGTAGTTACTGAAAAGGACATTCAAGTGCCACCTCGGAGTTGGTTGAGGTAGGCAGGATTTCCCCGGGTACTGGTTGTGGGGGGGTCGGGAGCAGGTCAGGGTTTTGCCCTCCCTTCTGCTCGAGATCCCCGTGTACAACTGGTGGGCCACTGTGTGATACAGAATGCTGGACTAGATGGGCTGAGGTCCGATTCAGCATGGCTCTTCTTATGTTCTTATGTTCTTAGGGCTGATGTTCTTATTAATTTTGGGTCTGCTCTCCATGCAATGCCAGTAAGTTTAACTTGTCTGTTGAACAAGTGTCAAGGATGCAATTGGCAAGCGAGATATGTATGTGTGGAGTGGGATCCACCCATTAGCATGAAGACGTCCGTTATTTGCAATACAGTACTAGTACCTTGTCTGTCTCCTGAAGAATTTGTATAACAACGAAATAGCAACAGTAAGAACAGACCACATAACAACAGACTGGTTCAAGATTGGAAAAGGATTACAGCAGGGCTGTATACTCTCACCCTACCTATTCAACTTTTATACAGAACACAAAATGCGATGTGTGGGGCTTGATGAATCCAAGGCTGGAGATATAATTGCTGGGAGAAACATTAATCACTTTAGATATGCAGATGATACCACTTTGATGGCTGAAAGCAGGGAGGAGTTGAGGAGCCTTATAACCAAGGTGAAAGAAGAAAGTGCAAAAGCTAGGTTGCTGTTAAGCATAAAAAAAGCCCAAGATTATGGCAACCAGACTGATTGATAATAGAGGGAGACAACGTGGAGGCAGCGACAGACTTTGTATTTCTAGGCGCAAAGATTACTGCAGACGCAGACTGCAGCCAGGAAATCAGAAAACGTTTACTTCTTGGAAGGAGAGCAATGACCAATCTCGATAAAATAGTGAAGAGTAGAGAATACATTGGCAACAAAGATCTGCATAGTTAAAGCAATGGTATTCCCCGTAGTAACCTATGGATGGACCGTAAGGAAGGCTGAACGAAGGAAGATAGACGCTTTTGAACTGTGGTGCTGGAGGAAAATTATGAGAGTGCCTTGGACCACGAGAAGATCAAACCAGTCCATACTCCAGTAAATAATACCCAGCTGCTCACTTTTGTGTGTGTGTATGGCAGGAGTCACTTGAGAAACCGCAAGTCGCTTCTGGTGTGAGAGAATTGGCCATCTGCAAGGACGTTGCCCAGGGTTAGGTGTTAGGGTAAGGTCCAGGGTTTGGGTTACGGTTACAATTAGGGTTAGGATTAATAGTTAGGGTAAGGGTTGAGTAAGGGTTAAGGGTTAGGGTAAGGTCTAGGGTTTGGGTTACAATTAGGATTAGGGTTAAGAATTAAGGTTAGGGTAGGTTAGAGTAAGGGTTAGGGTAAGGTCCAGGCAGGCATGTAGCTGGGGGGGGGGGCTAAGGGGGCTTCAGCCCCCCCTGAAATTCTCAGGGTGGTCCGCGAGAAGGCCTTACTGGTACATTTTTTAAACTGTTATGTTTATTCATATCATGATCTGATCACCATGCTCATTATATCCCACATTCATGGGGTTATTGGGATAACAATACAAAAGGTTTGCTAGGGTAGACCCTCTTCCACCCAGTCTCAGCCCCCCTCCCCGAATCAAAATCCTGGCTACGGCCCTGGGTCCAGGGTTTGGGTTACAATTAGGGTTAAGATTAATAGTTAGGGTTAGGTTTGAATAAGAGTTAGGGTAAGGTCAAGAGTTTGGGTTAAGGTTACAATTAGGATTAGGGTTAAGAATTAGGGTTAGGTTTAGAGTAAGGGTTAGGGCAGGGCCATAGCCAGGATTTTGGTTGGGGGGGCTGAGTTTGGTTCGGGGGCTGAGACTGGGTGGAAGAGGGTCTACCCAAGCAAACCTTTTGTATTGTTATCCCAATAACCCCATTAATGTGGGATATAATGAGCATGGTGATCAGATCATGATATGAATAAACATAACAGTTTAAATAATGTACCAGTAAGGCCTTTTTACCTCGCGGACCACACTGAGAATTTCGGGGGGCTGAAGCCCCTTAGCCCCCCTGGCTACATGCCTGGGTTAGGGGTTAGGGTAAGGTCCAGGGTTTGGGTTAGAGTTACAATTAGGGTTAAGAGTTAGGGTAAGGTTTAGAGTAAGGGTTAGGGTTCGGGGTAATAGTAGGCCTAAAACCTTATCCTAACCCTAATGCCCTCCTTTCCCCCAAATGCAACTACGAAGTATCTTCCTGCCCTCTGTGTGCCGCTCTCCCCTTCCCTCATTCACAGCCGCCGTTGCGGAAAGTGCGGAAAGCTCGGAGCTTCCAGACCCAGCTATCCTACTCTCACCCCTTTCTGCCTCCCCAAGCGTTAAATGCCGCGATTCCATATCGCGGACCCGTGGCAGTTTAAAGTGGTGACTGATTGCTTGACTTCTCCAGTGTGGATGCACCTTGAGGGGAGGGGAGCGGCCCCACTTCCTCGAGCGGACAGAAGAAGCCTGCCTTTGCCTTTAAGCCCGCCTTCCGCGCTTGGCTCCTGTTCACTTTTGCTCTGTCGGCGGACGGAGAGGCAGCCGGGCAGCTGGCCTTTCCAGGCGAGGCGGCAATGCGAGTGGAGGCGCTCGGGAACCCCCTCAAAAGGCACCCTCCCGGGCCGAGGTGACGGCGCTATGAACCCCGCGGCAAGCCAGAACCAGAGCCAGTAAGTCCCCCCAAGACTTCTCCACCCTTGCCTCCCCAAAACTCTTTCCCCTCCTCGCCTCCCTTTCCTGCCTCCCTTCCTCACCTGCCTTGCTGTGCCTGGAGGGGCGAGTCGCCTTTTCAGGGAGGAAATGGGAGCAAGAAAAGTCCCCAAAGGTTACGCACTCGAGAGTGAGAGGTGGGCGAGCATTCACTTGGGAAGACAACAAACAAACAAACCAACCAACCAGTCCTTCTCGAAGCCAAAGTGAAGCGAGGCCCTTCTAAAAGTAAAAGTTTGCGAATCTGGGTCAAGTTGGTCGCCTCTGAACGAATAAGGAACTCAGCCCCAAAGTTCAGAGCGTCAGGGTGTGTTTTGAAGGGTGTTCCAAAGGCACCACGTTACCTGATCTTAGAAGTTAAGCAGGGTCAGCTCAGGTTAGTCCTTGGATGGGAGACCGCCAAGCAAAAACAGGCGCTGGGGTCTGGCTTTCAGAGGAAGCAACTGGGAAAACTTCATCCAAGTCCTAAGTTAACAGGTGACTTGAAGACACACACACACACATTCCTAACAGCCTCAGGGCCCTTCCTTTCCCCCCTTAGTTGCTTAAGCTGAGTCCAAAACACCTGGAAGGCCCACGTTTGCCCATTCCTGATCATGCTCCTCCTTTATTCTGCCTTGGTTAGACCACACCTGGAATATTGTGTCCAATTTTGGGCACCACAATTGTGGGCACCACAATAAAGAGAGATATTGACAAGCTGGAATGTGTCCAGAGGAGGGCGACTAAAATGATCAAGGGTTTGGAGAACAAGCCCTATGAGGAGCGGCTTAAAGAACTGGGCATGTTTAGCCTGAAGAAGAGAAGGCTGAGAGGAGACATGATAGCCATGTATAAATATGTGAGAGGATGTCATAGGGAGGAGGGAGCAAGCTTGTTTCCTGCTGCCCTGGAGACAGGGCCGTAGCCAGGATTTTGATTCGGGGGGGGCTGAGTTTGGTTCGGGGGGCTGAGACTGGGTGGAAGAGGGTCTATCCTAGCAAACCTTTTGTATTGTTATCCCAATAACCCCATTAATGTGGGATATAATGAGCATGGTGATCAGATCATGATATGAATAAACATAACAGTTTAAATAATGTACCAGTAAGGCCTTTTCGCGGACCACCCTGAAAATTTCGGGGGGGGGGGGCTGAAGCCCCCTTAGCCCCCCCCCCTGGCTACATGCCTGCCTGGAGACTAGGACACAATGGAAGAATGGCTTCAAACTACAAGGAAGGAGATTCCGTCTGAACATTAGAAAGAACTTCTTGACTGTGAGAGCTGTTCAGCAGTGGAACTCTCTGCCCCGGAGTGTTGTGGCGGCTCCTTCTTTGGAGGCTTTTAAACAGAGGCTGGATGGCAATCTGTCGGGGATAATTTGAATTCAGTTTTACTGCTTCTTGGCAGGGGTTGGACGGGATGACCCATGAGGTCTCTTCCAACTCTAGGATTCTATTATCTACAAATGTAGTTCAACACCACTTTACCTGCTGTGGCTCAATGCTATGGGATCCTGGGAGCCGTTGTTTGATGAAGCACCAGCACTCTTTGACAGAGAAGGCTCAAGACTTCAGAACTACAACTCTCATGATTCCATAGCATAGTGGTGTCAAACTGCATTTATTCGACAGCATAGTTGCACCCTGAGACCTATGGAATTACCCTAACCACATATGAGAAGATAAACGATGCTTAAGCATCTGAGGGGGGAAAGGAAGGGGCCCAAAGCTGTTAGGAATGGTAGAAGTTGAAGTCCAAAACAGCTGGAGGACCCAAATTTGCTCATGCCTGGTATACAGGGTGTTTCAAAATGGTGGACCCAATTTCAGTACCAATCCATAGCTATCTATGGGTAAACGTTTGGGATCAATATATATCCATAAATACTAGGCCTGGGCAATCATGGTTCTAAATGGTTCTAAAGTACTTACAAAACTAAAGTTCTGGTGGTGAAAACTAGGTGGCGCTGGTGCTTTGCTTCTATAGTGTTGCTAAAGTTCGGGTGGTGAACATTTCAGAACTCTTAAGAAAACTTTCAAAACTTCATTATTATTTCATTATTGGTGATTTTTAAGACAGAACCAATTAGGAACTGCCATTTATAACGAAATTTTGAAAGTTTTCTTAGAGTTCTGAAATGTTTACCACCAGAACTTTAGCAACACTGTAGAAGCAAAGCACCAGCGCCACCTAGTGTTCACCACCAGAACTTTAGTTTTGTAAGTACTTTAGAACCATGATTGTCCAGGCCTAGTAAATACATGTCTAAATTTCAAGTGGTAAGAGTTTCATTCATGGGCAACCAGTTCTTGGTTGCAGAAATATTCCCATTTCAAATCGGGTCCATCTTTTTGAAACACCCGTAATATTTTTCATAGTTAATGTTTCAATTTATACATTGTTTCAGTATATTTATCCCTTTTGTCTTGGCACCTGCATAATTTTTTTATTTACACTGATTGATTATTGAGATTTGCTGTTGACCACCTTGAGTCTCACTATCAGGAGAAAGGCAAGATATTTATTTATTTATTTCACACAATTATATCCTGTCTTTCTCCCCCACCTCCCTCTCTCTCACACACACACACACACACACACACACACACACACACACCCTGGGGAGGGGGGGGGACTCAGGGTGGCTCACAAATGGCAACCATTAGATGCCAAACAAACAATAGTAATAAAATCACTTTGAAAACATTAGTTAAAAAGATCAAATTATAAACATCCATT
This sequence comes from Anolis apletophallus, assembly GCA_030556195.1. Lineage (NCBI taxonomy): Eukaryota > Metazoa > Chordata > Lepidosauria > Squamata > Anolidae > Anolis > Anolis apletophallus. The sequence continues at coordinate 39,317,095 of JARBWK010000002.1, read as the reverse complement.
GAAAAATCAAACAAATCCAAATCCAGGGTCATAATCCGAGGTCTGTCCATTGTCAGTCACATAAGCCATTTACATTATTATCGCTGCATCTGCTGCTCAAATGCTTGGTCCCATAACCATTATTTAAGTTTTTCCTAAAGGATAGGAGAGAGGGGGCTGACCTGATTTCATTAGGGTGTGAGTTCCACAGAGAGGGGGCCACCACTAAGACGGCCCTGTCTCTCGTCCCAGCCAATCGCACTTGCGAGGGTGACAGGATCGAGAGCAGGGCCTCCCCCTGATGATTTTAACCTCCAAGAGGGGTCATAGAAGGAGATATGTTCGGACAAGTAAGCTGGGCTGGAACCATATAGGTAGAAATGTATAAAATAAATAGTAAGATTGAAGGGAAAGTAGGATTTTCATTGTTGGGAAAGTTGGAAGCCCACTTTTAACTCATTTCCCTTGTGTCTATTTCTTTTTCTTTTAAGTCTTAGTAGTTTGTAGTTTACTAAGAATAGTAATTGGTTAGTAGTTGGTAGCATGCGGTATGTCTTTGTATCATATGTACATTGTTATTTTTCTTATTGTACATATAGATGTTAGCTAATAAAAATAAAAGAATGAATTTTCTTTAGTAAGTCAGTTGTACACAGGCGGAAAGTAATATCTATTTGTGTTATATCACATTCTACACATCGGTGTAATATGTATGCTCTTACTAGGATTCTAATTTTTAGATTAGTTGGAAGAAGGTTTCTAGCAGCGCTAAATGACTGTGGTCTTCACTGTAAAACAAGGGTGCTCATTAGGTAGATTGCGATCTACTGGTAGATTGCAGGCAGGGCAGGACAAAGGCTCAGTCCCGCCCCGCAGACTCCCGCCGCCGCCCAAGTGCTGCCGGCCCTGGGTTATCTGAGGTCCTTTCCACACAGTTGAATAAAATCTCATGTTATCTGCTTTGAATCAGATTATATAGCAGTGTGGACTCAGAAAACCCAGTTCAAAGCAGATATTGTGTTATAGCCTATGTTTCACATTTTTGTAGTGGGTAGGTAGATCATTTTGACTTGGTTGTTTTATAAGTAGCTCGCATGCTGAAAAAGTGTGAGCACCCCTGCTGTAAAACATTGCTTTTATAGGTGGGAGTCAAAAACCTTTCTTCAAAATGCAGACATTGGTAATGGGTAGCACATGAATAATATGCTCCCCTTTACTACCTGGGTTAATCAAGTTGGCAGAGACAACAGAAGGAGTGAGTTCTAGGGTTTTTCTGGCTGTATGGCCATGTTCTAGAAGCATTCTCTCCTGACGTTTCGCCTGCATCTATGGCAGGCATCTTCAGAGGTTGTGAGGTCTGAGACCTCACCACCTCTGAGGATGTCTGCCATAGATGCAGGCAAAATGTCAGGAGAGAATGCTTCTGGAACATGGCCATACAGCCTGAAAAACCTACAACAACTCAGTGATTCCAGCCATGAAAGCCTTCGACAACAGAAGTAGTTTCGAATCATTTCCTGCAGTGGTTTAGTGTGGGGACAAGAGAAAAAAGTTGTACTTTCTTTTGTCTTTCTGTCCTTTGGGAGGCTATATGTGTGAAGAAGTGTTTGGGCCTGAGAAAATGCATTCTGTGGCACGCTGTCTCTGTAATAGTTACTCCATGCAAACTGTCATTTGTTCTTCTACACATGTTGGTTGCGGGATGGCCAGATAAAATAAGGGATGGGTCTTCTGTCCCTTTAACAGTTATGGAGAAGTGGGAATTTTAAGCACTGCTGCTTGTGTGTTGCAACATCTGCTGAAAATCTTACAATTAAAAGGAGACTAGCCTTATGCCTTATTTCACCTGGCAACCATATGATAATTGGAACATAAAGATCCATGGTTATGTTGCAAGAAGGGGCTTCAACCAAAGCTTCAGGCTCATGTATTCCCATCTTGTTTTCTGTTGTGACTATAAGGACGGCATTGGAAGGTTCTACTTCTGTTTTAGATTAACCACACTTTAGTCATTAACCACAGTTTTGCATGGGGTTAGGGAACCTGTGCTCCTTCAGAAGTTTTAGAATGAGAACAGAGGGAGCTTGTTTGTTAAATACACTTTAAACTGAATTGTATAATGTTTTGAAAAATCCATTTGATGTGGTATTTTATGTAGTGGCCCACAAACTGAAGTCTCCAGACAGGCATGTAGCCAGGGGGCTAAACCCCCCGAAGTCTTACTGGTACATTATTTAAACTGATGTTTATTCATATCATGGCACTGCTCATTATAGCCCACATTAATGGGGTTAATGGGATAACAATGCAAAAGGTTTGCTAGGGTAGACCACTTCCACGTCTCAGCCCCCCCCCGAAACAATGCCCCCTGAAACAAAATGATTCTGGGCCTAAATGCAATAAAGCCTCTTAGGACAATGGCAATGATTCTGGAACTTTAGTCTGGCAGACCCAGGTTTGGAAACTATTAAATGTAATCAGTAACTACAGTATGACCAGTCGATACACGTGAAGTTCAAACCATAGTTAAAACTGAACCATATTATCATCAGTGGTACAGGGTTCTCTTGCTACTTTGCGGTTCGCTTATTGTGGACTCCTTGTTTCGCGGATTTGAAAAAAATATTAATTTAAAATATATATCATGGTATTTTTGCTGTTTTGTGGGGTTTTGCTGCCGCCACTCTCCAAGGCGCTTTCCCTCCTCAGTCCTCCCTCCCTCCCGTCAGCCTTGAAGGGCCTTTCCTTCCTTTCCTTCACTTTAAGTTTATAAAGACTTAAAATAATGTATAACTACTAAAATAATGTATAAATATTAAAATAAATAGAGCATCCCTACATCGCGGGCTTTCACTTATTGCTGGAGGTCCTGGAACCTAACCCCAGCAATAACTGAGGGAACATTGTATTTTTTTTCTGTGTCAGGAACAAATTGAGAAACCGCAAGTTGCTTCTGGTGTGAGAGAATTGACCATCTGCAAGGATGTTGCCCAGGGGACGCCAGGATGTTTTTTTTAATGTTTTACCATCCTTGTGGGAGGCTTCTCTCATGTCCCCACATGGAGAGCTGGAGCTGACAGACTGTGCTCATCCGCACTCACCCCAGATACAAACCTGCGACCAGTTGGTCTTCAGTCCTGCCAGCACAAGGGTTTAACCCACTGCGCCACCAGGGGCCCCACCAGAGGTATTGAAAGCTGCTGACATATTAGATGTTATCTCACAGAGTGAACAGAAATATTGTTGTGCCTCTCTCTGGGATAGCAGCAGAAGTACAGAAGTGTTTGGGGAAGGGTTCAGCACACCTCAGTTGGTGCCACCCCTTACAATCTCACTGAGCATTTAGCCTATTTAGATAAGTCAGGTAGCAAACAGATGCTGGAAACATCCATCTCTCACTGTGGAAAAGACATCCAAGCCATCTTGGATACTTTCTCCTGCTTTCAGACACACTGAGCTGGATCAGAGCCCTTTCTCAGAGCCCTTTCTTATAACTTACTAGCTGAGGACCCGGTGGTGCCCGGGTTATTTGAGGAAGGCATTGTGTGCCAAGGTTGGTTCCTATTAGATGTGTATGTGGCTTGCAGTGGTCTCAGGAAGTTAGTGAAGCTACTGCAAGTCCCATTGGCCATGGTCCATCCCCCTCCCAACAGCACCAGGATGTAGAGTGGGTCATGGGGGCTCTTAGTGCCACGTTTGGTGTTGATCATTCATTGGATGAGGGTCGCAGGAGTCTCAGAAGGTGAGTGAAGGTACTTCAAGTCCCGTCATCCATGGTCCATCCCCCTCCAAACAGCACCAGGATGTAGAGTGGGCCATGAGGGCTTTGTGTGCCAAGTTGGTCTTGATTAGTCATTGAAGGAGGGTCGCAGCAGTCTTGGGAAGTGAGTGGAGGTACTTCAAGTCCCATCATTCATGGTCCATCCTCCTCAATACTGCACCAGAATGTAGAATGAGTCATGGGGGCTCTGTGTGCCAAGTTTGGTCTTGATCAGTGTTTGGATGAGGTTGGCAGTGGTCTGGTGAAATGAGTGGAGGTACTTCAAGTCCCATTATCCATGGTCCGCCCTCCGAACTGCATCAGGATGTCCATTGGGTCATGGGGGCTTTTTGTGCCAAGTGTGGTCATGATTATGCACTAGATGAGGGTCGCAGCGGGCTTGGGAAGGGAATGGAGGTACTTGAAATCCCATCTCATGGTCCTTCCTCCTCTATACTGTAGTAGGATGGAGTGTGGGTCATGGGGGTACTGTGTGCCAAGTTTGGTCTTGTGGTTCAGGGCCGCTTGGTCTGTGGGGGAATGAAGAGTTTGAAAGTACTACAAATTGATGGTACTTCAAGTCCCATCATCCATGGTCCTCCCTACTCCAAACTGCAGTAGAATGAATCATGGGTCATAGGGGCTCTGTGTGCCAAACTGTTAATTCAGGCCATACACAATGTCCCATTAACTGAGGCCTAGTCAGGGAAATCAAGTTAATGAAGCCGTACTGTAAATTTTGGGCCTGGTTTGTGATTTGTAGGGCATACAGTGTTTTCTGGGAAGTTAATTGGGTGAAGGTACTGCAAATCCCATCATTCGTGGCCCATCCTGTCCTAAACACTCTTTTGGGGCCTGTAATGTTCTGGCTGCTCTGCTGGTAATTGGTAACTTTAAAAGGCCAAATGGCAGGCAGCCGTTTTCTAAAAGCTGAGGGGGAGGAGAAAACAGGAATCCATTTTGTTTTCAGAGAGCCAAGTGGGGAGGGAATGTTGATGGTGCATTTTTTCCCCTCAGTGGGAAGAAATCCTGTTGTTTGAATGTAGAGGCCTGGATTTTGGGATGCTGGCTAATCAGTGGCAATCAATGCCCTCTGTCTGGTGCCTTAGAATTTTGGAGTGGCAAGACTGGCCAATCAAAGGACTTTATGCAAATAGCTGCCACATTTTTCCCCTCAGTGGGAAGAAACCCTGTTGTTTGAATGTAGAGGCCTTTCTGGGATGCTGGCTAATCAGTGGCAATCAATGCCCTCTGTCTGGTGCCTTACATTTTGGAGTGGCTCTGTCTGGTGGGAATTTTGGAGTGGCAAGGCTGGCCAATCAAAGGACTTTATGCAAATAGCTGCCACATTTCCCCTCAGTGGGAAGAAATCCTGTTGTTTGAATGTAGAGGCCTGGCTTCTGGGATGCTGGCTAATAGAATTTTGGAGTGGCAAGGCTGGCCAATCAAAGGACTTCATGCAAATAGCTGCCACATATCCGCCCTTCCGCCCCTCTGCCCCTCTGCCCTCCGCATACACACATACATACAAACATTCCGTCTTATTAAGGTATACAGATGGAGTGAAACAAGGTTGTGTTCTTGCACCAACCTTATTTACAATCTTCTTCAGCATGATGCTCTAAAGGGCTATTGTAGATCTCGAAGAAGAAGACGGCTTACATATATGCTGTCGTACTGATGGCAGCTTGTTCAATTTAAGCTGTCTGAGGGCTTGCACTCTAAACTATCTAGTCCATGAGCTGCTTTTTGCTGACGATGCTGCCCTTGTCACCCATACAGAAGCAGCTCTGCAGCGCCTAACATCCTGCTGTGCAACAGCTGCAGAGCTGTTTGGGCTGGAAGTCAGCCTGAAGAAAACGGAAGTTCTCTATCGCACCACAGAAAGAACACCATCATCCCCACGTCAGCATAGGCAAATCTGTGCTTAAGTTCATTCAGCAGTTCACCTACCTAGGAAGCATCTCTTCAGATGCCAAGATTGATAAAGAGATAGATCACAGATTAGGCATATAGTGCTTTTGGAAGGCTTCACAAAAGAGTCTGGAGTAACAAACACCTGAGGCAAAGCACAAAAATTAGTGTGTACAGAGCTATTGTACCGTCTATTCTATATGGGTCTGAAATGGATCACCTATTGCCAACACCTACGACACCTCGAATGCTTTCATGTGTCTTCGCATAATCCTAAATATACAATGGACTGAATATGTGACGAATGTCGCTATCCTTGAGCAAGCAGGGATCACCAGCATTGAGGCCATGCTATTGAGAACACAGCTGCGCTGAGCAGGGCGCTAGGATGGAGGACCACCACCTCTCAAAGATACTACTCAATGGTGAACTCGCCATGGGTCAGCGCAAGAGAGGCGCCCCCAAAAAGAGATATTAGGACTCCCTGAAATAGCATCTCAGGCTTGGCCAGATTGATCACCAACAATGGTCCACACTGGCCTCACATCGGGAGGCATGGAGATGCACTATCCACAATACTGCGGCCTCTTTCGTGAAGTCACGCCGAACGAGTCTCGAAGAGAAATGACAACGCAGAAAGAATCGCAACTTGGAAACAACATCACCCAAGGAGACTTTCTGCTGTGCTTTCTGCAACTGGACTTGCCTATGTCGGATTGGCCTTTTTAGTCATCAACGCGGTTGTAAAAAGCATGGGATGAGTCCTTCCTGAACCTTCATTCGTGAAGAAAAGCCAAGATACACTATTTTAAGTCTTTATAAACTTAAAATAAAGTGAAGGAAAGGAAGGAAGGAAAGGTCCTTCAAGGGTGGAGGGAGGGAGGACTGAGGAGGGAAAGCTCCTTGGAGAGCGGCGGTGGCAAAAACCGCGAAACAGCAAAAATACCGCAATATATATTTTAAATTAATATTTTTTGAAATCCTCAAAACAGCAAGTCCGCAATAAGCAAATCACGAAGTAGCGAGGGAACACTGTACTCTGATTTTTAAAAACCAGTCTTACCTATGGTAGCTTAGAACTTCTACCATATACTCGAGCACCTCACCTTTATCACTGACCATTTCCCACTGTCCTATAGTTATTGTGATTTTCTGGGTGCAGCAGCCATTTCTTCAGGGACAGCCACAAGGCAGTGAGCCTATCCACTCAGATTTGGTTCCAGGAAAACAGTGTCTCTAATATACTAGGGCAAACCCAAAATTACCTATGTGGGTTTGGCGGAGGGGATATTTTCAAGCTGTGGATGGTTGAATCCAGGTATGCAGAATCCAGGGATATGGAGGTCTGAATGCATTGCCAACTTGAAGAAACCCGAAACCTCTCTTTCCCACCAAATTTGAATATATTATAAGGCTTATTAGTTATTCCTTTCTTGCTAGGTGTGATCAGCCATAGGGAGCAAGGAATCGTATCGCGTACCTTATTAATATCTTACAGATTGCAGCAACTGGACGGCATTCAACTCACAGTTCTTAAAATGCAACAAAAATATTTGTCAAGTTGAATCCAAGCAAACTTTCAAAATTGTACTTTAAATTTAGCCATATATGAAAAGGTTTTGTTTGCAAATACAGGTAATCCCTGAGTCACAAACATCCGACTTACATTTGATTCCTAGTTACAAATGTGGGGGATGGTGGCGCTAAGTGGACCCGGGAGTGAGACTGAGCCAGCAGCATGTGCTAGGTTTTTTTTTGCAGTATTTGAAAATGTTTAAACATTTATATGCATAGGTAAAAATAAATAATAGTAAAGGTAAAGGTTTTCCCCTAATATTAAGTCTAGTCGTGTCCGACTCTGAGGGTTGGTGCTCATCTCTATTGCTAAGTCGAAGAAACGGCATTGTCTGCAGACACCTCCAAGGTCATGTGGCCAGCATGACTGCATGGAGCGCCATTACCTTACCGCTGGAGTGGTACCTATTGATCTACTCACATTTGCATATTTTCAAACTTCTAGATTGGCAGAAGGTGGGCCTAACAGCAAGAACTCGCGCCGTTCTACGGATTCGATATGTTAAGATAAATAACTGTCCAAGTTGCATTTAAAGTAGAACTCCATGCAATTTAATTTTTATTACTTTTTGTTAGTATGGTGTGGGGTTAGAACCAGTGTGAGATTTTTAGTGCTGTCTGTATCCTCATTAGAAAGATTTATTTTCACTTCCTGCCCCTGAGACAACAGCAAGTAAGAGGAAACCTACCCATCGGAAGGGAAATTCACTTCTGTAAGAGTTATCATGGGAAAGGTTTCTCCACTGAAGCTTTATCACCAATCCTTATTCCACAACAACCCAAAATTTTCAAAATCCAATTGTCACAGGGACAGAAAGTGAGGTATAATCTTCCAAACAGGGGGACAGACAACAAAACAAATGTTACAGGGATGTATTGTCGAAGGCTTTCATGGCTAGAATCACTGGGTTCTCGTAGGTTTTTTGGGCTATATGGCCATGTTCTAGAAGAATTCTCTCTTGATGTTTTGCCTGCATCTGTGGCAAGCATCCTCAGATAATTAGGAGAGAATTCTTTTAGAACATGGCCATATAGCCCGAAAAACCTTTAAGAACCCTGTTACACGAATGTTAACCCTTCCCTTTTGGCTGGAGTTACACATAAAAATGCACGCGTTCATACTTATATACACATTCAATTTAACAAACCAGTAGAGCATTTCTTGTTCGTAACTCTGGGACTGCCTGTACATATGATCCCTCAAAGGGTAGAGGCTCCTAATAATGAATATATTTACTGTAACAAAGGCTGAAGTTTCTGCATTATTTTTCAAAAGTCTTTGTTTGACTTAGCAGTAACTACTAGGCTTGTGCACAGATTCGTTTTGGCCATTTGCTTTCGGATTGTTCGGCTTGTTCGAATGCCCGTAATGGCAAGGGCTCTGCTGACATGTTTTTTTGACCAAGATAGACCACATGGCTGCCAGTTGTGGCTACCTTCTGTTCTATTCGGCATCGCGCAATGCACAGAGAGGCGGCTATGTGTTCACAAGTGGGTTCCTTTGAGCTCTGCCTGTTGGGCCAATCAGAGTAGAAGAAAGTTTTGCTACCGCCACTCTCTGAGGCACTTTCCCTCCTCAGTCCTCTCTCCCTCCAGCCTTGAAGTTCCTTTCCTTCCTTTCCTTTCCTTCACTTTATTTTAAGTTTATAAAGACTTAGAATAGTGTATAACTACTAAAATAATGTATAAATATTAAAATATATAGAGCATCCCTACATTGTGGTTTTTCACTTATTGCGGGAGGTCCTGGAACCTAACCCCAGCAACAACTGAGAGAACACTGTAACAGCCAGGGAGATTTTGTGCATGGCTCTTTTCTTTCAGCAACTTCTTGGATGCACAACAATGCACAAGCAAGTTCTACCTGCCATTAAGCACCTAGCAAAGACAGAGCAGTCTTGTGTTGAAGGCATGGGTTAGTGGTTATCTGATGGTTGGGAACCAGGATACATGTGAGTACAGTATCATTTTTGAGCAGTGACCAGGAAAACAGAGATGTACTTGAAAGTTCCCTGACTGCTGTAACACATCCCCCTTCCAAAAAGAAAAAGAAAAAAATATGGGAACAATATGGCTGGCATGACTGCAAGGAGCACTGTTATCTTCCCGCCAGAGTGGTACTTATTGATCTACTCACATTTGCATATTTTGAACTGCTAGGTTGACAGAAGCTGGGGCTAACAGCGGAAGCTCACGCCGTTCCCCAGATTCGAACCTGCGACCTTTCGGTCACAAGTTCAGCAGCTCAGCGATTTAACCTACTGTGCCACCGGGGGCTCCCTTACCTTAACCAGAAAAGAGGGTGTAAGTCTCAAGGCTCAGAGCCATGCTTTGAGATCTGGCAGCCATATTTGGCCATAGATGGCAGCCCCCCCTGCCCCCGCCCAGATATAAGCAGCTAATGGTCAATGCTTCTGGTGAGGAAATTTAGCAGGGTACCACCCTTGAACTGGAGTTAGGAGACACTGATATAACACCCCTATAATTTGTGGAACATTGTCATGTTAAGGAACATTGGTGGAGGAGTCAACATCTATTAAACAAGAATCTTGAACAATTAGGGACCTAGTGTCTCAAGGTCATTGTAGCTATAAATCCCACAGCAGCAGCTGGAAGTTTCTGTTGCTTTCAACTGTTCATTCCTCCTGGATTTAATTCACTTCCTACTTACAGATTTGTTTGGATTCTTGACCTCTGGACTATTACAGTGTACATTTTTTGCCTTTTCCTAGTGGCCTTGGTTGTCATGACTGCAGGATTGTGGAGTGGCTGAGATCTCACTACTGAACTCCTTCATATATTTTGGCAAACTCCCTTAACTACATATGCATGACCTCCTAGACTCTCTTGGTTCACCAATAACTGCTTCTCCTGACACTTGCTGCTTGTAGAAATAAGACAGAATTAAGAATTGCAATATATGACACTGTGGCCAGGTCTGGCTTCTCAAGGTACATGTGCAGCTGGCACACAAGTTTTAATTGTACAAAAGCTCCCCTGGCCACTGCAGAAACCTGGGGTTCCAGGCTCAGTGATGAATCCAGGAAGATTCCCAAGCTGTGAACCTGTGATTTCAGGGGAAGTGTATAGTTGCACATGCTGCAACTATACCCTGTTTGGCCTTTTGACTGATTAGAAGTACCTCTGTCTTGTCTGAATTCAATTTCAATTTGTTTGCCCTCAACCAATCACCTGTACTGTTGTGTTCTCACAGATGTATTTTATTGTGTTTATTGCTTTTATTACGTTTCTTGTTCTTCGATGTTGTTGATATTTTGTGATGTGTTGTTCAGGCATGGCCCCATGTAAGCCGCTTCGAGTCCCCTTTGGGGAGATGGATATGGGTTAGAAATAAAGTTTTATTATTATTATTAATGTAGGACAGTGCCTCCAAGTCCCATTCCCACAAAGTGCTCCAGAAGGATACTGTGATCTACAATATCAAAGGCACTGAGAGGCCCAAGAGAACCAACAGGGACACACTCCCCCTGTCAAATTCCCTGCGTAGATCACACACTAAGAGACCAAGGCTGTCTTGGTTCCATGACCTGGTCTGAAGCCAAACTGCAGTGGATCTAGATCAGGGGTGCTCACACCTTTTCAGCATGTGAGCTACTCTTAAAGCAACCAAGTTCAAAAGATCTACCTGCCCCCGCCCCCGTGCGCTCTTGCCACTACGTGTGCTTTTGCTGCTGTTTTCCGCCCGCGCAGCGCTTCTTCTGCCTGCAGGGCATTGCAGGAAGGAGAAAGCACGAGGTGGGGCATCCAGAGGGAGCACTCTGCCCCTGCCTGTCTCGCCGGCAACGGAGGCTGCACAGCTGCTTCTGGACGAGAGAGAGGCAGGGCGCTCCCTCCAGAGGCCTTGCCTCATGCTTCCTTCTTCCTGCAATGCCCCGCAGGTGAAAGAAGCACAGCGAGAGCAGAAGCCAGCAGCAGGAGTGCGCATGCGCGCAGAGTGTGCATGCACATGGCAGGAGCGCCCCATCCGGTTGGTGAGGCCTGAAGATCACCTGGAAGAGGGCCAAAGATCTACTAGTAGCTCCCGAGCTACCTAATGAGCACCTCTGATCTAGATAATCCGTTTCTTCCAAGAACACTTCCAAGATCACTTGAAGTTCCAAGAGGACCACATGTTCCAAGACTTTGCCCAAAAAGGGGAGATTGAAAACTGGTTGAAGGTTGTTCAATTGAGTAGGGTTCCGTGATTTTTTAAAACTGGTTTTATCACAGCCTCCTTTAGGCTCGCTGGAATCTTGTCTTCTTGGAAGGAGGCATTAACCACCACCTTCATCCACTCTGCCAAGGCCCCACTAGAAAGTCTTCAGAAACCTTTTACTGTTGCCACATTTTTCGCAATCCCACTTTGGACTGTGACCCACACTTTAAAAAACAGTGCTCTAGGCAAGTGTTATTGAAGGTGGTGGTCCATAAACTGGTGTCATTTCATGAGCCATTGACAGTCAGTCCATGGTAAGTTATCACCAATCATCATAAATGCAGTTCTGTTGGCACAGGAGGCAAAGTCCCTGCTGATATCCTACACCAGATAGTTTAACAAGCACTTGTCTTGACCAGCTCTCCCCTATCTAGGGTGAACAGAGCTGGGTACCCATTCTTGTGGTTTGAACTTACAGAACCCAAACCAGTGCATTCAGTTTAGAAGAAATGTTCAGAAGAAGTTCTTGATGGCATGAGGTTTTCAGTAGGAAAACAGATTTAAAGCTCGTAAGGGATGTTGTGGCAGTGGGTTTTCAGATTGGACAGGGGTTTAAACTAGATGCGCTTTGAATTCTTTCCTGATTTTATCATTGTAAGATATTGTAGGTTGCCTTTTTTGCTCTTTGAGTATGCTTTGAGATTTAAAAGCGATGGATAAAAATTACTGAGGCTTATACAGTAATGAAAAGCTCAGTGTGCTGCAAGAGCCACATGTGGCTCGTGGAACAGATGGCATAATGAGTACATTTGTGGAAGGGAATGTCTTCTGGAAAAGGGGGAAGCCTTTGATGCATTTTTCAAAGTGGGAGGAGAATGTTTAAATAGCCCAATTCCTGTGAGCCAAATAGTCAAATGTCTTTTTCCTAACCTGCTGCAGAGTCTCTTGTGAAACGATGTTCTCACATGTGACTGTTGTTTTTCTTTCTCTTTTAGGAAAGCTTCACAAGGATGCAGCGCTGATCCAAAGGCAGCTGTTGAGCTCGAGCAGCTCTGTTGCTCTCATTCAGATCTCGCTGAAATCAATGCAACAATGCCTTTGGGGCACTTCGCCAAAGGAGCCAGCATAGATGAGCTTATTGATACTTGTATCCATTCTTTTGGTGAGTTGGGCATTTTGCGGTTGTTTTCACTCTGTTTTGGTGTAGTATTCTGAATGCTTTATTTGATAATGTTTGAGATATAGAAAGGTGTGACTGACATCTTTTTGTTGCTCTTGCACTTGTTCAGTGAATACATCACTATGAGAGTATTATTTAGCTTGGACATTTAACAGTATAATTGCCATCCTTGCAGACATTAATAAGTGTATCACAGTTACCACCTTGATGATCATGTCCTCTCCGTATTCCCAGTTCTTAAAAAATATAAGGCACATGGATAATTTCTGTATTAAGAAGTGCATATATCAAACTGAAATGTTCACATTTGAGGATTGTTTCGTCTGTGCCTTAGCACAGTTAAAGAAACTGTTGCAGCAGAATAATTCTTCCCTCTCTAGCAGCAAGAGGTATTTTGCCTTCTTGTGAAAAGGAATGAAATTCAATCTTTAAAAAGCTCTGTGATAGTATCTTTAGCTATCATATTCTTGTTTTATGCTTCTTAGCTGACAGGATACTTTTGGACAGATTTATAATTTCGCATAGCCTAGTCCTTTGTATATTTTCTTAAGAGTGACTCCTACTTAGTTTAGTGGGACTTAGTTGCAAATAATTCTGCATCAGATTGTAATTCTGAATGTTTTAAATTGTTGTCCCCCCCCCCAAATTACTGCCTTTCTTCTTTTTTTGGTGAATTATGTTGAAATGTATTAAATAATCTGATGTAAAAGGCAAGTGTACTAATTCAAGGATAAATGCTGGCATCCTAGTAAGGACTTTTGTATATTTCTTACGATATTGTTTGCATTTATACTTCCTTTGTGTTTTATGCTTTGATGGAACTGTTTGGTTCTTTTCTTGATTTTTATTGTTATTACTGTTGCAATTTCTGATCAATAGCTTTAAACATGCAAGGGAAGACATAGTTTATTTTAATGCCTGGTAATTACCCTCCTTTTATGTGGGAGAGAAGAGGAATCATCCTCCTTACCAATATGGATGGTTGGACATCCATGTGCATTATTATTCATATGCATGTGGCACAATGCAGTCTGATAACTTTATTTACAGTGGATAAGTTAGAGCAGTACTTAGTATAGGCTTAGTATTTAGTACCTGGCATTCCTAATTCATGCAGCAAGCAATGACGAACATCCCCAAACATTTCTAGAGGAGCGACATGCATGTTATGCACATAGATAAAACATTTAGAAAGCAAAATGCATATTTGTCTATGAATCTTCATTTATGTCTCCTTGGGCCCTGAACCAGGGGAAAAGGTGGGATACAATTTAAATAAATAAACTGATGGTCAAAAACTCAGAGAGAGAGAGAGAGAGAGAGAGTGAGTTAGTTAGTTAGTTAGTTTACATACTGTTTAATGCAATTGCTTCATCCATAAGGGCAATGAAAAGCAAAGACCTTGTTATTTATTTATACATTGATTGATTGTATACTGCCTTCCCATTAAAAATGAATTATTAAAGTTGAAAACAATGTCATTGGAATGAAACTGTTCAATAAATCGATGAGAAACACAACTAAAAACAATGTAAATAATGTATTGTCGAAGGCTTTCATGGCCAGAATCACTGAGTTGTTGTGAGTTTTCCGGGCTGTATGGCCATGTTCCAGAAGCATTCTCTCCTGACGTTTTGCCTGCCTCTATGGCAGGCATCCTCAGAGGTTGTAAGATCTTACAACCTCTGAGGATGCCTGCCATAGATGCAGGCAAAACGTCAGGAGAGAATGCTTCTGGAACATGACCATACAGCCCGGAAAAATCACAACAACCCAATGTAAATAATATTATTTATGTAAATATCTTATTCTAATTAAAGTGAACTAAAATTTAAAAAAAGGTTGGTACCAAATAATTTATTCTGTTGACATTATTTATAGGGAACTAGCTGTACCCGGCACGCGTTGCTGTGCCCTTTTTAGGAGATGCGAGGAAGTCCAATCATCCACGGTGTGCCGTCCTCTGAACTGCAGTTGGATGGAGTGTGGGTCATGGGGGGCATGGTGTGCCAAGTTGGGTCTTTATTGGTCTTGGTTCTGGGCCACAGTGGTCTGTGGGGAATGATGGGTTTTGAAGTACTACAAATCCCATTTTCCATGGTGGTACTGCAAGTCCCATCATGCATGGTCGGGGTTCTGTGTGCCATGTCTCTCTCTCTCTCTCTGTGTGTCTCTCAGTCTATCTCAGTCTATCTCTCTCTGTGTCTCTCTTTCTCTCTCCTTATCTACCTATCTCTCTCTCTATAACTTCCTGTGTCTGTCTCTCTCTATCCCTATCCTTATCTATCACTGTCTGTCTCTCTGTATATTATTCTCCATCACACACTCTATCACTTGCGTTCGCTGGGTCTATCTCTCTGAACTCACTCAGTCTGTATCACCCAATCTTTCTCTATCTATCACTCACTCTCTCTATCCCTATCTATCAATCCCTTCCTCCCTCTATATTTCCCCCCCCTCTCTCTCACTCTCTCACTCCCTTCTCTCTCTGTCTTAGTCTCTAATCCCCCCTCTCTCATACCCTCTCACTCTCTCTCTCTCTCTCTCATGTCCCCCCTCTGTATCTTCCTCTCTCTGTCTCTCTCAGTCTTTCAACCCCCCTCTGTCTTTCTCACTCTCTCTCTATCACTCACCTTCTCTCTCTCCGCCCGGGTGGTGCGGCCTGTGTCGTGGCCCCCTCCTCCTCTGCCGCCTCGGCCTCCTCGCCAGCGTCTCCCTGCCGTTCCGGCCCTGGCCTGCTCGGGCGCCACCGGGACCACCTGGGAAGCGAGCGAGGAGGCCGCGGAAGAGCCAGCCACAACACGTCCACCTCCTGGTCCAGCCGCCCCCCGGGCTGACAGCCCCTCGACAACGCTGGAGGACGCCTGAGAGGAAGCACAGGAGCCAGGCGGCGCCGCCCGCACATTCCCATCCCGGAACAGCCTCGCGTGCCGAACTACAGTTCCCAGAAACCTCCGCGCGGAAGTAGCCCAGCGTAGCCTTTTGGGAAGTGTAGTTCGGCGCCCCAGAGCTGCTCCGAGATGGGGGACGTGCGGGCGCCGCCGTTCCTGGCTCCTGTGCTTCCTCTCTGCCGTCCTGCAGCGTTGTCGAGGCTGCCACCCCGGGGCCGCGGCTGACTCAGGAGGTGTGGGGCGGTGTTGTGGGCGGCTTCCGCGGCCTCCTCGCTAGCTTCCCAGGTGGTTCCGTGGTGCCCGAGCGGGCCGGGGCCGGGAACGGCAAGGCGACGGGCGAGGAGGGCGAGGAGGCAGAGGCGGAGGGGGCGTTGACACCAGCCGCAGCACCCAGGGGAGGAGCGTGCGGGTCCGTTAGCCCCTGGATGGCGGGATGGGTTGGTGGGGGGGTGGCGCGCCTCTTGCGACTGCTCTCCCTCTCGCCTGCGCCGCGGCCAGTGTAGAATGGGATGCAATGGGCGGTTTTTGGGGGGGCGTTTTGGGGGTGTTTAAAGGTAGGGAGGTGTTTTTTTGTGCCACAAATGTTCCTACAGGCCGGTGGAAATGTGTTGGGTGGGTTTTGTGGTTGGGGGGCCTATAGTTTTTCCGTCCATAAGCGTCAAAAACGGACGCTCTCTTTTTATATATATAGATGAGTTTTATTGATTTTAGTATAACGTATTTAGAAGTAAGCATACTTAGGGCTGCATCCTGTGGTTACGTTCCTATGAACATTTACCTAGCACTGAGCCCTGCTGATGAGTAAATATGAATAAAATTGGCTATAGGCCACACAGCTGACTTGGTTATGTTCTGATACACTCTGATAGGAGAGAACAATCACTGAGGATTACAGATTGTATGTGGTAAAGCTATTAGAATAGGCAATAAAGCTATTAAGGCAGCTTGTTCAGATACTTCATTTCCATTTCTTTTTGTTGAAAGATTTTATTGGTATGCTTATGCAATCACAGCTATAGGAGGCACAAACAGAATTTGGATATGTGGGTACACTACAGACAACTTCTATTCCTAATTGTAAACTGAAGCAACCAATGTAGTTTTTGTTATATTTCTATCCCATCATTTTTCCAATCCTAGAATCTAAAAAAGCTGAAATGTACTTAAAAAAAGGATCCAATTGAACCTCAATAAATCAAAATATTGTTGCAGTAAAATATATTATTATTCTAAAGCAGCCAAATTAAAAACAATTTAACCCATTTAACCTGTTTTAATTGTTTTTTAAAAAATAAGTTTTTATTTTATTATTGAACAAGGCAATGCATGTTTTCCATCTTACTATGTTATGTAAGCCATCCTGAGTCTCTTTGGAGAAAGAGGGTGAGTTAAAAATAAAGTTTATTATTATTATAATAATATTATTATTTTAATTAATTTGTAAATTAAGTTAAAATTCAAACTTTTACAGAATTTTAAAAGTGTTTCAAAGAAGATGAAAAAAGTAAACACAAAGTGATTGCAAAAAGCCCACCTGAATATAAAGATATTTTCTTTTTGGTAGAAGGACAACAGGAAGGAGGCCAGCTAAGGCTCTTTAGAAAAGAGTTTCACAACCAGACTTGCTAATAGTTGTTGTTTGATACTATTTTAAGAATGTGTATTGTATTGAGTACCTTTGGGAATTCCCAGTACTTCTAAAATGGTTATAAATTAAAGCTGGTTGAACCAGATAAGGAGTCTTAAGGAAGTTTCTTAGTTATTTTTGGAAGGTATAAACATTACAATGGAGATTAGCAGAAGGAAGACAATTGGAAGCATTCACCTATATTCCTTAAAATGCCAGGAGCTCTCTGTATTAGGTTAACTGTCTGTCATTGATGTTGGCAGGTTGCTTGCAATTCTTATGGTCAGTTTACACAGATTTTGATTTCAGTTTTCATGAACAACACACAGTTGACCCTCCATGTTTGTGGGTATAACTTTTGCAGATTTTGATTATTTGTGGATTTTATTAATATGTTTGCTCCAGGTATCTAATCCTCCAGGGCAGTTCTATGGGCTGCTTTTGGTGGAAGTTCACCATAGAGTCACCATGCAGGACCTAGAAGTTCCTAGAGAAATATTCTCACAGGCAAAAAAACCCCCCCAATGTTTGTTTTATGGTACAGTATATGTGCAGAATAAAACATTTTTTTTGCAGAAGATCTCTTCCCTAACTCCTGCAAATGTGGAGGTCTTATTGTATATTTCATTGTGTTTATCTTGTCATTGTGAAAATGTTTGAACAATGGAATGATTAGGAGTTCCGGTTAGAATAAAACCTTACTATTGTTTAAACCACAATTTGCCACCAGAAAGTGTTGAAGATGTAAGTTCAGTTATTTCTGGCACATGAGAGGAACTGGATCACTGGACCCTTTTCCTGACTTACAATGAGATGCAAATCTGATGCACACAATTATATACTTTTGTGCAATTCCGCTGTGTATATGTTTGGTTTTGGAATTCTAACCAAAGCTTTGTTTGGTTTGGAAATAAGAAAAGAGTACTGAAGTATATATTGCCTGACTCAAAGTGACTGAATGTACTACATTATAACAAACGTATAAGGATTGAATTTGACAACTGCCATTGTGAATGACACATAGTGAAATCACAGAAATCTTGGTTTTCATTGAAAATAGAGAATGTACTTGTCTCTCATAACAATAAAAGCAATGAGTCTTACTACTCCTAACAGAATATGTCCTTGCCCTTCATACCTCCATGGCAGCGCCTATTTGCTATTTCTGTTCTAGTGCTTACATAGATAGGGGAACGTTGCTGTGATATTTCACATCAACCATATTATTCAGGTAGGATCAAGGACTTGACAAAAGGAAAAATAGCAATTTAAATATGCCCTTCTGGTGCTAAGGCTAAGCTTGTGTTGCTCTGCCAGGTGGACGAAAGGGCTGGCTATATTTTATGGGAAGTGGGCCTGGCTGGTTGAGTTGCATCTTTAGGTCTTATTCACACTACATAGTTGTAGCATTTTGATACCACTTTCAACTATCTTGACTCCATCCTATGGAATCCCGGAATTTGTAGTTTTGTAGTTACAATTCTCTTGGATGCCATTTCAAACTACTGGTATCATTCCCAGCATCCTGTACCCGTGTCAGTTAAACTGATCTCAAACTTTGAAATGTGAAATAAAGCCCCCCCCTCTCTCTCTCTATATATACACACACATACTTATGTTTATTGTACTATTATGTTTATTGTACTTCAATGTTGTTGATATTTTGTGATGTGTTGTTCGGGCACAGCCCCATATAAACCGCTCCGAGTCCCCTCTGGGGAGATGGATGCAGGTTAGAAATAAAGTATTATTATTATTATTATTATTATTTTTAGAGCTTTGTTTCAGATTCTATCTCATGCTACATTTGGATTTCCAAGCTACCAGCAAAACCTTTTAACAGCCAGTAATGCACCTTTACTCCCAACTTTATATTAAAAAAATTATCATGGTAGCAAAGGGTGACAAGGAATTTGATACAGATGACTGAGTAGGTTGGTGGAGGAAGGACATTTTTTTTCTTTCCTCCTCCAGCAGTCTGCTTGGTTTTCCACATTGGCTAATCCTTCAAATACATTCCTCCTCTGCCAGCACATTGAGTGCTTTTCTTGTTAAATTAGCTAGCTAGGAGGCTAGTATTTTTGCTTTCTCTTTTGAACATAAAGGAAAGCCCTACCTGTCCTCCAGATACAGCTTGAAAGTATAGGATTTGAGCCTCCAAGCCGCTTAGTTTGGCAAGCTAATAATATTTGTGGGCTTGTTTTACAAGGTTGTATTATTCAGAGTTAGTCTACCTAAAACAGTAATTCAGAATTGTGACATAGTCCATAATTTAGCAGTTATAATTGTATGGGTGCTAGGCAAATTTGGTCCATACTGTCACATTGTTTGAATATGGATTTGTGTTGCATGATTCCCCTTACAATATGCATCTTAATGAATAATTAAGATGATGATAACCTTTTTCTGGGTGTTTTGTACTACAAATTTAAGTTTTATACAATTACAAAAAGTAAAAATAAACCCAAAACAGAGACACACAGTAAACACAGCAAGAAACACAAAAAGCACAGCATTTTCCAAAGTCGCCCAAATTGGTTACTATACTTGGCAGTTAGTAGCTCGTGGGAAGTGTTACTTACTATGTGCACCTGTTTGACATTGTTGACTATTATTATTGTTAGAATATTTAATAAATGGGGTACTCTTTCATGGAATTAGTCATTGATTGGTCCATATTTTTCATACATGTCATATTTAGTTTTTCCGTGAGAACCAGAGATTTGTTGCCCCTTTCCATGGGCATGTCATTTCTAATCTTTCCATTAAGCAGAGAATGATAGATTCATTACCCCCCCTCTCCCAAAGCCAAGATATCTATTACTGAATCAGCTTCAGCATTTTAGTTAGAAATAGTAACAGGTCCTTTTACTTCAGGAATCATTGGCTGGTACCCAACTTCCCTTGAAAGGTCACCAGCTCCCATAACTTCTGAAGTTTTTTCCAAACTCAAACGTTTGTATGCACCACCTCCACTTTTTACACAGAATTTAAACATCTACAAATCCAATGCTATTTAAATTGGTTGGCCATCTAATTGGTTGTGAATTTTCAGATCTGATTTAGGCTATGATTCTATATACAAATCATGTAATCTATATCATTGATTATATCTCCATTCCTTGTATTTTGGCCTCTTTTCTGGGCTGCATGAAAATGCATGGTTTCGGAATGGAATAATTGATTGATAGTAGAAAAATCAAATGCCTTTGCCATGTTCTTCACATTCTAAGGCTATCCTTCAAAAATAGTTCTTTATCTGGGTAAGTCTGCTGTTAATAATAGGAAGAAATGTAATGTCACTAATCTATTTAAATTACAACAAAGCCATGTTTTTGAGAATGCATTCATGAATCTTCTCACAAGTTGGTATATTTAAAGGGCTGTATGATAATATGAAATTTGGGGTCTTCAACCCACCATCTTTTTCAGTAAAGTTCATAGAATTATCTAATGTGCTAATCTTCCTTAAGAAATACATTAATCAGATTGCCCGTATTTTAGATGTTGGCCAAACTTGGAAGTTATTCTTTTCTCAAGAAAAGCCACACTTTATTGATCTATTCTAGTTTAAACTCTTCAACCTGACAGTTCAGAAACAAAGTTAATGAAGGCTACTGCCCTGTTTTCATTTAACTGAGAATAAGTCTTGTTGACCTGAATGAGATGTACTTTTGAGTACACATGCTCATGGAAATTCACTGGGTAACCTTGGACCAGTTACACACATGTGGCATCAGAGGAAGGCAATGGAAATTTCCCCCCGAATTAACTTTGCGAAGAAAATTCTATGATAGGGTTGCTTTAGTGTCACCATAAGTCAGAAATTATTTGAAGATACACAGCAGCAGCAGCAGCAGCAACAAACACATGTACCAGATCTCAGAAGTTAAGCAGGGTCAGGGTACTTAGATGGGAGACCTTAGGGGAATAGCAAGTCCTATGGGCTATATTTAGAGGAGGGTATTGGCAAAACTACCTAAGGTTTCCCTTTGAGATAAGGATGGGATATAAATTCAATAACTAAATAAATAAACCACACTTGAATATTTGTTGCCTAAGAAAACCTTGTGTCATTCATGGGGTCACTATAAATCAACAGGCAACTTGAAGGCATATACCAGGCATGCGGCCCCTTGGGCTCTTTTCTCAGGCCCTCCTGTCTCTCACCGTCTCTCTTTCCACCCTCCTTCCCTCCCTCCCTCTTTCTCCTTCACTTCCATGCTTTCATTCTTCCTTCCTCTCTTTCCTTCCTCCTTCCTGTCCTTCCTTATCTCCTTCTCCCTCCCTCCCTCCCTCCCTCCCTTCCATTATTTCATCCGTGCTTTCATCCCTCTCTCCCTCTTTCTCCTTCCTTCCTTCCTTCCTTCCTTCCTTCCTTCCTTCCTTCCTTCCTTCCTTCTTACCTCCCTCTTTCTCCTTCCATCCTTCTGTTTCACCCTTTTGTCCTTCCTTCCTTCCATCCCCCTCTCCCTCTTTCTCCTTCCTTTGTTCCTTTCCTTTTGTCTTACCTTCCTCCCTTTCGTCCTTCCTTCCTTCCTTCTCTCTTCCCTTCTTTCTTCCCTTCATTCCATCATTGGGGAGTCAGTCCTCCTAGCATGGAGTGCTAGTATGCGGGTCCCAAGTTTGCCCAGGCCTTGGCATATACTTTGCTTTTTAAACATACATGGAATTATATCGTAGCATGAATTTTGCAAGTTTCATACAAAATCATCATAATGAGAATCCTTAGCTAACCATGAGAATACATTATGCAGTAGTTGTTCACACATTTTGTAGTGTCAAAATATCAACATATAATAAAGCCCCATTGCCTTGAACTGTATATTTAGGATTCTTTTTCCAGAGAAACATCCAGGTGTTAGGATATACTGTGCTGTATTAAACATAGATTAATCTTTGTGCTTTTAAGTCATCCTAGTGTAATTCTGTCAAAACTGGCATAAAAGCTTTAACGTTGCTTGGCAACTGAAATGAAGTTAATGGGAATGTAATCACATTACAGCAACCAGAAGACGTTTGGACTTTTAAAAGCCATTTAAAATGTTAATTTAGTTAAATAGGACTGATCGTGTTTAAGTAATGTAAAACCGCTATCGTGATAAATTTACATTTGCTGTAGAAACGTTTCTATGAAAGTTCATCCTCAATTATTTTAAAAACAGTTTAAGACTGCAAACAAGTTCAGTGACTTTTAATGATCTAAAGCTGTTTACATTTACTGGAAATTAATACCATATAGTTTAACGAAAGCCATTGGGTGAAAATAGTGGTTTCAACTGTTTGGAATCAAACACCCTGAGTAGTCTTTTCTACAATAAAAAACATAACAGAAACTATTCTAGTGGTTTTTCATGTATTTCCCAGAGAAATATAACTTCATCACAATGTGACGAAGTAAGGCAAACCAAAGGAAAGGGAAGGGAAGGAGGAAAGACTAAATTGTATCCTGCTATTTTTCTCAAAGAGCATGAACCTGCAAACACTTTTTCAAACTCTTACTTTCCTGATATATCTTTTCAACCATCATGCTGCCTGTCCTAACTTCATGCCCCAACTGTTCTAGACTACATTACCCATCATTGCTTTACCAAGGCCATCACTTCTCATTTTCCTCCTTACTTGACACGTATGACGCCTAAGAAAACACAAAAGTCAAATATTATAATGACACAGTAATGACAAAGCAGGTGAAAGAATAAGCCAGTAAAAAGTAAAGCCAGCAACTGATAACAGGCAAATATTTAATGTATGAAAATATTTATAAAATTGCATTTTTGACCCCATGAGGTCTCCAAAGACTGTTTACAATACAAACATGTATGTACTATAAACACAACTGAGAGCAATGAAATCTAAATGTAATTACTTAATAAGCATCTTGGAAAAAAGGGTTAATTACAATGTTAACAACTGTTAAATATTTGATAGAGTCACAATGTTTTAAAGATATAACCAGTTCAGTCTCAGGAGAAAATTTCACAGCTGGAGTAGAGCCATCAAAAAAACACGTTTCATGCCACAACCACACATTCTTCCCTTGGTATTCTTCTCTTTTTTCCATATGTATATTTCTATTTATTGTGATTGCATAAGAAACATATCTCACAAAGACAAAATATATAGACATTTTGTGAAATATATAAATCTTCTACTGTGCAAATATGCATTCAAATAACACAAAGTAACTAAAACATAATCTAATATTTTTTTAAAGGTGGCTTACTGCTTTCTTACTTAAATTGTCGGTGCATGCTTAAGCTAATGCACACAATTACTGTACATATTAATTTATTATACTTTTTTACAATTGTTTTAAGTCTGCAAGTGTTATTTTTTCTCCATTCTCACTTAACAATTTTATAAAACGTTCCTAGACTTTTATAAAGACATTGATGGCTTTCCCCCTCATCAACATGATTAACCTTTCAGTTTTTACCATTGCAAACACTTTATCTACCCAGTCTTTCATTCTTGGAATGCCCTCATTTTCCACATTAGTGCATAGATGAGTCTTGCTGCTATTACCATATGATCAAACCTTTACATGTTGGCAGTTTATTTGACTTTCAGATAACCCGGACCCTAAGAAAAACAGTTCGGGATTGAGAGTCATTTTCTTGCCCTTTTGGTATGCTTCTAAGTATGAGTGTAAGTGAGACGTAGCTTCATGTGAGAAGGGATAGGACTTCAGATACCTTTGTCCAAAAGTAAGCAAAGTTTTAAACAGGTGCTGATTGTCCTTTATTTTGTCATGGGCAGGTTTACCTGGGAAAAGTGGGAGCCAGTAGCAATAGGGGCAGTTCCCAAGTTAGGTTCTATAGGTTTAAGATCAATTTGTATGTAATTCGGTACAGGTACATTTTAAAGTATAATTCCAGCCAAAATATATATGTTTTACCTTTTTATTGCATAGAGAAGAGTTGACACACTCCTGTGATGTTTGTTTTGCTGTCTGTGCCCCTGTTCGGAAGATTTCACCTCACTTTCTGTCCCTATGAGAATTGGATTTTGAAAAAAAAAGGCTTGTTATGGCAACAGGGATTGGTGAGAAAGCTTCAGTGGCAGGCATGTAGCCAGGGAGGGGGGGGGGGCTAAGGGGGCTTCAGCCCCCCCCCCCAAATTCTCAGGGTGGTCCGTGAAAAGGCCTTACTGGTACATTATTTAAACTGTTATGTTTATTCATATCATGATCTGATCACCATGCTCATTATATCCCACATTCATGGGGTTATTGGGATAACAATACAAAAGGTTTGCTAGGGTAGACCCTCTTCCACCCAGTCTCAGCCCCCCGAACCAAACTCAGCCCCGAATCAAAATCCTGGCTATGGCCCTGTTCAGTGGAGATACCTTTACCCATGAAGACACTTTCAGGAGTGGAATTCCCTTCCTAGGGGTAGATTTCTATCACTTCCTGTTCTTTCACCCCCATTCTTAAGTATGAGTCATTTGTAAGTTGGATGTTTGCAACTCAAGCACTTCCTGTACTATGGATACTGTCAGCTAGTTGAGAAATGCCATTTTAAATTCTCTCAATACCCCAGAGCTGTTGTAAAGCAGTGGCACTATGGAAAATTAAAATAGTAGCCTGATTCAGCTGTCTGATGTTTTTTTAAAGCAGTGGGGTTGGGAGGAAATTAACAAAAGTGGAACGGGGGCAGTCCCCAGTTGATTGGGGCAAAGGATGCCAGGCATTTATGTAAGATTGGATTGCTTGGCAGAGCTTCGGATCGTCAGACTACTAGGACTAATTGATAGCACAGTCCTCTGAATTTCTCTTAAAACATAATTCCCATGTACATGTGCTCAAGATAATTCCAATTGCAAATTTGTGCCTATTTACAGCAATAGGCAAATTAAGGATTTTTCCCTTTTTCCCTGTTGTAAAAACCCAGTTGCTAGCAGGAGAGGGAAGGGTCAAAGACATTTCCATTTACCATTACCATTGTTTGGGTAAAATAATATCTCTTAGTTTATTAGCAATGGAAGTTCTCACTAAGGTTCTCTCAAAGATTTTTCCATGGTCAAATAGGAAAGCTAAAGATGAACTGGGAGATTTCAACAAGGATCATCATCTCTGTGATGATTCTTAGGTTTGTTCATATTTTGTACTGAATTGTTGTTACAGTTTGATACCGTGGTAATTTTCTTAGTGACCATGATAGATGGGGTATAAATCTAATTAATATTATTTCTAGTGTTTTAAACATTGATGCTTGATTGATATAAGAGCTATGTATTGCATCTTTGACTTTTGCCATCCGTATGAATGTGTGGCTGAATGACCTAAAACTAATAATTAGTATGAATTTGCACAAAAGAAAATTAATGACCTAAATCAATGGTCCTCAGCCTTTGGTCCTCTGGGTGTTTTGGATTTCAGCTCCCACAATTCCTAACAGCTGGCGAAGACTTCTGAGAGTTGAAGTCCAAAACACCTGGAAGACCAAAGGTTGAGAACCATTGACCTAAATAATATAATAATTGAATATGTTTTATATTATCCAAATGTCTCAAAAATTTTATGGGAGAAAAATCAGAGTATTCTCTTTCTCAGATGCTTAAAGGGAATTTTTGTAAAATTTATTTATTATTTATTTAAAACATTTATACCTCGTCCCTCTCAATCTCCGAGGAGGGACTCAGTATGGCTTCCATCAGGCAACAATTCAATGCCATACAATATAATCACATAATAAATTTATTTATTTATTTAAAACTTTTGTACCCCGACCTTCTCACCTCCACAGAGGGACTCAGACCAGCTTGTTTTATACAACCATACTATGTATGGTTGTATAAAACAACCATGCATAGTAAAATAATTATAAATATACATTAAAACAGTTTGCCAAGTTAAAAACATCATCCAACTCAATCCAAAATTGCGGTCCAAAAAATCTTTGTCTTCACCTGTACAGTCCACCTAATCTGTGAATACCTGATTCCATAGCCAGGATTTCAGTTTCTTTCGGAAGGTCAGGAGGGAGGGGGCAGATCTAACCTCATTGGGAAGAGAGTTCCACAGCTGGGGGGCCACCATCAAACGCGATTGCAGAAGCAGTGGGACCAAGAGCATGGCCTCCTTGGAAGATCTTAAAGTCCTTGATGGTTTGTAGGGGAAGATACGTTAGGACAGATAATCAGGTAAATAAAATTGAACCATTTTGATTCTCAAGTCAGGTAGAACACAGAAGGCTCATATTGAATCTATCCAAGTACAAATACGAGCCCAGCATAAGCATCTAAGATGGCAATAGTGGTGAAGTAATTCATCCTTTTGCCACCATCTTTTCTTCTTGTAGATCTTTTCTGGGTGGTTAAAAGGTTGTTAAAGTCTGCCTTGGTTGAAAGTGGATTGTAGCCCTCAGAGATCTTTTGCAAAATAAGTAGTGCTTTGCAAATAAAACCTCTTACAGATAGCCTGATATACATACTGTCTTTACAGCATAATGGGGTTGAATGAAGTTTTACCTGGTCATTGCATTAGTGCTAGGTTTGTGTTCCTACGGTCTGAGAAAATATGCAAGATTCTTGACAAAATGACACAATGTGCAAGTCTTGTTCCATGCCTGCTGTGGCTTTTTAAATCTGTTGGGGTAGGACTGAAAGACAATAAAAGGAAGTTGGTAAATGGCTCGCTAAAAACAAAAGCAAAAGTTAGCATTAGAAAAACCTACATGATCCCACTTCTCCATAAGGATCTGTAGTGAGTCATTTCAAAAAAGCATTCTGCCTTTGTAATTCAGACAATTACTGTGTGTCTGATTTGTTTTTGGGATTAAAGTTATTGAATACGTGCCAGATAATCTGTCCAAGCCTCTCCTGGATGAACCCAATTTCCTACCTAGCTATGGCACTAAAAATTAAATTTAAAAATGAAAAATTAAATTTCTACCTAGCTATGGCACTAAAATTACCTATATTATCATAGTAGGTCATGATAGTTGGGTTTTCTGTGAGCACGTTAATTATTGGCAGTTTATGAGACTCTTTGTCGTGGTATCTTTTTGAACTTTGTTGCAGGGGGGAGTTTGGACAGTGGTGAGTTGGTCTGCGAACATAGTGCTGGGGGTCTGCTGCCCTACTCAATGGTTTTTGGCTTGTAAAGGGTTGCAGTGTTGTGTCTTAAACCCCATGCTTTTCATATCCATATAAAAGTGCTAGAAAGGTCATCCAAGGATCTGGTATGTCATTAGTATGCTGAGTATATTCAGCTCTGCTTCTTTTTTCATGTACTTTTAATTCTGATAATACAATGGAAGCTATTATCTGCAGGCAGTTGTGAGGAAAAGGGTATGCAGTCAAGTATCTGGCTTCCTAGCCATGACCTCTTTGTTAGAGAGATCAGGTCTTGCCTTAGTCAATTTCATGTTTGATTACATCAATACACTCCATATAGGGCTATCCTCAAAGTCACTGGTTCAGCAGGCTGCAGCATTTGGCTGGAGATAGATCAAATCATAATATAAAACCATTTTGTTTCAGCTTCATTGCTTTACCAAGGTTAATTCAGAGTGTTCACTTATTGTAGGGTCAGGGTATTTCAGGAATCACTTTCTTCTCTATAAACCTGTCCAAAAGTTGTATTTAATTTCTGAAGTCATTTTTGTATCCTTTAGCTTACAGAAAATAAATAAAATGGTGGGAATAAAAGCATGGATCTTTTCACTTGTGGAATCCTGATTGCTAACAGCTTTCAAGTAAAGTTTTCTGTGCCCTTAATTGCCTCTTGTACGAAGGTGTTAAAATACATTTTAGAATATGTTTTTGACGTTGCTAGGTTTTCTAAGGTTATGACTGCACTTCAGTATTTTATATATTTTGATTTGAATTTGCTTGCTGCGTAATCTAAGGATGCAGTTGAGTATACCAAGACAGTATACCGATATACCACTTTACCAAGTGGGAAAGTGGATAGTGCAAATTAAGAATAATTATGCAGCATAAGGATTAGTCTAATCCAGGGGTGGGCAATTACCGGCCCTCCGGGTGTTTTGGACTTCAACTCCCAGAAATCCTAACAACTGGTAAATTGGCTGGGATTTCTGGGAGTTGAAGTCCAAAACACCTGGAGGGCCAGTAATGACCCACCCCTGGTCTAATCACTTAAAAACATGGACAAGGTAGTACGCAGTCTTCAAATGTTGAGGGATTGGATTCAATAACACTATGGGCCCTTCCAGATAGGCCCTATATTCCAGGATATGATCCCAGTTTTTCTGTGTATCCCAGATTATCTGGAAGAGCAGACTCATATAATTCAGTTTAAAGCAGAAAACCTGGGATTCAATCCTGGGATATAGGGCCTGTCTGGAAGGGCCCTGAGTAACAAAACTTGAGACAAAAATCTTCCTGTTTTCAAAGTGTTATTTTCTGTTTAATTGTGCAGAACTTACTTTGAAAGTAGATGTCATATTTCAGAAACTTCACTTTTGTGGCTGCCACAAACTATGTTGAATTGGTTGAGATTCATAGAAATATGATATTCATAGAAAAACTATAGCAAAATTTGTTGCAGGATGTCCCACAAAAACAAAGTATTTTTTAATGATAGATACAATCAGAAAATGACATTTATAACCCAAGAACAAAAATGGTGTTACATGGTGTAATTG
This sequence comes from Anolis apletophallus, assembly GCA_030556195.1. Taxonomy (NCBI): domain Eukaryota; kingdom Metazoa; phylum Chordata; class Lepidosauria; order Squamata; family Anolidae; genus Anolis; species Anolis apletophallus. The sequence continues at coordinate 39,288,392 of JARBWK010000002.1, read as the reverse complement.
GTGTAAAGAAAGGAAAATTTGAGGTTTACAAGCTGGACAAGACAGACAATAAATAGAGGTATATATAGTTTTTTTCCTTATCATTTGGCATCTTTGGAGGCTGTGCTTGGTTCTGACCAAAGAGCTTTCTTGCCAAAGAGCTTTCTTTGTTTGTAAAATTTCCTCCACAATGCCATGCCTAAAATACTTCCTCGCTTAATGCAGTTCCTATTCATGTACTCATCTATTCATCTACCAATCCGCTAGTTGGGCAGGGAACTAGGCTGAAGGTCAGGAGCTCACCCTGACCTGGCTTCGAATTGTTAACCTTTTGGCTAGCAAGATTTACTGCAGCTGGTGATTAACCTGCTGTGCTAAAGCCGGCCCTTTAATGTACAAGTTTGTTAATATTTATGTGTGCACATGCACAAATATGTACAGTAAGACTCTTGTTTCTATGTGGCATACATGCCCATCCACTCTATGGTTACCTGAAGAAGCAGATATGATGAATGCAATTAAATTACCTGACTTCTGGCCCCCAAAAATCAGAGTCACTTTGGAGAATTTAGCAAATTCTTAGAAAGAATACCCCTATAGGAATTTCTAGATCCTCCAGGACAGCACTATGATAACTTCCAGGAAAACATCCCATAGAAGCATCTGGAGGACTTTTGCAAATTGTCTATTCCCATATTTTAACATTTTAATATTTTAAAATTTTAATATTTTAGTATTGTAGATGCCTAAAATTTGTGGAGGGCGACTCATAAATAATAAAGTTAGTTAGTTAGTTAGTTAGTACAGTTACCATTTTTCTTGAGTATAGTGGAATCATGGATATGGATCCTGCTTTTGGGAACCAGGGGGTGTCTTTCTGTATAGATCTAAAGAAACAGCAAATGAATCCATTTTGTTTACTTTATTGCTATCACATGGAAAATAATTTCCAAAATTGCAGAATTACTGTAAAGTAATGACAAGATAACTTTTAAAAAAGACTTTATTTTTGTAATGCACTGTGACATTATTTTAAAAATAGCACAGGTACTACTTATATTTAAATTGCAGATTCTAAATGTGAAATCTAGAAGTTCTTACATGCTCTTACTTTGAACATTCACTCAGTGGGTTGCTGCTTGGTTGGCTGTGTGGTTTCACTGACAGGTATGCAAGCGGAAGTGACAATGAATCTTACAAAGCTTTCAGTTGTTATAAGATAAATGGAAGAAGCTTCAAGTGTGTATTAAAACATGCTACCCTGCGGAGGCTGACTTAAAAGGAAAGGAACGTGTGGTAATCCTAGCATGGATGCCATGTGTATAACTTTTGCATATTACTTTTTCAAATGTTGAACGTTGTATAATTGATTAGGCTACTCTGAAGCAAAGAGGTTATAGACTGTCTCTGTTGGGATAGTGCAAGTCATTGAAATGTATTTAGCATATAGTGCTTATAAACAGTACTTAAAACAAATTCCTATTCCAAATACAAGAAGCTTTCTTGAAGCAGTTCATGTAGCCCAGTATTACTAGCACTAGCTAGCAGTAGTTCTCCGGGGTTTCAGGTAACATTATTTTTTTTTAGTTCTATCTGGAGATTCATTGTGTTTTCTGGTCATCTCCAATACAAGTGTTTGTCAGTCCAAAGTACTAGTTAACTTCAGTCCAAAGTACTAGTTAACAAACAGACAGGATTGGCCCTGTTTTGGGTGGCATAATGGCAATTTCTTTGTAGTTCACATTTCACTATAGTGGGAAGAATCTTAGGATGTGCCTAAATACATGTAAAGGGTTGGACACAGGTGTATAGGCTGAGGCTTAATCCAGGGAAAAAAATGGAAGTCCTGCTTGTCAATAGGAAAACCAATTTGGGATCGGAATGACAGCCTGTTCTGGATAGGGTTACTTTACTTCTGAAAAATCAGGCTTTGGCATGGAAGTGCTCTGCAGTAGCCAGGAGATAGCTGCACCTTTTCTTGAGGAAGGCAGACGTAATCACAGTGGTTCATGCTTTAGTTACTTGACTATTGCAATGTAGGGCTACCCTTGAAAAGCCTCGGAAAACTACAGTATATGTATAACAAAAAGGAAGGAGAGAAGGAGAAGGAATGGGTGAAGGGGAGAAAGGAAGGAAGGAAGAGGAAGGAAGGAAGAGGGAGAATGGAGGAAAGAAGGAAGGGGAGAGAGGAGGGAAAAGGAAGGACAGAAGGAAAGAATGGAAGAGGAAGGAAGGAACGAAGAGCGGGGAGGAAAGAAGGTAGGGAGAGAGGGAGGAAAAAGAATGAAAGAAAAAGAGAGGGAAAAAGAAAGGAAGAGAAACGAAGGAAGGGGAGGAGGACGCGGTGCCAAGGCGGACCTTGGTGTCGAAGAAGGCGTCGAAGAGACAGCGGCTCTTGAGCTGCCTGACGATGAGGGCGATGAGCTGGGCGTCCCCCAGGGGCAGTGAGGCCAGGTCCGCGGCACCAGGGCCAGGCCCGCCTCTGCCGCCTCCCGCGAGGCCCGTGGCGGAGGACGAAGAGGATGATGGGGACAAGATGCTGCTGCTGGGCTCCGCCATCCCCGGCGAAGAGGGCGCAGGATCCCGAGAGCAGCAGGGGATAAGGAAGAGGCGGCAATGGTGGCACGGAAGCGGCAGTCGCTGTGCATTTGTGTCACTCCTCCCCGCTGTATGCTGGAAAACCAAGGCCCAGGCTGTTCTGGAGAGTCAGATGCAATCATGAAACGAGCCACTTCTGGTTCCCAAGCCATATATTCCTGACCCCTACAATACAGCATCTCTATTGAGAAAGATATGCTTCTGTCCTTAGGATTTCCTCTGTAATGTTCATACATCTTGTTTAGTGAGCCATTATGTCTCTGGGCAGGTGAGATTGGAAACAAGAAACCAGCATTATGTGTGTCCAATAAACTTCTTGTAATGCTTCCAGTAACACCATGTTTCTTAACATTTTCAGATTCAGAAGGAAACCTGTGTAGAAATGACCAGCTATTGAAGGTAACATTGACCATGCATCAACTTATTATATCATCAACTGAAGTGCTGCAAAAGCTAATAGATCTATATCCTTTTAAACATTTGCTGTGTATGCATTAGTTACTAATATAGAAGTTACAATAATGGAAGGGTGATATTTGCCATTGGGCAAATCTTTTTAGGAATGGACGTCATCTAGTAGCACAGTCACCTGATATTTCTGATGGAATAAATTGGGTCTTTGAAATTATCTTGGCTTCAGTTCAGATATGTAATTTTTGTCTGATAGTCATTAATTCAACTAGTAATTAAATTGAAATCTTTCAGATGATTGATAAGTTGTTGTGGCTTGTGTAAAGCAAAATTACGATTTCAGGGGATTTTGAATATTTACTTAAGAGAGTTTGTGAGGTACTGGAAGACCATAATCTACTGTGGAAGATCAAGATAGAGACAATAGAGAACAACAGCTGAAGAGCTCATGCAAGCAGGATGTTAAAGGGAAAAGACCGCAGAGAAAGAAGAAAAATTGTAAATAAATCTTTATGTAATTATTGATTGCTTAATGTATTGTCAAAGGCTTCCATGACCGGAATCACAGAGTTTCTATGGGTTTTTCAGGCTGTGTGGCCGTGTTCTGGGGGTGTTCCCTCCTGGCTTTTCACCTGAATCTATTGTGGACATCCTCACAACCTCTGGGGGTGCCTGCTGTGGATGTGGGTGGGGCATCTAAAGAAAACATTAATATGGTAAAAAGAGCAGATACCGCCTTTGAAAAGATAATGAGAGAAAAAATGGAAGGAAATAACATACAGGCCAGTAAAATATATACAATGTTAATAGAGGCCGATGGGTGTACAATACAGGACTTGAAAAGTATGTGGGAAATGGAGTTGCAAATTATGTATGTGTATGTCCTAAAATAAAATATATATATTTTAAAAAAGACATTTTTTCCAAATAATTTTAATAAAGATTTTTACAGAAGTATATGATATACTGAGACTTCTTGTGTATCACAGGCTATTTAATTCCAAATTTAAAAGGTTATATATTTTTTCTATAAATCCTGTGCCTGTGGTGAAAAAGCAAGTTACAAATTGTATCATAACTAAGGTTTGTTTTATTTACTGCACTTTGTTGTTTCAGTTTGTTTTATATCAACATCTCTTCTCACTTATTTTGGTTTAAAGCAAAGTTAGATTTGACCATTTGATTATCTTTTGATACAATTTTTAAAATCATGTCAGAAGTGAATTGAGAATACTGCAAATCGCTTCTGGTGTGAGAGAATTGACCGTCTGCAAGGATGTTGCCCAGGGGATGTCTGGATATGTTACCATCCTTGTGGGAGGCTTCTCTCATGTCCCCACATGGGAAGCTGGGGCTTACAGACAAGAGCTCACCCTGTCTCACTGATTTGAATCTCCAACCTTCAGGTCAGCAGTTCAGCCAGCACAAGGGTTCACCCATTGAGCCACAGCGGCTCCCTAGATACAAAGTTAATTCTTATGGGTAGCCCTGTGGCTGTGATCCAACAAAACTGAGCATTTTCAGATCTTGTTGATTTCTGTGGAAAGTAATTATATTATTATGATTAACCTTGGCTGTATTACGCCTCCATGTAACTAGATCCAGCTGTTTTGCACAAAATGTTTTTAGAGCATATAAGATACCAAAACATTTGGGAGATGTTCTGATCAAGTAGTATGATTTCCTTCTTATTAGTCACATGTTGTACAGTAAACAAGAGCTGATGTTTTTCCCTGACCCTTTTCTGTTCTTGTGATAAGATAGCTTATAACTCAATTTTCTAAAATTTCCCGAGCAAATGTATCTTCTTCATCTCTGTAGGTTGTTTTAAAAAAAGAAAACTAAAACAGTTACTAGCTCTGCTTTTGGCCAAATAAATACATAATTAGAAAATCAAGTGCAGTTAACTGTGAGTTAATTATAATTAAGAGGGTCTGTAGAGGAAAGGATGGCTGTTTATCTACAATGTAGATTCTACATATTATCTTTTATTCATAGCAGGGTTGGTCACTGTGCTATTTCAAAAGTATATTTTGATTATTATGCCAAAATATCCTGGTCTCGTTTAATCATCCTATCAACCGGTATAGTTTTTCTTTTGAAAGGTAAGATTTAATAAACTTAATTTTGGGGCTTTGACAGTATTTCCTTAGCAGTTAATTACATATCTGGATGCCCTGGAAGATAATTCTTCTTTGCTTTGCTATAAGATATGTTGCCTTGTAAGGTAAGCATTCTTATTTTTCTTACATGAGCACTTTTAAGTACAGTATGTTGTATGTTATTATCGTTATGTTATGTTTCTGTATGTGAGGCATTAAATTTTGCCATAATTATATTGGAAACTGCTTTGAGTCCTCCGCTGGGGGGAGAAAAGCGATATACAAGTGAAGTAAATAAATAATAATAAATATAGTACATTATTTTAAAATTATTCTTATTGATCAAGTATTATGAAGCAACTAAAATGTCAGTGTATGCTGGAGTTCCTTTGTATGATTATGTTTAGGACAGTGAATAGATACTTACTGTGCAGTTACTGCTCATTAGTTGTGGCAGATCCAGACATGTTTTGCTATCTATAAATTTTCTCTGCAGAAGAACTATTGTAGAAGGACTACTCCCTGTAGAAGAACCATTTGGCTTAGGTTTTACTTGGGAAATGTAGCTCTTCCCGTTCCCATTTCACTTGTGATTATGAATGCTGCATAAACTACAGTTAGATTAATAGAGTTTAGTATATTTTTCTATTATTTTCAATGAACCTGTTCTTGTTGTTTAAAACCTTTCTATGGCTGTTTCCCAAGCCTGAATTGAAGTCAGACCATGGATAACAAAAACATAAGAACCCGTGTATCAAAACAGACACAAATCCATATTTAAAGGGGTCACCATGAGGTCCAGTAACCCACACTGGTTTAAACTGACGCAGGAGGGAAAGGAAAGGAGAGAAATCCATCCACACTGGTTTTAAACTGATGCGGATCCATCCCATCCACACTGGTTAAAACCACTTCTCTCACTTAAGACTGATGTGGGAGGGGGAAGGGAAAGGAAAGGAATTCATCCACACTGGTTAAAACTGCTTCTCTCGCTGACGCGGGAGGGAAAGGAAAGAAAGGGAATCCATCCACACTGGTTTAGAAGGCTTCTCTGGCTTGAACCAAGGCCAGGGAACAGAAACCCGGGGGGGGGGGGGCTGAATCATTGCCGACTCACTTACTAATTTGTAAGAGAAATGACGGAAAAAGCTTTGGAAGGGCAAAGGGACTTCTGGTTTACTTAAAAACTTCAAAATTTCTTTTAAAAGGAAATCTTTCTGAATTTATTCCGAATTACGAATATTCCGACCGAACCTAGCCATGCCTACTGGTTAGTTCTTGGATGAGAAACTACTAATGAATACCAGGTGTCATAGGCTGTGCTGTATTGATTCTGGGTGCTTATGAACAACTGTGTGTGTTCAACTGAGAGTGCCATTTACATGCAAGTGCTACAACTGATATTGCTGTAATTTGTTACCAACAGATATTGGATAAGAGAATTTTGGATCATGTTTAAAACTGATTCCAGCCTTACAAGCACTATGGAGGAATTTCAGGAAATAGTGAGAGCTAATGGTGAGGAGATACACAGCCGCCTAATTGACACATCTCAAATGTGAGTGTCAAGGTCTTAATATATTGGTAAGGAAAAAATGGACCTATGAAACTTATATAGAATTGCTCTTAACTTTTCTCACGAACACGTTGTTACAGAAGAGTGTTTACATCTCTCATGTCAAAGGGACAATAGACTTTTGTGGCAAAGTGCTTCTTCATGGGGTTGCGTAGTTCTTTGGGATGTAGTTTGTATGAATGCAAGGTAGAAGTTGTGGTCATTTAGTAGGTCTAAACAAAGCATACAAGACGACACCTGACTTTTGAGAAGATTTTCTTGTGTTAAAAAGTAGTCTTATATGCCAGAAAATATGGTATATTTAGAGAGGGTGGGGGAGTTTAATCTGTTGGGATCATGGTATTGTTTTAAAATTATTGCAGCAGAGTTGTTTTCTTTTTTAGACTCTTTTTTGAGACTTGGAAAAAGTACAGAAAGAGATTGTTATGTTCTTTCTATTCGTGTTATGTGTTCCCCCCACTCCTGTGAAGATAGAAACACTTGGGCTGAGCTCCGTGAACATTAAAATCTGTGACTTGTCCAGGGAAGGAGGAGACTCACTAGCCTTGGACATTTATGGTCTTTTCAGCACTAGATAACTCATGTTTATCCTCCCAGATTCCTGGTTCTTGGAATCAATATTTAAAGTACAGATGGAAGTCAGTACTGCTATTGATTTGTACCTTAGTTTTGTTTCATTTCATTTCTTAATTTTATTAATGCGTTCTAAATAACAGGCTCTGACTGGTAAATCTTGGATTATTATTATTATTATTATTATTATTATTATTAGTAGACTCCACAATTGTGAGGTTTATTTATCAGTGGTATTTATACATTGACAGCCAAAATACTTCTGAAATCGTGTATCTAAATATTCTGTCAAACTCAATAAAACTAACCCCTGAGAAGATGGATGTAGAATTGTCCTATCGGTCATGTAGAATTTATTATTGAAGGCTTTCATGGCCAGCATTTTATTATTTATTTATTTATTTATATTTATTTATTATATTTGTATACCACCCTTCTCAGCCCTCAGGCAATTCAGGGTGGTTTACAGGGCAACAATTCAATGCCCAAGAACACCATAAAACATTTAAAAACATTAACATATAATATGAAAACAATAACAAGAGCAATAAAACCATAAATCATTTGCATCACTGGGTTGTTGTAGGTTTTTTGGGCTATATGACCATGTTCTAGAAGCATTCTTTCCTGACGTTTTGCCTGAATCTATGGCAGGCATCCTCAGAGGCAGGGCCGTTTTTGGTTCGGGGCTGAGTTTGTTGGAAACTAGGAAAAATCTTTTGTATGGTTATCCCTATAACCCCATGAAGGTGGGATATAATGAGCATGGTGATCAGATCATGATCTTGAATGTTTCAATTGGCCACCTTGATTAGCATTTGATGGCCTGGCAGTTTTTAGGGGTGGCTTGCTACTGCCTGGGGGAATCCTTTGTTGAGGGGCGATTAGCTGTCCCTGATTGTTTCTTGTCTGGAGTAGAATTTGTCGAATTTGTCTCAATGTTTTCTTCTTCTATAAAAGTCAGCTAAGAAGGTTGCAATCTGCAATCAAGAGTCAAGTTTGGTGTATTTGTGAATTCTTTCTTTTTTTGATGGGATCTCCTTCACCTTCAGCTAAGCCCCCTTTTCCCCAGTATAACTTGTGTTAAACTATATTAATATGTTTTGTTATGTATTTACACATTTATTAATCACTACCAACCCTTAAACTCCATATTTAAAAGAGATATGTGAGAGACTAATCTATCACAATAAAGCCAATGCATCAATTAGTGTTTTGAAAACAGAAGTGACAAGAACTCAATTGACATTTAAACAAGGGATTGATAGTATCTTACAAAAATCAGATATCTGATTATTGTGACTATTCTTTATAAGTATTTTTGCTTGATTTATTGCCTGGTTTTTGTCTAAGTAAAGATCCTCAACAGGAATGTTTTTAACAGATGTTAATTTCCATGGGAAAAAGAGATCACATCTCTAATAGTATATTTGTAGATTGCATTAGGCAATGATGCTTTATTAGACAAGATGGTAAAATTATTTTTCAGCACTGCATTCATGAGAAATGTGGTTCTGGTCTTGCAAGGGTACATGTGGATAATAGAAGACTCTATGATTAGAGTCTTGAGTCTTGATTAGAGAGGCCATATATTTTCAGAAGTGGATAAGGATCCGGGTTGAGCAACCGCCTCCCCCATGCAAGGGCGCCGAACGGATTATGGTTCGCCCGAAGAGACTTATGGAACCCGAAAGGTTCCTGAATGCTCCGAGGGATCTGGAGTCTATCAGCGTCTCCTAGGCGCCCTCTCCGACCCCGCAAGCATCGATCCCCCTGGTACACAGAAGATCTTAGGTCGATGAAGCGGGAGAGGAGACGGCTAGAGTTCGTGTGGGGGAAATTCCATGATGGGGCCTCACTATCAGCTTATAAGCTATTTTAAAAAGCCTATGAGCGTGCTGTCATGGCGGCCAAAAATGTGTTCTTTTCCGCCTCGATAGCGTCTGCTAACTCACGCCCGGCTCAACTATTCAAAATAATTCGGTCTTTGACGACGGTCCCTACTGTCCCAAAAAATAGTGATCAGGCCCTTACCACCGGTGCTTTCCAGAGTTTTTTCGCAGACAAGATACTGAGCCTCCGCCGGGACCTTCCTGCCACGGTTGATACAGTAAGGGAGCTTGAGACCCCGTGGCCCTCCGCCGGGCCCACCCTCGACCGGTTTCGGCCACTGGACGCAGATACTGTTGATAAGATTGTGGCTGCAACTAGGCCTACCACCTGCTCCCTCGACCCGTGCCCCTCCTGGCTTGTTAGATCGTGCCTGGAGGGGTTACGTGGGCCTCTGTTGAACATCGTAAATAGCTCCCTTGAGCAAGGAGTTTTTCCAGAGTGCTTAAAAGAGGTGGTGGTAGCTCCATTGCTGAAAAAAACGTAATTAGACCCTGTGGTTCCCTCCAACTACCGACCAGTGTCGAAACTTTCGTACCTGGGGAGGGTAGTTGAGAGGGCAGCAATGGAGCAGTTGCAGTCCTTCTTAGACCCTTTCCAGTCCGGCTTCCGTTCGGGGCATGGGACGGAGACGGTCCTGGTCTCCATCACAGATCAACTCCGCTGCCAGCTCGACCAAGGCAGGTCTGCGCTGCTTGTGTTATTGGACCTCACGGCAGCGTTTGACACGGTCGACCACAATCTCTTGATCCACCACCTGGCCATGGCTGGAGTGAGGGGGACAGCCCTGAAATGGCTGACCTCCTTCCTCCACCAGCGGTCTCAGCGTGTGAGGAGGGGCGAGGTGGTCTCTGAGGCCTCCCCATTAGTTTGTGGAGTGCCGCAGGGGGCCATTCTTTCCCCTCTGTTATTTAACATCTACATGCAGCCGCTTGCACAGCTGGTGCGGAGTTATGGGCTTGAGTGTCACCAGTATGCGGATGACACCCAGCTCATTCTGAGGATGGAGGGCAGGCCTGGATCTGTCCCCGATAATTTCCAACGTTGCCTCGAAGCCGTTACTGGATGGCTGCGAGCCAGTAGGTTGAGGGTGAATCCGGCGAAGACGGAGATCTTGTGGCTAGGCCGCCCGGGTGGTGGGGATGTCCAGCTTCCGATCCTGGATGGTGTGGTGTTATGCCCATCACCTTCTGTAAAGAGCCTGGGGGTCCATTTGGACTCCCAGCTGACCATGGAGACCCAGGTCTCTGCGGTCAGCACGCTTGTGTTTTACCATCTTAGACAGGCAAGGAGGCTGGCCCCTTACCTATCCCGGAACGACCTGGCCACGGTGATCCAAGCCATGGTCATCTCGAGACTGGATTACTGTAACGCACTCTACGTTGGCCTTCCCCTGTCGGTGACCCGGAAGCTCAAGCTGGTGCAGAACACTGCCGGCCGGCTCCTGTCTAGCACCCCAGCAGGTTGCCACATAACACCTATTTTGCAGGATCTGCACTGGCTGCCAATTGAGCACCGGATCACCTTCAAGGTGTTGGTTCTTACCTTTAAGGCCTTACACGGCCTGGGGCCAGCGTATCTGAGGGACCGTCTCTCCCCATACTGCCCTATGAGATCACTTCGCTCCGAGGATACCAACCTTCTAGCTGTCCCCTCTGCAAAGGCTGCCTAACTTACCTCCACCCGCCGAAGGGCATTCTCGGTGATTGCACCAACGCTTTGGAATGCCCTTCCGGCATTGTGATATTTTAGTGATATTTTAATGATGTTTTTATGCTCTGTTTTTTACTCTGTTGCTGTTTTATGCTGTGTTGTTCGGTGTTGTGAGTCGCCCGAAAAATAAATAAATAAATAAAAATAAATGAAACTGCAGATCCTGGTCCTGAAAATATTGGGGGGGGGGGGGGGTTGTACTGTAGATAAAAATACAATATTGGCCTTAGCTGCAGAAAAAGTAATTCTGAGAGGTTTGTTCATGCTGTTCTCCATTATAAATTCCTGTGTCTTATAATTGCTACATGATTTAGATCTCAAGGAATATGTAAATATATTTTGCTAGAGGAGATAATTGTACATGTCTCCTTTTCTTTCTTTCTCTCCATATTTTTTGTTAAAGCAATGCTCGAGATTGGTCTAGAAAGATTACCCAAAGGATAAAATCCAACAGCAGTAAGAAACGAAAGGTGTCGCTTCTCTTTGATCACTTGGAACCAGAGGAGTTGTCCGACCACCTCACTTACCTTGAATTCAAGTCCTTTAGAAGAATATCAGTGAGTTTATGTTAATTTCAGAAATAATTTGTTTAAAAGATCAGAATCCTCTGTGAGAGTTCTGAATAGTGAAACTTCTGTATTTACTATGTCTATGTTGCCCCTAGTTTAAGAGCTATGTAGAGTCTGTGAAAGTCCCCCAATCCTCAATTACAAGGAAGCAGCTACTGTGATTGACATGGGTCCATTGCCTTGTCGGTTGGGAATCAGCTGGTTGATGGCTCCACACATCTCTTGTATGAGAAGGAGTTGCAAATTTCCGCCGGTTGCACCAGAGATTGCTCACCAGAGGAGGTGGCAATGACAACCAGTTGCTTCCTGAGTGAAAGGTACTCAAACACCAGTTGATTGCAGCGACTGCTTCTTGGGGATAGGGGTGGTTGGGCTGGGATTCAGTAGGTAGCATTGTAACTGCAGTTCTTATGCATCCATAATCCCATATGGGATTCTGGTCACACAATGTATATGCATAGGAGATTCAGTATTTAAAGAGATTGGTGGAAGTTATCGGCTATATTGAGAGACCTCTTGAGCATCCTTGTAAAGGTGATGAGTTGGTAGAAGAAGGCTTAATGAAATAGTTGTATATATTTAATATATAAAGTCATCTAATTTCTGTATCTCTGAGAACTGATAGAAATTTACAGTGTTCCCCCTCCCCCTATTTTCCAGGTGTTTTAGATGGAATACGATTTCTTGCATGTTTATTTCTCTCATCAAACCCCCACATTTACTGTTACTGTCCTTTACAATTTTATTTATTTATTTATTTATTTATTTATTTATTTATTTATTTATTATTCGGTCTTGTATTCCGCTCCTCCCTGCAGGCTCGGGGTGGATAACAGCATATAAAACAGGCAGCATGTACCAATCATGCGGCCATACAATAAAAACATAAAAACACGCATCACATCCCGAGGCGCAAGATAAAATACAATAGCATTTCCTTGAACCAAAGGTATCGTTACATAAGACAATTACGCTAGGCCGGTTTGCCTAGCTGAAGGCTAGTCTGAAGAGGGCGGTCTTGCAAGCCCTTCGGAAGGGGATGAGCTCTGGGATGGCTCGGGTGTCATCTGGGAGGGAGTTCCATAACACCGGAGCTGCCACAGAGAAGGCTCTTTGCCTGGTGGTGGACAAATGGCAGGAGCTGATCGATGGCACCAGGAGCAAATTCAATTCCTCTGAACGTAGTGATCTCGGGGGAATGTACGGGGCAAGGCGGTCCCTCAGGTACACAGGCCCTAGGCCGTGTAAGGCCTTAAAGGTTAAAACCAACACCTTGAAGGCAATTTGGTACTCCATAGGAAGCCAGTGCAATTGCCAAAGGATGGGCGTAATGTGCTCCTCACTGGCGCTCCCGCCAGCAATGAGCAGCGGCATTTTGCACTAGCTTGAGTTTCCGGATTGTCGACAAGGGAAGGCCAACGTGAGGGCGTTACAGTAGTCCAGCCTCGAGATGTCTGTCGCTTGGATCACCGTGGCCAGGTCGCCCCTGGACAGGTAGGGTGCCAGTCGCCTAGCCTGTCGTAGGTGAAAAAACGACGTCCTGCTGGCCATGGAGACCTGGGTCTCCATGGTCAGCAGGAGGTCCAGTTGAACACCCAGGCTCTTAACAATGGGTGACGGGCTGAGTCGCTCGCCATCCAGGGTAGGCAACCGGCACCCACCCAGCCCAGGCCGACCAGGCCACAAGATCTCCGTCTTCGACGGATTCACCTTCAGCCGGCTGGCCCGCAGCCAACCAGTCATGGCTTCAAGGCAGAGATAGAAACAATCGGGTACGGTGTCTGACCTGCCGTCCATTCTCATACTTTTCTTTCAAAAAGGTCTAACACCTTGGGAACCACTAATTCCCAACAGAAACAAGAGAAAAGATTGTTATTGCTGTAGCTCTAATAGTTAGCATTAACACGTCTTGTGCTTCATCTGAAATGAAGCACAGGCATCAAATCACATGAAATAAAAATAAATTGGAATGCAGAGTGAAGTAAGCAGGTTTCTTGGAAGGAATTGGTTATAGAAAAATAAGCTTTCCTTTTAACAAATGTGTTTTTCAAGTATGCAATATTCTGCTTAGAGTGGATTGGCAAGAATTGTGTTAAATGTTGTCTAACCTTCTGAAGGCTTTGGATGGGTTTTCTTGCTATTATTGCAAAGTGAACTATGTGTATATTGATAGTTTAAGTATTTGGGTCGTAGGTCTTCAGGTTTCTTTGATTAACACAGAGGTGATTTAGAGACTCCCCCCAGTATTTCACTTGAATTCCAACTCCCCGGTCTCTTATGTTTTTGTTCTCCTATAAGGTTATTTTAGGTCCAGAGGAGTCAGTGCAGTTAAACTGCATTATATGAGTTTACACTGACCAAATAATATGGCTTTAAACTGCATTATACAGCAGTGTAGATGGGGCCTGAGACTTGGAGCCTCTGCAATGGTGGGGGTTGATTAAGATGGCCCACCCCAGGAGACTTATGGATTCCTGATAGCTTCTGTGGAATTCCCTGCTGTCTTGGCAGGTAATTGTGTTCAACCCTTTGGAAGAACTCTGGAATAGGGAAATGGCCAGCACAGTGAACAGGCACTGTTACCCCTAAGCATCTCTTCCTATGGAGTAAAAACAAGTAAATTCCCTGGTTCACTAGGGAGCTGGCAGTGATAAAGCAATTGAAACAGACGAGTGCAATCATGGTGGAAAACTTGAAAGGAGTGTGGTGCAACACAAGTTAGAGCACATAGAAAGGTCTAGATTGTGGCAATAGTTGCAACAAATAAATTATGTACAGTATAGTTCTCTGCCTTCTCTCTCTCTGAGCAGTGCTGTGTTGAGTGGTCAGGGTCCTTTCTCACTCTACCACACGAGGAAAACAAAGATCACTCAACAGCTCACTATGAATAATCTGTCAGACAAATTTGCCTGGATGTCCCTGAGATAAAATGACAAAGTCAAGGTTTTAATAAATATTTTCAAGCCATTAATAATTGAATCAGTTGATACAGAATCCATGGATATGGATGGTTGATTTTCCTCTTGGTCTCACATTTCTATTTGCCCTGAGTCCCCTCGGGGAGATAGAGCAGAATACAAATAAAGTTTCATTATTATTATTATTCAGAGTATAATTCATTTGTTTTCATTTCGATAAGCTCAGTGCAGGTTATTTAGGATGTTTCATTTATTAGAAAATGAATCTTTCTTTGATTTGTCTTACAAAAGAATCATTTCTATGAATCTCTCTTTTGTTGAAGTTTTCAGATTACCAGAACTACATCATGAATGGCTGTGTAAAGGACAATCCAACAATGGAACGCTCTATTGCTCTTTGTAATGGTGTTTCCCAGTGGGTACAACTAATGGTACTTAATAGACCAACGCCACAGCTTCGGGCTGAAGTATTCATCAAATTTATTCATGTGGCCCAGGTCAATGCAGTATACATTTTATTTATTTATTTATTTATTTATTATTTCAATTTATAATACCACCCTTCCTGGGAAGGCTCAGGGTGGTTTACAACAACCAACACAATCACAGTAAAATATTAAAACATAAAAACAGCTTTAAGCCAGAGTGGACTATGCAGCATTAAAGGTTAAATGCCTGTCGAAAAAGGTAGGTCTTACAGGCCCTCCTGAAGGCCTGCAGATCGGTTATTGATCGGGTCTCCTCAGAAAGGGCGTTCCTGAGAACAGGCGCTACTGCAGAAAAAGCTCGCTGCCGCGTCGATGATAAGCGGCAGACCTTGAGAGATGGAACCTCCAATAGATTTCGATCCATGGACCGTAGTGGTCTCTGGGGAATGTGCGGGGAAAGACGGTCCTTCAGGTACACTGGCCCCAGACCATGCAAGGCCTTAAAGCTCAGCACCATCACTTTGAAGGCAATCCGGCACACAGTTTGATTTACTCTTTGTTGATTCTGTTCAGGGAACTCCTTCTATTTCTTTTCAAGGTGTCATTTCCAATGATTGGATCATTTTCAGAGCATCCGCTCCTCATATGTTTCCTCACTATCCCTCTCCTGCATTGCTGCCATGACCCACTGCCATTTGGATCCTTTCACAATAAAGCAGCTACACTAGTCACATCCATCACTTGCACAGGCTAATCCAGTATTGCTTGTGTTACTGAGTTGAAAACTTGAATGTCTGGATGCTGAGAGTTGAGTTGTGAAATACAGGTATAAGCCAGCTAACAAAATAGTTGTATTTCGGATGTTACTTGTTTAACTTTGGTACTGGAGGCAGAAATTACAGGGAATAATCAGGGATGGATTCCTACACTAGTCGTTCCCAGATGCAGGACCATTAAGTGCTAATCAAGGTGGCCAGTTGCAACATTTATACTTGCCTCAAACAGATAAAAGTTCATTTTCCCACCCTGGACATTCCACAAATATATAAAACTTCACTTGGCTAGTTTCCAACACACCTCATCTCTAAGGATGCCTGCCATTGATGTGGGTGAAACATCAGGAGATAATGCTTCTGGAAAATGGCTATACAACCTGGAAAGCTCACAGCAACCCAGTCATTCTAGCCATGGAAGCCTTCGACAACACATTCAACAAAGTTATTCCTTCTTTCACCTACTCTTATTTCCTGAATGCTTTGTATTATGTAGTAGGTTTGGAAATAAAGAGAAAACATTTTAAATATAACTACTAACCTTTAGAGAAAATTACTGAATTCATACCTAAAGCTATGAATGAAATAGTTCCATTAGTATACTTAAAATAGTTTTGAAATTGGATTTTATGTCCAACTGCTGAATACGAAAATCCAGGGCGGCATCCATGTAAGCTTAAGCTAAAAAGCCTGATTTTCACTGTTAGGTGGGCATGAAGGGAGAATAGCTTTCTGGCTACTGATAGCTATCTAGCTAGCTAGCTATCTATCATTCCTACCAAGAAGTAAGTCAATGGCACAGATTAAAATTCCATTTTTAAATCAGAGAAACATTGAATTTCAGTAAGATATTCATACTCTGGCATGGACTTTTAAAAAGATTTAAAAGATTTTTCGTGGAAGACCTTACAATACTTCTACAGAATTTTAGGGTTCTGTGGATTCCAGTTGGGGAACCGCTGTCCTACATCACACCCCCCCCCCCCCAAAACCCTGTTCCACATGTTTCAGCAAAGTAAAAATAGGCTCATGTAAAAAGCAACATCCCAATCTGCTAACAATTTGACATAATAATTGCATACTTTCAGAAAAAACATATTCTAAAAGCTTCCTTCAAAATGCACCCAGAAACATATTTTTCTTTCACATGCCTCCATTTTTAATGGTTTCAATTTTTGTGGCTATATAATAGATCAACATTCTTAGCTTGTGAGGCAGATATATATTCTATCCCACTTCTCTCAGTTTGGTTCATGTATTTTCAGTAAGGCAATCTGGAAATAGTTACTGTTTATCTTGGCAGACACACACAGCTATTGCAGAATTGACTGGATATTTTCCCCCCAGCTTGAGCTTTATTTTATTGTTTGCTACAGATACACTACTACAAGCTGACACTGAAAGCTCCCCGGCTCTCCACCATCCTCCCAATGCTGATGCTGCTTAAAACCATTCAGCTAGGCAGAGGGTAGGGAGGAAAGGGGACTGGGTGAACATTTAAAAAACTGTAAAAATGAGGTTATTTATCAAAGATTTTCTCAACTGAGGCATGCCTGTACATAACATGATGGTTTCCTAGCAACAGTGTGATGTTATTGGTTGCTCTTATGTAAGTCCATCTGAAGGGATGATGTGATTTGCATCTGATCTGACTTCACGAGTCTGTCTGTAGGCTGGTTGAGTGGAGGGCAGTTGGCAATGCAAAGACTACAAAGTGACTAAAAAGATGTGTCTTAGCCCTGATACATGGCTACAGCAAATGCCAGGATATGCCAGGTTCAGATTCCTGGTGTATTTGTTTATTAAGTTTATATCCCATATCTTTCCCCAAAATGATACTCAAGGCAGTTCCTTTCCTGTTTTTTTATAAGTTCAGCACATTTCCTTTAAAGAGAGAAAAGTTAAATATTTTAAAAGATGTTTCTAAAAATCTATTGACTTTGAAACATGACATAAAGAACTAAAATCAAAATAAAGTTAATGACATTGAACTAACTTATTATTCTAAACATATATTTTAAAGGGTTATGTTAAATGGAAATTGCAGCACTAGTTCCTATTTAATGATACTCTTCCAGAAGTGTATTCTGTGAATCAGGGACTGAATAATGACTTTTG
This sequence comes from Anolis apletophallus, assembly GCA_030556195.1. Classification (NCBI taxonomy): domain Eukaryota; kingdom Metazoa; phylum Chordata; class Lepidosauria; order Squamata; family Anolidae; genus Anolis; species Anolis apletophallus. The sequence continues at coordinate 39,270,744 of JARBWK010000002.1, read as the reverse complement.
CTCATTTTTGACACAGAAACTTCATCAGCTGCAGAACTTCAACACATTGATGGCTGTAATTGGTGGTCTTTGCCACAGTTCCATCTCTAGGCTTAAAGAAACAAGTTCTCATGTTCCTCACGATGTTCATAAGGTTAGCTGGACTCTTCCCTGCATGCTGTTTGCTTGTTTTACAATTTTTATGTGTTTTGAATACTTGAAATTTAATTGTCAATAATTATTAAACCATATTGCAATCATTAAATCAGATTTTTTTAGGCAAGAATATTGCTATCTCAGGCTGCCCTCGGGGGTGAGAAGGACGGGGTATGAAATAAATAAATAATATCACAATGGCAGAATCAGGACATCAACTTCTTTATTACTTGCGTTACCAGTCTTTAAATAATACCTGATTTGATTAGTTCAAAGGAATCCTTAGGCATTTGCCTCTTTAATGAAAACTTATTTTAAAAAGAAGAGATTTTCTAGAGGTCTCTGCTGGAAGTTTGTAAAATAGTCAAGTTAGTGGCCTCATTTGGATAAAATGCTAAACTATAACTTCCCTAACTACTTCTGTGGAGTTTGGAAGTTTTCACTTCCCTTTGCAGTTAAACAATCTGCAGTTAATGTTAACTCGTTAATTGAAGTAGTACAACTTTGTGGTTAATCAGAAATGGAAACTGAACATTATGATTTCTTCTTCGCGGTTGTTCTTGAGACAGGGTGGTTGACTGCCCTAAGTCCAAAACTTACAGAGACTAATTCTCCTAATGCTGTAATTTCACTAAACCATGGTTTCTTATTAATGGCAAGTGCAGGCACTATGTTGGCATTTCATTTATTAGAGTGCATACTGGATGGATTGTTTTGTTCTGTGGTTTTAAAGTGACCTTGCCAATTAAGAAAACAATGTTGCTTTTGTTACTTTCCCTTTAGGTGTTCAATGAAATGACAGAATTGCTGTCGTCTTGTAGAAACTATGATAATTATCGTCGTGCTTACAATGAGTGCATTAACTTTAAGATCCCTATCCTTGGAGTACATCTGAAAGACTTGATTTCCCTTTATGAGGCCATGCCGGATTACTTGGAAGACAACAAAGTTAACATCCATAAATTATATTCGTTGTACAACCATGTCAACGAACTGATACAGCTGCAAGATTTGGGGGCCCCATTAGAGGCTAACAAGGATCTTGTTCATCTCCTCACAGTAAGTCGCTGTTTTTATAGATTGTATATATTTTAATGTTATTCTGTGAGATTGCCTGTGTGTTAGGGAAGCACCAGCTATTAAACCAATATGGGCAATTGAAGCCACACAGGGAAATACTTTTTGTACAGTTCCCAGATCAGTAGCACAAAAAACATTGCTTATGGTACCCAAAGAACTAACAAAATGTTTTTGCAGGTTACAGCCCACTATATTTAATACATGAAGAGCTTTGAATACATTTTAGATTGGTTTTATGGATTTTAACTGATAATTTTTAATTGATATCATCAATTAATACCACTGATATTTAATTGTATTTTAATATTTGTATATTTTTGGATTTGAAAGTGTTTTGAAATGCTTTTCATGTAAGCCAATTTGAGTCTTCTTTGTTTTTTAAAAAAGCAGTCCAGCTTACCTATCCAAACACATCTCCCTTTATGAGCCAGTTAAAGATTGACTGAGGAGATCCTGTTCTTGGTTCTGCCATCCTCAAAGGTGCGACTGGTGGGAATGGGAGACAGGGCCTTCTCGGTGGTAGCCCCTCGGCTGTGGAATTATCTTCCCAATGAGATTAGATCGGCCCCCTCCCTCCTGGCATTTAGGAACCAACTTAAAACGTGGCTTTTCAAGCAAGCATTTGAGGAGTGAGATGAAGATTAGATCGGCCCCCTCCCTCCTGGTGTTTAGGAAACAACTTAAAACGTGGCTTTTCAAGCAAGCGTTCAGGGAGTGAGATGAAGTAGTCAAGATAACCTTGGGATTGGTGCAATTTGAAATGTTCTATGTGTTATGTTTGGTCTGTGTCTGATGTTTTTATAGTTTACTGGTTTTAATCTATTGTTATATTATTAATATAGTTTATTGCATTAGCCGTAAGGCCATATCAAGCAGAACAAACCATGCAAAAGAAATACATGTATCAAGCATTGAACAGTGGTTTCGTAATGTCCAACAGTACATTAAACAACCATTCCGTATGCTGTTTTAATTATGTGATGTATTATATATTTTATGTGAGGCATTGAATTTTACCATTAACTTGGTTGTGAACCACTTTGAGTCACCTCTGGGGCGAGAAAAGCGGTATATAAATGAAATAAATAAATAAATACTACTACTACTGATGATGATAATAATAATAATAACAATACTTTATTGCCTTTATGCAACAAACAAAATGAACCTTCTCATATTTCATGTAGAAAAATTGACTAGATTGATATATCTTTCTGAAAACAATTGGTGGTGGGAATAGATTGTTAATCAATCTTGAAAGTAATAGACAAGATCAGAGGATACAGGGCATGACCCATAGTATAAAGTTATCTCCTCCAAAACCTGGTTACCACCTCCTAGCTTGTACTGAGACAGTTGCCTTGCTCTGACAAATATATAAATCATACATATGAACACATACATCAAGTTTGGGCCGACCTTGATGAAATGTTTAGTTTTTGCCTGAACCCACTGCTATAAATATAAGGCTTCTAGATATAGAGCTGTCTTCCTGGGGTCCTTTCACATTACACAGTGAAGCCAATATATTTTCACTTTAAGCGCCATTGCAATTCCCCATGGTCTTTGTAGTTTGGAGAGGCACTAGAGCTCTCTGGCGGAGAATTCTAAATACCCTTCCCTAAACCCCAGTGGCGCAATGGGTTAAATCGCTGAGCTGCTGAACTTGCTAACTTAAAGGTCGCAGGTTCGAATCCAGGGAGCGGTGTGAGCTCCCGCTATGAGTCTCAACTTCTGCCAACCTAGCAGTTTAAAAACATCCAAATGTGAGGAGATGAATAGGTACCGCTCCGGTGGGAAGGTAACGGCACTCCCTGCAGTCATGCTGGCCACATGACCTTGGAGGTGTCTGTGGACATTGCTGGCTCTTCAGGTTGGAAATGGAGATGAGCACCAACCCTCAGAGTCAGACACAACTGGACTTAATGTCAGGAGAAAATCTTTACCTTTACCCTAAGATTCCATATGATGTTGTTGTGGCACTTAAAGTAGAATCATTCCACTATGACTGTATAGTATGAAAAGTCCTGTGGATTGTCAGATTACAGGGAAGCTATCTATTCTTCTGATAAACCCTTGGGGAGCAGGGATTAAGAATTGCCAGACTGCATTGAGACTACCTGTGTCACTGATGTCTGGAAGTTGGGATTTAAGAATGATTGAAATACATAAAATTACCAGGTTGCCATAAGTACTTTGGAGAGCAGTTTACCTACTTGCATTGTGCCCCAAGTTTGCGGAACCAGTTTTTGGTTATGTCCCTCCTGCAATACTAAAATAGAATTGGATTAGTGATTCTACAGCCTGACTCCAGTGCTATCACAAGATGCTTTCTTGTTGGAACACTTGGTTTCCCTTACATTTCAGCCAAAGAATTCAACACATCAAAAATGAAACAGACCTGCGAACTTTCACAATGTTAGTGTAAAGCCACTTTAAGTGAAAACTGCCATCATTCTGTGAATGTCAGTTTGGATTGCAAATTATTCTTCATCGATTGGAATAGGAAATAGGGGTTTGGGTGATACAGCTGCTCCTCTGCCTTTTGAAAATACTTATATTTACCTGCCAGTTTTCAAAAATAAAAAATGATGCAAGGAAAACATTTTTGACCTAGCTCAGACATAACACTATAACTATAGCTTCAGCATAAACTAGAAAACCTACTTTATTTATTTATTATTTCATTTATATTCCGCTTTTCTCAACCCCAGGGGTGAGGGGTGGGGGGACGGGACTCAGAGCGGTTCACAACAACAAGTAAATGGCAACATTCTATGCCTCTCAAAATATAAAATGCCTCACATAACTAAAATAACATATAACAATAGATTAAAAGCAATAAACTATAAAACATTGGACATAAACGAACATAAAACATTCGACATTGCACCAATCCTGAAGTTATCTTGATTACTTTCTCCCTATGTTTGTTTGTTTGTTTGTCTGTCTCTCCCAAACACATGCTTGTGATAAAATGACCATATTTTGTTTCCATTTTAGGTTAGTCATAGCTTGCACTATTATCTGAACCTTGATGAAGTATCAAGAGTCAATGTTTGGCCATTGCTTCTCCAGCTCTGACATATTCTATGAGTGCAGGACCTGCCACAGCTATGTAAAATAGCTTAGCATTATCTTTGTGTGTGTGTGTGTAGCTACTTAAGAAACTGCAAGTCGCTTCTGGGGTGAGAGAATTGGCTGTCGGCAAGGAAGTTGCCCTGGGGATGCCTGGATGTTTTGATGTTTTACCATCCTTGTGGGAGGCTTCTCTCAATGTGCCCTCATGGGGAGCCGCATTATCATGAGAAGTGACCATTTTTAATATGTCCATTGCTTGGCACAGTTCTAGGGTATCATACTACGTTCACCCAATAGCAAGTTTATTCAGGGAGAGAACTCCATGTTAAATCCTAATTAGACTGCATGATGGAAGGAAATGGTGCCAGTTTAGGATTGACTCCAGTTTCAGCTTATCAGTGGTTAAACTTGTTCCTTCAGCGCTAAGATTTATATTTATTTATTATTTATTTATTTAAAACTTTTGTATCCCAATCTTCTCACCTCTGTAGAGGGACTCTGACAGGCAGACAGCAAGAATTCTATGCTAACATAAAAATCTAAAAACGTCATAAATAACAATAAAATTACCAAGTACATATAAAATAAATTACATAAAAAGCCATTCGCCAAGGTAAAATCATGTCCAATTCAGTCCATGTATTCAGTCCATATGTTGTGGTTAGTGACTTAGTCAATTAGCGATCTCTGCCCTCATTCTGCGAAGGCTTCATTCCACAGCCACATTTTCACTAGCTTCCTAAAGGTCAGGAGGGAGGGGGCAGATCTAATTTCATACATGGATCAATGTTGGAAGATATAGGCTGAGATCCTGCTATTTCTAAAACCTACCCTTTCAGCAGCGCAACCCACCTCACATACAGCCATTTCTGTATTGCTAGGAAGTGAGGTTGCATCCCGTTCTTTCTGTGTTACTAGACATGCAGTCACAGGCATGTGCTGAGAATTCCAGCTTGTGTGATGACTGTAAAAATACAACATAATGATTAATGAACAGGGTACAACCTATGCACTTTTTGCACTGCCTATGACACCTCATTGTTCTGTTCCTCTTATTTATGTATTTATTTATTCATCTATCATGTTTGTATCCCATTGTTCCTCCATGAGCTCAAAGTGGACAAATGCTTCTGACCCTCCCAATTTATTTTACTCCCAACAACTTTGTAAGAGAGATCACGCCGAGAGAGAGGGAGAGAGAGAGAGAGAGAGAGAGAGAGAGAGAGAGAGGTTTCCTGGCTTAATGGGGACTTGAGGCAGGATTTCTCCAAGTCAGCACTATCTACCCAATTACACTGGTTCCATTATAAATGGTTTCATATGATGTATTGTAGACTAATTCTTGTATATAGGGAGATACAATTAATAAACCCCAACAAATTCATCATATGCGGCCGCATCTTTTTTTAAAAAAACCTGTTCCTGTGTTTGATTTCAGTTGTCCCTTGACCTGTACTACACGGAAGATGAAATTTATGAACTTTCTTATGCACGAGAGCCAAGAAGTCACCGGGCTGCAGTAAGAATCCTAACCGATTATTTCAGAAGAGTTTCTTATAGCTTCCATTATATTGTTACAATGAGTTGTTGATACTTACTGTAGTATTGTTATAAGGTTTGAAATTAATGTTCATACTGATCCTCACAAATAAAATTATTTTGTCATGCATTATAAACCACTTTAAGCATAATGTTTTCATCAAAAATAGTCTAATGTATAAATATTTCAATAGCAGTACTCCAAAGAAGGGAAATAGAACAATCCACTCAGTAAATACAGCACAAGAATCAGGATATAAATATCATTGAGGATAACATCCTTAGCGCAGACAAACAAATCACACTTGCAGTATTGATTGCTGAGATGTGTCAGACACAGGATAGAACAAAACAGGCTGATCGGATCTAAGGTCATTTCGCATAAAAAGAAGGTGGGGGGGGGGAGGGGGAAGTTTAGTGTTTTAATAATTTAGCCCAAAAGCCATACCAGATACAGGAAACACCCATACAGGGCCTTCCAGACAGGCCCTATATCCCAGGATCTGATCCCAGGTTTTCTGCTTTAAACTGGATTATATGAGTCCGCACTGCCAGATAATCTGGGATAAACAGAAAAACTGGGATCAGATCCTGGGATATAGAGTCTGTATGGAAGGGCTCCCAGAGTCTATAAATGTCAAAGCCAAATACTCAGCTGGACTTTCCAGTCAGAAAGAAAAAGAAACAAGCTACTGCCTACATTCAGCCCCACCATAAATATTTTCACTTGGGAAGTGGCTGCTGAAGCTATACAGTGTTTCAGTCCTTTTGTGACTGGGTTCCCACACTTTAGAGGCATTCAGAAATTGTGGCTGTTTCACTTCCAAATTGTGGCAGATTATGATACTAAGTATCTGGAGTGAATTTATGATGACAAGTCCTGGCAGGTACAGACATCATGTAACTTGCATCATGATAGCTAAGTGGCAAGTCTACTTGGCCTAAATCACAACAACAACAACACTTTATTTATATTCCAACCTTCTCATCCCAAAGGGGACTCACAGCACACATACATGGTAAACATTCAGTGCCGCTTTGTATAGACAATACACAGACAGACAGAACAGAAGGAGGTGGTTTGTTTCAACTCAGTGTCCAGCTGTTTTGGTACCATGGAAGGTTGGGCTCGAGTCTAGCCACAGGGGGTGCTCTTGCTCCATCCTCTATGATGAAGAGCCATCAGGACTTCCCCATCCTTTTTGCTCGCCCAGCATTTTCTGATCTTCTTCCTTTATGGCATCGTAAAACACATTCCCCCGCTTTTAGCGGTACCTAATTTTTCTAATTACAGCTAAAGCTGTTTTCGAACCGCTTAGGTGAACAGTGAGCTAGGCTGACAGTTGGCAGCTCACGCCGACCCGGGGCTTCGAACTTGCAACCTTTCAGTTGATAGATCTTATAATTGCTGGTGATTTACCAGCTGTGCTAAACCTCTGGCTCAATATAATGCTCAATATGATGGGATTTTGCTCATTTTCCTAGTTCACTTCTCTACAATGACAAAAACATTTTTGTCATCGTAGCCTTCCCCCAAAACCTGTGCCCAGGGGGCAAACAAGATAGGATTCTGTCTTTGTATAAGGGCATGTCCTCATACCTCCTTGTTCCTGAAAGTTTCTGAATGAAAATATTGTGAATACAAAAAAAAATCCAACTTGTAGTTTAGTATTTTTAATTCCTACAATAACACAGAAAGGAAATTCTTATTTGTGTAATCTTATTCTTACTGTAGCCTCTGACGCCTTCTAAACCTCCAATAATAGTAGCAGACTGGGCATCCGGTGTTGCTCCAAAACCTGATCCAAAGACCATAAGCAAGCATGTTCAGAGAATGGTAGATGTAAGTATGCATTATTATTTACCATGCATGTTTGATAGCAATGTCTTGTGTTTCTGTGTTTTATCATGTTAAAACTTCTTGCAGTATGTATATTTTTCTTGTTTGTCTGGAGTTTTGTCATTTCATCACTGGAAAGTGAAGGGAGTTGGTTTTTCCTCTTAGGGTGGAAAGACTGGTATTAAATGAAACCCTGCCAACAAAGAGCAAAACTCAACAAAAGGATTCCTCCTTAGAAATGCAGGAAAAGAAACATCATGATTAGCTCCAATGTCCTGTTGTCAGTTGAGCTCACAGAATCACCAGATTTCATTGACAAGATTGAAGTGGCTATATGTCACTTATAAATTTGGTTACTCTGACTACCCTATATGTTGGATTTCGGATCACAAAATTACAAGTTGAACACTTCCCGAGCGTCTAGGACTGTGTGGTGTATTATTAATATTTTAATAATATAATTAACTAGCTGTACCCGGCACGCGTTGCTGTGCCCTATTTACGAGATGCGAGAAAGTCTGAGTATGTAACGGTTGGAATTGATGTTACTTATGGTCTTGGTGGGGTCATGTTTTGGGTGTTTGTGTGTGTTTGTAGAGTATCAGTGCAGTGTTGTGTTGTGGTTGGAGTATAGGTGGAGTTGGTTTTTGTTTGTGGTAGATGTTGTGTGTGCGGGGTCCCGTAAGGCTGGGGGGGATGGCTTGTGATAGGAAGTTGTGTTGTGTGGGTAGGAATTGCTGGAGTATTGTGCCTGGGACGTGTGTGTATTTGCAGGTGTGTGTGGTGGTGAGTAGTGAGTGCAGTCCTGCGTTTTGTGTTGGGGAAGTTGTCAGGTATTTGTGGGGTGTATTTTGTGTGTGTTGTGGTGACATAGTTGTCTCAGTCTGGCTGTGTGCTGGTTGTGATGTGGAGGGGGTGTTGCTTTTGCCAGTGGTGTTTGTTGTGAATTTTGGTTGGGGTGAGTTTTTGTGTTGCAGGATTGGTTTGTTTTTGTGGGTTTTGCAAGTTTGTGTTATTCTGGCAGTATGTGTTTGTCAGTGGTGCCTGTGTCCCTGGTGCCCTATTTGTGTTAGTGTTATGTCCTCCTGGTAGTTGTTATGTGCTCCTGTGTTAGTTGGTTGTACTGTGTAGGTTTCTGTTTAGCAGTGGTATGTATGCGTTGTGTGTCTGTTGTGTTGTGGGTCTGTAGAGGTAGGCATCGTGAGTTGTGTGGCTGTCATGTTGTGGGTGTGGTGTTTGTAAAGCACAATCTATCAGAACTATAGTTCCAAACTCCGACTGCCACTAAGAACCTGCTCCCTCCTAGAGCTTGGTCTTGACAGTTTAACCCACAAACCCCAACTGACTAAATTGAATTCACTCAGCATTCTAACCTAGCCTTGGCTGGCTCCGCCCACCATTACTATGGGAACTCAACCTCCCGGCATTTTGTGTGGCCCGATGTTGGCCAATGGGATTCGCTGGCGGCCGCAGAGGATGCTGGGAAATGAAATTTTTTTGTATCGTTGTTTTGGGGGCCTTCTAGGTTTGGGGGGGAGTTTATTTGCTAAAAACCTACCTTGCCTGAGGCCTAATTTTGTTGCCAAGTTTGGTATCTCTGCCTTGTAAGGTTTCTCTGCCTAGGACAGGTCCTCCTTTATATATATATAGATTATTATTTATAAATATTATTAATTAATTATTAAATGATTAAATAAATATTATTAAGTAATTGTTAAATAATCAATTATTATTAATTATTAATATTATTCATTATTAGTAATTATCAATATTTATTATTTTTTATTAGCCATGGATGGTGTAATCCATGGGTGCAGAATCTGTGGCTACAGCTGTATTCATAAATTTAGCTCTTGGCATAATACAACATCATACAGAAAAGCATGTAAGTTTAAGTCATAGTTACAAGCATCAAAAGTTAATATCTTCATGTTGTCCAAAAAAATTAAGTGAAATTTAACTGGTTTCAATTTAGTTTTTTCTTATTACCTCATGCAGTCGGTTTTCAAAAATTATGACCATGATCAGGATGGATACATCTCTCAGGAAGAATTTGAGAAGATAGCAGCAAGTTTTCCTTTCTCGTTTTGTATAATGGACAAGGACAGGTGTGTATATTCAAACTTTACTTTAGCATTTGCTGTTGTGTGTGTTTGTGTGTGTTTTAAATACTATCACATCTTGAACTTGGGGCAAGAAGTATTTCTTGAGTTAATGTGCACCTAGACAAGTCGCTGCCAGTCTGGAATTAGAACTACAATTTCTTAGGGTAACAGTTCGCATAACTGAGAGGATATTTGGACATTCTAGAAGCAGTGAGTGAGTGGCTTACTTGACCATTAATCTCATTTATTGACTTTGAACCTGGAAGACATGAGGAACTGTATTGAACAAACCATCCAAATGCCCTATTTTAATGGAGGAGGAAGTCTCAATGCACACACCAACCTCTTCCCTAAGTTGAGACTGAATATTATATTATATTATATTATCTCGGCCGTAGGCCCCTTGCCTGTGGAATGCGCTTCCAAGTGAAATACGATCGACCCCATCCCTCCTAGCTTTCAGGAAGAAAGTAAAATCGTGGTTGTGGGACCAGGCCTTTGCACAATAACTTAATGCAGCACTTTACTTGGAATGGACTAAGGTTGTGCTTTCCATTCTGGTCCTAATTTGTTTTTATTCTGTTTTTAACTACGTTGTGTTGTGTATTCACTGTTGTGAACCACCCTGAGCCTTTTTGGGAAGGGTGGTATATAAATCGAAATAATAAATAAAGAAATAAAGAAATAATATGATGACGGACACAAAAATATGACTTACCACCATTGATTGAATGTGGATTTGATATAGATGGAATTTTTAATTTAATTTGATTGCTGAGAATTGTTTAACTCTGATGTTTTTAATCTTGTTGTATTGATTTTATATTGTGTATTGTTGCCAGCATCTAATTGTGCCTTGTAAGCCGCCCTGAGTCCCCGTCCCCCCCTGTGGAGGTTGAGAAGGGCAGGGTAGAAATACTGTAAATAATAATAATAATAATAATATGTTAATCCACCCATTAGAAATTATCAGAACTATTGGTTTCTGTTGTCATCCTGGAACAAAATGTGGATACTTACCAAGCACACTTTAGGATGATAGTTACAACATAATGGTTCTCTTTTTAAACTATGGTTCCATCCTATGCAGCCTCAGGGGTTGCAATTTGATGTGCCTGTCCATTCTCAATACTCTTCTCTAAGCTGCAAATTAAAGGATTCTATACAATGGAACCATGGATATCCAAGTGTGCTCATAGCACTATAACTGTGTGGTGTGAAAGTCCACTGGGTCTTTTAACTGCAGCCAGTCAGTGAAGGAAATGTGTGGGAAAATATCCAGATCCAGAGATTGATTTGGACTTCGACAATATCCAACCCTTTGCAACTGCTCCTGAGGTGTTGCTGTTGATGAGAGATGGCATTGCTATTAGTGACTAGCAGGTACAACTGAAATGGGATTTTTGCAGTACCTGAAGCCTCATTTTTCAGAAATAGAGGATCCGATGGTGATTGATCTGTTGGAAAACGCTATGTGAACTTTCTCTGAGAAAATCAGAATGCCAAAGAAATCAGTCCATGGCATACAAAGAGAGTCTTTGTTAACTATCTTTGGAGCAACAATGCTAAACAGAGCTAGGTTGGCTGGCTGAAGGCACTTATTGTGGTTGAAATATAAACCTGGGTGTTTTCTTTTCTTGGCCCTGGGTTTTTATAATGGTGATTATTTAAAACTATCAAATCACCCGCTGTTTTTCAGAAGGTCAAAGTTTTACTCTCACCAGTCTATCACTAGTTTTTCAATAGGTGGACAGGAGGCACACATACACATGCCAGCCAGATTTATAGGAGACTGGAGTGCCAAGCTTGGGATGGGGAGGTGAGACATACCAAGTATGATATGCAACAAAATGGAGCAGTGCTCCTACTTAGAATGCCAGCAAAGTAGCCATGACCTTTGTTTGTGTATGTGCTAAAGTGTATACGTAGTCACACTTCCTCTTGTCTTGAATCCCATGAGTCATAATTTGGCCTGGAGGCTGGGTTAGGAAAATATATTGTTTTGGACTATAGTGTCTGTTGTAGCTGGAGGATTCTGAGAGTGATAGTACAAAAACTGTGTTGTTGATTCATGGCTGGCATCACCGGGTTGCTGTGAGTTTTCCGGGCTGTATGGCCACGCTTCTAGAACATAGCCATACAGCCTGGAAAACTCACAGCAATCCAGTCCAAAAACTGCATTTTCCAAGTTTTAAAGGGAAGACTGTTCAGCAAGGCTGCGGGGTTTCAAAATCCTTCGTTTTTTATTAAATTGGTTCACCCTGTTGACTGACCCTTTGAGACCAACAGTAAAGAAGTTGCTTACCTTGCTTGCCATCAAAAGCTTTATATTAGAACAAGAGAGCAAAAATCCTTTCACGCTTAGGGGATTCCTGTTGTGCATTTCCCCTCCTCTTTCCAGCCTGTTCATTGTCCAAAATGGCATTAGAAATTGTAAAAAGGAATTTCAAGGTAACCGTGTTGGGAATTATTCCCTGGGCTTCTCCTTTGTTTTGATAATTGTGCAGCATGTTCAGAATTGATTGTGAAGGCTGCTCCTTAAGCTGTTTTTGTTGAATTTTAAATGAGCTACTGAAAAAACTCGTGATCTGCTTGACAGGATCATGCGGTGGGGGTGTGTGTGTGTAATGTGTTTCAAGATATTCTTTGCTGTGAAAATGAATTAGTGCATTTTACATTAGCAGGTTGGTGGCTGTGTGTGGGTGGTGAAAAATAGAGATGGGGAGACACTGTTAACTCTTTGCACTTCTAGCGGCATTAACCCCCAGTTGACCCTCTTTTTTTGTTTATTTGCAGAGAAGGCCTGATAAGCAAGGATGAAATAACAGCTTACTTCATGAGGGCAAGCTCAATCTATTCTAAGTTGGGCCTTGGCTTTGCCCACAATTTCCAGGAGTCCACTTATCTGAAGCCAACTTTCTGTGACAACTGTGCTGGATTTGTAAGCTTGGATGCAGTTTGATGGGGGGGGGAGAGATATTTTAAAAGTAAATTATATTTATTTATGTTATTTCTACTCCGCCCATATCAGCCCGAAGGCGACTCAGGGCGGCGAACAAGTCGGCACAATTCGATGCCATATATAAAATGCATACATTAAAAAGTAAAAACACCTCAAAACATTTAAAAGCATAAAAAACAAGCAATTTTTTTAAAAAAAAACTATGTCCTAGGTCATTTCCAATTAAAGTTTGTCTAAATTATGCTGCAGTTCCGAAGGCTTGCTCGAAAAGCCATATTTTCAGTTTTTTCCAAAAGGTCAATAGGGAGGGGGGACTGATCTAATACCCCTAGGTAGGGAGTCCCACAGCCGAGGGGTCACCACAGAGAAGGCCCCATCTCTCGTCCCCGCCAGACGTGCTTGTGAAGCAGGTGGGATCGAGAGAAGGGCCTCCTCTGACGATCGTAAGTTTCTGGTGGGTTCATAGGAGGTGATGCGTTCGGATAGATAAGCTGGGCCAGAACCGTTTAGGGCTTTATAGGCTAAAGCCAGCACTTTGAATTGTGCCCGGTAGCAAACTGGCAGCCAGTGGAGCTTGTGCAGTAGCAGAGTTGTGTGCTCCCTGAGCACCGCTCCTCTTAGCAACCTGGCAGCTGCACGCTGGACCATTTGAAGCTTCCAAGCAGTTTTCAAAGGCAACTCCATGTAGAGCGCATTGCAGTAGTCTATACGGGATGTAACCAGAGCATGGACCACCATGGCCAAGTCAGACTTCCCAAGGTACGGGTGCAGCTGGAGCACAAGTTTTAATTGTGCAAATGCTCCCCTGGTCACCGCCATATGATGTGTATAACAAAACTTTTCTGGATAAATGACAACACGTGTTTACTATTGTGTCACTGACTTAACTTCACCTCTTGTGCCTTTAATAACATAATGGCTGAAATGGGGAGGGGTTGTTCATGTTAGTCCATGCTCTGGTTACATCCCATATAGACTACTGCAATGTGCTCTACGTGGGGTTTCCTGTGAAGACTATTTGGAAGTTTCCATTGGTCCAACGGGTAGTCCACTGGCTGCCAGTCTACTACCGAGCACAATTCAAAGTGCTGACTTTAGCCTATAAAGTTCTAAACGGTTCCGGCCCATTTTACCTGTCTGAATGTATTTCCCTCTATAAACCATCTTGGAGATTAAGATCATCTGGGGAGGCCCTGCTCTTGGTTCCACCTCCCTTGCAAGTGTGATTGGTTGGGACAAGAGACAGGGCCTTCTCAGTGGTGGCTCCTTGGCTATGGAATACCCTCCCCAGTGAAATTAGATCAGTGCTCTCTCTTCTGCCCTTCAAAAGAAAAAAAAAAGCAAAGTAGCACAAGTATTTTTAGCTCTGTACCAGCAGGACAAGGGTGATCATTAGTATGAGGCAATTCCCTTTGAATCCCATTTTGGGAGAAAGGTGGGATATAAATTAAAGCAATGAATAAAGTTTTAAGGCCGAAGTCTCCTGCTGGTACAGATCTAAAACTGCTTGTGCCATTTCGCTCTCTTTTTTCTTCAATGGATTTCTGATAAAAAAGTGGATGGTGGAAGGAGAACATAGGAGGGCTATAAATAGACAATTTTTTTGTCTCAACCTGTCCTGGCTTCAGTAAATCATGCAATAGGATTTCACAGTAAAAGCCTCTTCTAAAAGTTGTAATACCAGAGAAGTTGTAATATAAAATAATTTTATACATTGATATGTACAAGATCAAATTTGACAAGCCTTTTTGGTGTCATGGCACAAAAACAATTTCCAAGGGAATCAGATAGTTTGTAATGTTTCTTGTCTGGATTCGTTTAGGAGGTTTATTTAAACACAGCCAGAGCCTTTCAGGCACACACAAGATTTGAGCAAAATCTGTATCCATTGTCAAGGTGCTGCGGTTGTGCAGCAGATGAAACCACTAATCTGTAAAACTTGCTGACCTCTAGAAGGTCAGTGGTTGGAATCTGTGGGACAGAGTGAGCTCTCATTGCTAACCCCAGTTTCTGCCAACCTAGCAGTTTGAAAACACGCAAATGTGAGGAGATCAATAGGGACCGCTTCTGCGGGAAGGTAATGGCGCTCCATGCAGTTATTCTGACCACATGGCTTAGGAGGCGTCTACGGATAACACTGGCTCTTCAGCATAGAAATGGAGATGAGCACCAACCCCCAGAGTCGAATTCGACTAGACTTAAAGTCAGGGGAAACCTTTACTATCCATTGTCTAGAGTAAGGCATGCCTTTGTGTCTCTTTAGAAACAAAAGCAGGGGCAGGGGCAGGGTTTTTGCTGTTTGTGAGCCCATTCAGATGATAACTGAAGTACACTCCATATTTCTAAAATTATTTGAGTGGGCAACATTTGTTGGACTTTATTTATTGTAGGAAACCTGCCCCTAACCTTTCTCCCATCATAGAACCTGTAATAGTGATGTGGGGCTCCCATTGATGCCATTGACTATACTTTCTTGTTTCAGCATGTTTGCTTTATTTATCAAGTGTTCTCATACCATATTCTAGAATCAACATTTAGGTCATTAATACTTAGAAGACTTGAAGGGATGAAATCTAGAAAGATTTAATATATCTAGCCTTGGTGTTCAGATCCTCTCCACATTTTAGGGTAATGCCTTGTATCATAAACAAGAAACAGTCCAGTTGCACCTTAAATGCTTACATGTTAGATCTGACATATGACTGAGGGGACAATTACCTCCTTAAGTGCAAAATGTTTATGCATCTGACAGATTTGAATAGGTTTCTTTTTGCAACTGGGCTTTTTTTTTTAAAAAAAAAAACCCTCCCTAGTTCTCTGAGATTCATAGATACTGAGTGGTGTTTTGTCAAGATGAATAGGCACTCTGAGAAAACCAGATTTTAATCATGATCTACATCTTGCTGCTTTTTATTATGAGTGGTGGAAAGCTTTGTCTCCATTGCTGGTTTTATTTTTGATGTTTTTGTCTGTTCTTAATGGTGGGAAATACTGTTTTTGACCAAAGAACATCCACATACTTTATTGTTGAATGGTTCCATTTGGATGACTTTGCAGATTTGGGTGTACTGAACTGAGGCCCCTTCCACATGGCTGAATACCACACTTTCTGCTTCGAACTGGAATATATGGCAGTGTGGGCTCCGATAACCAGTTTAAAGCAGATATTGTGGGAGTTTCTGCCTTGATATTCTGGGTTATATGGCTGTGTGGAAGGGCCCTGGGATGGAGGAAGGGTATCAGTCTGCTGTCTTATACTCTATGTAGCAGTATATAACACAGCTTTCCTTAATTTTGCAGCTTTGGGGAGTTATTAAACAAGGATATAGATGCAAAGGTAACCAAATTATACTTTATTTGTTCAAATAACTTTTAAAGTGGCTTGCTGAGGACTACACAGCATTGTAAAATTTCTTATGTTCTTTTGAACATACTTAAACATCACCTTCTAATTGCTATGGTTAAATTTTTGAAGGTATTTTGAAAAACTTAATGAACAGCATAGAATTATGTTACATTTTTGTTCAGTGTCTCTTTCCCCCTTATCTCACCCCATTCCAACAATGCTACATTCCTTTTCTTTTTATCTGATCTGACATAATAATAATCTTTATTTATTTCCTGCCCTATCTTGCTATGAGGACTCAAGAAGCAATGCAGTAAAGTCTTAAATCATCTGATGTATAATGTTCCCCTGTTTCCTGATGAGTTACTAGATAATATATGATGGATCATTTTGCTGTTAAGTAGTTACATAACTTTCAGAACATATGGTCACATGTTCTGAACATTTGAAGCATTGTATTTAAAGTATGAAACACTGTAATATGTAATAATGGAAAGTAGACTGTGCGTATTACATCTAATATTACAGTACTAAACGTCCTTACTAGATAGCAACCCACAATGGACAGTAGGACATGTTTCTTAGTAAACCATGTATAGGCATTTTGTGAAGCTCCAATAGTAGAAAGTTCTCAGTCTTCACAGAGTGGGAGAAGCATTAATGTATGAGCAACAAGACAGTGAGCTGTCCTTATTCTTCTCTGCTTGCAGATTGTGGAATGAACTGTCACAAGCAATGCAAAGATTTGGTTGTATTTGAATGTAAGCGAAGACCTAAAGCCACACCTGTGGATAACAGTCCTGCATCGGCCCTTGCATCTAGTCTCTGTCCCATGGGATTGAAGGAGCACATGCATGGTATGAAATTACCAATTGAATAACCTTGATATTATTATTATTATTATTATTATTATTATTAGATACTAGTGTTTTCTAATGCTTGGAGACTAGGATACAGAACAGTGGCTTCAAACTACAAGGAAAGGAGATTTCACCTGAACATGAGGAAGAACTTCCTAACTGTGAGAGCTGTTCAGAAGTGGAACTCTCTGCCCCGGAGTGTGGTGGAGGCTCCTTCTTTGAAGGCTTTTAAACAGAGGCTGGATGGCTATCTGACGGGGGTGCTTTGAATGCGATTTTCCTGCTTCTTGGCAGGGGGCTAGACTGGATGGCCCATGAGGTCTCTTTCAACTCTATGATTCTAGTTTCATTTCTACTTTTACACTACAATCAATGAAATAATTGATATATTTTATTGTGTGGCCAAAATTCCATTGTTAACATATGGTTCTGTAATTATATGTGCTTTCTTGGATGTGAAAGGAGAGGTTTAATACTTCTTTATGCAACACGCCCACACCCAATTGAAGGGGGCTTTCTAGAGCTGGAGTGCATTGACATAGTCCCTTACTGCTAGAGGTTGAGATGGGAGGCTACTGGGCAGCGTCTGGCTGTAATTCTGCAAGAGGAAGAAGAGAGCAGATTTCCAGGAAGGAAAAATCAGGTATTTTCTCCTGGCTGCAGAATTGCAGCCAGATGCGGAGTACTTCCAGTTCTCCTCTTGCTTAGTGAATGGCCATTGCAATATTCACAGTCTTCTGGCAGTAGTGGGGAGTGGAAAGAAGGGAATCCAGAAATTCAAGGAATCATGTTGAGAGAATTAAATGGGGATGGTTTGGCAATATGGCCTTCTGGTTGTGATTATGTAAAAAGAGCATTGCTGTATCAGGCTGAAGACACATTTGTCCCAGTGTGGTAGCTGCACAGATGCTTCAGGGATTCTACAAACATGTCTTCAATACAGTAACATCTTCTTGCTCATTCTTCCTAGTAATTAGTATTGCATGCAGTGTATAGCCGTTCTTAAAGAGGCCATTGCTAATTCTGAGGACGAATTCCCAATTCATTGCTAATTGTATCCCATCCAAGACATTCACCCTGGTGTGGAACAAGATGTGGATAAGCATCCAGCAGAAATGCACGTGAAGAACAAATGACATTTTCAGCAATGAAATGAGATCATTTGGTATCATTTGCTGTTTGATATATTTATCTTACAAGAGCCTAAATATTCGGAATTGGGGAAAATTCTTACTGTGAAGTTGAACGCTGTAAGTTTTAAAGGGGTGTTTTTGTGATGGAGAGAAGGCACCATCATGGACGATGATGACCATAATAATAATGATTAGAAGAAAGAATAAATCTGCCTTGTTTTTTCCTTATGGAATACTTATTTAATGGAATAGCGGTGGTTGCTGCAGCAAAGACAACACAGAAGAGATGTAGGAAGCATTCAGAGAAGAACCAGATATAAAAGCCAAGGAAGGGATCATGCCAGCATTTATTTTTAGCCCATCCTGTTATATTTTTTATCTTGTTGATGTCAGGGCTGTTGTCAGTGTGTTTTGCCATATGATGAAGAAAAACAAGAGTTGCAAGAAGGGATGCTTCTTTTAAAAACCCCTTACTTGGAAATTAGGTGCACAAGAAGTAGGCCCACTGTATCGATGGGGTTTTCGGATATGGGATCCTGTAAGGCAGTGTTTCCCAACCACTGTTCCGTGGCACACTGGTGTGCCGTGCGCAATCACCTGGTGTGCTGCAGAGAGAGAGAGAGCCATTCAGGAAGGGAGCCACTTGGGGATTCTGTGTGGGAAGTTTGGTCCAGTTCTATCATTGGTGGAGTTCAGGATGCTCTTTGATCTATAAATCCCAGAAACTGTAACTCCCAAATGTCAAGGTCTATTTCCCCAAACTCCATCTGTGTTCACATTTGGGCATATTGAGTATTCATGCCAAGTTTGGTCCTGATCCAACATTGTTTGAGTCCACAGTGCTCTCTGGATATAGGTGAACCACAACTCCAAAACTCAAGGTCATTGCCCACCAAACTCTTATAGCATTTTCTCTTGGTGGGAGTTGTGTGTGGGAAGTTTGTGTCCTGCCATTCCTGCCAGGATAGCTACTGATTCCCCCAGGTTTCACACTGAATGTACAAATACATTTAAAAACATATTAACGGTCCACTGTGATAGATGTCATTTGGGTTGGTGGTGTGCCTCAGGTAAATATAAAAAGGGCCACCTCAAAAAAGGTACAAAGGATACAACAATTTGCAAAGAATCATGTCGTATCTTAGTAAATGGCAGTGACATGAACATGTACACCTGAGCATGCCCACATACACATTAATAATATGGGATGCAATGATCCGTAGTCAATGGAAATTGCAGGTCTGGAGAAACCATTATATACAGGCAATCCCCAAGTTATGAACAAGATAGATTATGTGGGTTTGTTCTTAAGTTAAATTTGTATGTAAGTTGAAATATTAACTCCAGCCTGCCTATCTATCTATCTATCTATCTATCTATCTATGGAGAGAGAGAGAGAGAGAGAAAGAGAGAGAGAGAGAGAGAGAGAGAGAGAGAGAGAGAGAGCACGACGAGCTTTGGATAGCTTAGGAAATGGTTAACACCCTTGTGATGTTTGTTTTGCTGTCTGTGCCACTGTTCAGAAGATTTCACCTCACTTTCTGTCCCTGTGAGAATTGGATTTTGAAAAAATTGGCTTGTTATGGGAACAAGGATCGATAAGGTGGAAACATCTTTCCCCCTTGAGAATTTTTTCAGGAGTGAATTTCCAATTCTAGGGGTAGATTTCTCTCACTCTCTGTTGTCTCATCCCCATTCTTAACCATGAACCATTTGTAATTCAGGTGTTTCTAACTCGGGTACTGCCTGTAAATTATTGAAATAAGTTCTCGGTCATCATCCAGTGTTACTGTTATGATCATATTACAGATCACACTGTTTTTCCTTTTCCTTTTTCCTTTTCTGCAGAGAATAGAATGGTGAAAGTAGGCAACATAGCATAGCAACAGAATTCAGGAAAAATGTTATGTCGCTTTTTCAAGCAAAACATTCACCATTTATTCATTGAACTTAGGGTTCCGAAAGAACATGCAATTTTCTTCAATCATTGAGCTGCTTTTCTTCTTTTGTAATATTTTAATGCTGCATTCTTATGTTTTTCCCCTCTTCTCAATATAGGGTTGGAGGAGGGAGGATTTCCATTCCCTAATGGAGAGGTGGTTGAGCACAATGAAGGGAGCAAAGACAGAACTATTATGCTGATGGGGGTTTCAGCTCAAAAAATCTCAGTAAGGCTAAAGCCTTCGATCGTGCACAAGAGCACGCAGACTGACCTCATGCTGATACCTGGACAACAAAAAGAACCAGGAACGCTACAAGAAAGCACTTTCCTCCAACCTACCCCTCTGTCTCCATGCCCGAGCCCAGTTCTTAGCCGTAGAAAGGCTTATGTGAAATGGGAAAACAAGGATTGCAACCAAAAAGCAAAGGAGGAGCCATGTACTTTAAAACCGTCATACCAGGAACTAGAGCAGGTACAAAATCTGTCGTTGAGAATCTTAGATATGAAAACTATATAAAGTATTGTCTATAAAGAATGAAAGGCAGAGTGATACTTAAATGGTAAGTGTGTCACATTTGGAGACTCAGTTGGAAATGTCTTCATCTGAGAAGCTCACTTTGATCTTTAACTGTTTCTCAGCCACGGCCATTTCTTCACTCAGACATCCAAAATAGATCAGAAGTAATGCCATGATAGGCAGAGTATAGTTAGGGGTGGAGTGGGGGATTTGATGCTTCTTTTTGGTCCTCTTGGGATGGACTATGCTTTTGCCTTTCACCACTCTACTCGGAAATTATGGGAAAGAGTTAAGGTACTGTATGCACATTGTCCCATAGATAAATCAGTCCAAGTTTCTTGGTTTGATGTTTTTACTAAATCTTCTATACTTATATGTGTATATCATGTATAGGGTACCTCATAGGATTGTTTGAAATATAAAATGGGGCCAAGAGAAGACCTATGTTTACTACCTAGAGTTTCTTAGAAGAAAGGAAGACTGAAAATATAATAATGAAAGCTCCCAACCTTTATTATACCTGGCAAAAAATGGAGTTGGAGAACTTTATTTTAAAGTTCTTGAAAGCTACATGAAAGAAATTGTCAAAGTCCAACTTGGATTCAGCAAGTGTTTTTTAGCACAGTGAGCATTGTTGTTCTAAATATCCTGGAGTAATGAGGAGTGAAGTATTTTAGGTAGGTTGCCTATTGAAAATCCAGTAGATTAGAGTAGTAAGGCTGCCACCAGAGTAAATAAGAGACAAACCTTGAATGAGCATTTAATAGCTTAACTTGCAACGGGGTTGTTGTGAGTTTCTGGGCTGTATGGCCATTTTTGCAGAAGCATTCTCTCTTGCATCTATGACAGGCATCCTCAGAGGTTGTGAGCTCTGTTCGAAACTAGGAAAATGGGGTTTATATATCTGTGGAATGTCTAGGGTGGGAGGAAGAACTCTTACCTGTGTGAGGTGAGAATGTTTCAATTGGCCTCCTTGATTACCATTTAATGGCCTAGCAGTTTCAAGGTCTGGCTTCTTACTGCCTGGGGGAATTTTTTGTTGGGAGGTGATTAGTTAGCCCTGATTGTTTCATGTCTGGATTTCCCATTTTTGTTGTTCTTTATTTACTGTTATGATTTTAGAGAGGTTTTTTTAGTACTGGTAGCCAGATGGAAACTTGCAACTAACGCCCACTTTCCCAAAACAGCCATAGAATATTTTCAAATCTTAAAAGGATTATTGAATTTAATAAACAGAGGTAACTGTTCACTGTTAGAAAATTGTTATCTTCTATACTCTCCATGTTGTCACACATTATGGCTGGAATCCTGGTAGTGATTTAAACATGTGTAGGTGCAGTTTATGCCTGTTTTTGAAGCAGATGTAAAGGGCTGTTCTCTTGCTATTGTATCTCATCCAAGAAACTATGATATCCCACAACTCTCTGACTTTAGGAAGGACTGCTGCTACTCCTTACTGATTCAAACTATGAAGAGCAAGCTGCTCAGGAAACCAGAGGAAATTAAAGAACAGTTGCACTCAATCCTATCCCCAATGAATTGGGAGCTGGTCCCATTAAATCTGGAGCATAGCTGTATGAGATACTCTCCACACTTACTTGCGAAATAAGTTTTATTAAATGTAGTTGATGGCATAAGATATAATATAAAAAGGTCCCCCAAAACAGGATTTTAAAAGGCTAGCCAAAATAGTAAACTGCACTGCAGAAGCTAGAAAAGGAAATGGAGATATATTGGGATGACGTGAATCAGACATTGTAATTGTTGTCATGTCACTACTGCTGTATTTTTAGAAAGCCAGTATATGGAACATGTTTTAATGTTTATATTGGAAAGTGCTTGTTGTACTTTTAGAGGTTGTATATTTTATGTCATGGCCTATGGCTAGTACAATAAACCATTCATTCATTCATTCAAAAGGCTAGACGTGTTAGAATGGCCAAAACTGTAATCCTGAATTGTTTTTGCCTGAAGGATGCTTGTAGATTTAAATTCTGGTGTAAAGTTTATCACATGAAGATTTACATTCTTAGGGCATGAATTCTTGGTTTTAGGATACCAGGTAACCATGTATGTATCTGATGATTTTTGAGCCTGCTGACAGTAAATTCATGGAGGAAAAGGCAACTTGGAACTAAGGCGTTGGTTAAGGATTAGGTGAAGTTGATATGTTACTTTTTTGATATGTTACTTAAGAGTTGTGGGGTATAACATAGCGGCAAAGTATATAAAAAACAAGTTTGGAAATAGTACTATCCTAAGTGTATTTTTAAGGAATGCATTTCCCCCACATTTGGGTTCAGTCTTCACAGATCATTAAACAGCAAGAGGGTTAAAAAAAAGCCAAGGTTTTTCATTGGGGGGCAGGGATTCAGGTTACCTTAGCATATTAGCATTTCTCAACATAGTACTAACTAATGTGAGCTGTGCTTGTGCATAAACATGTTAGATTAAAAAACAAATTGTTTGGTAAATAACGCTTGTGGCAAAGCTAACGTGCCTTTCCTAGGTTAAATTACATGTGTTCATTAACATCCTTAGCAATTTGATGTACTTGCAAACAAGACATTGTCAGCTCTCTTCCTCCTTCAGTGCAGACTACAGTATGTTGGATGAGCTGGAGGTCCCTCTACCAGAATAGATGTGTTCTCTAATTGTCATTTAGAAGATGTCTTTTGTGTATGAAAGCATGTGTTTAGCACACTACGAAATACTTTCTTG
Organism: Anolis apletophallus; assembly: GCA_030556195.1. Classification (NCBI taxonomy): domain Eukaryota; kingdom Metazoa; phylum Chordata; class Lepidosauria; order Squamata; family Anolidae; genus Anolis; species Anolis apletophallus. The sequence continues at coordinate 39,247,483 of JARBWK010000002.1, read as the reverse complement.
AGATGCAGCGGGGATAATTGCTCCCCTCTTGAGCAGATGGCTGTGTATCCTTCAGCCCATTTACTTTTCAAGCTGTTATAATTTGAGGAATAGTTAAGTACACCTAGAGCAGAGGTGCTCATTAGGTAGCTCGGGAGCTACTAGTAGATCTTCGGCCCTCTTCCAGGTGATCTTCGGGCCTCACCAGCCGGATGGGGTGCTCATGCCATGCGTGCGCACACGCGCTCCTGCTGCTGGCTTTTGCTCTCGCTGTGCTTCTTTCACCTGCTGGGCATTGCAGGAAGGAGGAAGCACAAGGCGGGGCCTCTGGAGGGAGCACACTGCCTCTCTCTCGTCCAGAAGCAGCTGTGCAGCCTCCGTTGCCGGCGAGACAGGCAGGGCAGAGCGCTCCCTCTGGATGCCCTGCCTCGTGCTTTCTCCTTCCTGCAATGCCCCGCAGACGGAAGAAGCGCTGCGCAGGCGGAAAATAGCAGCAGGAGCACGCGCGGCGGTGGGGGCAGGTAGATCTTTTGGACTTGGTTGCTTTAAGAGTAGCTCGCATGCTGAAAAAGTGTGAGCACCCCTGACCTAGGGAATAGGATGCCAGTGAAACCTGAAGCTATTTCTAACGCATATATTGTTCTGATGACACCTGTATTTTTGTTTAGGAGAGAAATATCCTTGCAACAGAGAAAGAGACTTTAAAGCTACAACTTAAACAGGCACAGAAGAAAATTGAATTCCTCAGCGTTCGAAGAAATCACATTTTGGACAGCAGGGAACATGGAGACTGCTTGTAGCTAACAAGTCAAGAGTTCTTCTCATGGAAGATAGTAATGCCAAATGGGTCTCAAGGTCTGTTGCCTTCAAGCGCATGCACTGGTGGACCATTTCAAACCACGTTATCCTTGTTCTGCCTGTAATGATATGTGTGAATGCATGCATTCCCTTCTGAACAGGTTTAAAATAGTTTGCTTTCTGTTGAAAATGATTTCACTAGCAAGTCTTTTTAAATTTAGGCAAACAAAGTTATTGCTCTGGTCCCAATAAGGTAACAAAATTGATTGAGAAAGAAAAATGGAGAAAGAGATGCCTTGAGAGGCCTCCCTTTCTAGAACTGGAAATAGGAAGCAAATTTTGCAGTAGAGCTGAAAATGAAGTTATTGGGCAAGGTGAGAGATGGTGAGAAGTTCTCACAACAGCTAGCATAAAGCCAGTGTCTTGTTTTATACGGCAAACTGTGTAGCAGTTTAGGACAGTATTTTATTTATTTATTTATTTATTACTCAAACTTCTAGACCGCCACTTCCAAAAGGCTTAGGGCAGTTTACATGAGCAGAATACACAACAGTTAAAACCTTAGTTAAAATCTATTATACTAATACATTCCAAAAGCCTGCTGGAAAGGGTAGGTTTTGCAGGCCCTACGAAAGGCCACCAGGTCCCGAAGTGCTCCGGCCTCAGAAGGAAGAGCATTCCATAACGAAGGGGTGATGATTGTAAACGCCCTTTGTCTAGTGGCCGTCAAGCAGAAGTTCTTCAAACCAGTGATTTCCAAAAGATCTTGGTCTTCTGATTGCAGTAATCTCTGGGGTTTGTAAGGGAACAGGCGGTCCCTTAAGTACACTAGCCCCAGATCATGTAAGGCCTTCAAAGTTAGAACTAGCACTTTGAAACTGATCCGGTGCTTGATCGGTAGCCAGGACAACCTCTAGACAACTGGTGTTATGTGACAGCTTGGGGGCTCCCCTGCAAGCAGCCGCGCCGCAGCATTTTGCACTAGCTTAAGCTTCCGGATCACCGTCAAAGGCAGGCCAATGTAGAGTTTTACAGTAATCTAGTCTTGAGATGACCGTAGCCTGGATTACCATAGCCAGATCATTCCAGGACAAGTAAGGAGCCAGACGCCTAGCCTGACATGGATGGAAGAATGCTGTTCTGCTGACAGCAGAAATTTGGGCCTCTATTGTCAGCAGAGGGTCCAAGAGGACTCCCAAGCTTTTTGCCAAAGATGATGGGCATAGTGCCTCACCATCCAGGGTAGGCAGCCGGACATCCCCACCGCCCAGACGACCAAGCCAAAGGATCTCCGTCTTCATCGGGTTCACCCTCAACCTGCTGGCATGCAACCATCCAGTAACAGGCTCAAGGCACTGTTGGAAACTATCGGGTAGAGTAAGGCCCGCCCTCCATCCTCAGAATGAGCTGAGTGTCATCAGCATATTGGTGACACTCAAGCCCGAAACTCCGCACCAGCTGAGCAAGTTGTCACATATAGATGTTAAATAATAGTGGGGAAAGAATGGCCCCCTGGGGAACCCCACAAACTAAGGACTCCCCGGAGGCCATCCCGCCCCTCATCACTCGCTGTCTCCAATTGTGGAGAAAGGAAGACAGCCAATTTAGGACTGTTCCCCTCACTCCAGCCACGGCCAGGCGGCATGTCAAAAGATTGTAATCGCAGTGTCAAATGCTGCCATGAGGTCCAATAACACAAGCAGCACTGACCCGCCCCGATCAAGCTGGCAACGAAGTTAATCTGTGATGGATACCAGCACTGTCTCTGTCCCGTGCCCTGAGCGGAAGCCGGACTGGAAGGGATCAAGTCCGGCTGTGTCATTTAGGAAAGTCTGCAACTGCTCCAGTGCTGCCCTCTCAATTACCTTGCCCAGAAACGGCAAATTCGAAACCGGGCGGTAGCTGGAGGGAACCAAGCTATCTAAGTTTGGTTTTTTCAACAGTGGAGAAACCACAGCCTCGTTTAAACCCTCTGCTCTCTCCTGCTGCTCCAGGAAAGTATCCACATTGCAGTGGACCTCGACCCCGTTCTTTCCGTCCGGCTTGAAAACCTCTTGCTTGGCCTGGAAAGGTCTGATGCTCCTGAAGATCATGTCCAAGCAGTCCGGAACCAGCCCACTTTCCCCGGGGGAGCCTTTTTCCCACTCCCTGTGGCACCATGGGTGAGAAGCAGGCCATTTTGCTGTGATCTATTCCTCCATTCCGCTTTGTAGAAATTCAGTACAGAACTATAACCACACAATACACCTGAATTTCACATAAATAACTACATTTCATGTATCTTCTACCCATGGAACAAACACCCCGGATTCTGTATGGAACTTCCATCTGAGGAACAGAAGGTGGCTAACAAAAGATTGTTGAGGGGAAGCATATTCATGAATGACTTCCTCACACAAGTTCATACACATACAGCCCTTTTAAAGTAAATTTGGTCTACACAGGCAGATTGCTACTGATGTTTCACTTCCTAAATTCCAAATAGCAATTGAAGGTTTTCCTGTATGTGAGCTGCAGATTCAGCAACAGACTGTGATCCAGTGGGATTGATTATGCATGATCATTGTAGAAGCAGTGATGGGCATTTCAAAGATAACACATAGGTAGTGACGACAGCGTAACAACCTTGATTTTGTGATGGAGCGTAATTTTACCCTTCACATTCAGTTTCAACAAAACATGCTTTCTAACATATTTTAATGGTTTATGGAATCGAGAACTAGATTATCACTCTTGTTGCACCCCGCCTGTATTCCTGCACTGATTTTTCACAAGAAGTTGAAGTTATTTATTCATGAGACATATGGTGAAATGAACATTCATTTTACTTGTAAGTCCTGTTGAGCCTCACTGGATCTTCTACAGCGGTAAAGGTTCCTATGCTTTCTTTCCAGTTATCTTGCCCTGCTGAGTTCAGTGTGTGGTGGTCATAGTGTCTAGAAGTCCAGTCATTTCTATCACAGTGGACGTAATAGAGAAAGCATTTGAAAGTTGAAATGCACATTCCTCTCTTTGCACAGCTCTTGGGAAATTGGGCTGAAGTTCCTTACATGCAGGCTCAAATCCTGGCTTGAAAAGGAAAGCCATTTGGTAGCATTAGCCTGTACTTTTTATTTTACTTGACTAAATGACTCAGTAGCTTTAAAACTTAATTCCTGCACTTATTGCTTAACCCAGTCTGTGAAGAAATACCACAAAAATGATAAGTACCACTTTTGTTTTGTCTTATAGAAATATCTTGTGATTCAAGATAAATGATACACTGAAATGTGGTATCAAGTGCTTGTGACTTGGTGTAGTTTGTGTTTCATTTATTTACATCTGGTTTCAAACACATTCCTTAATTTATTTTTACAAGAATGAGGTATTAGCTGCCCAGGTCTTGCAGCATTTTATTTTGCGCTGCAGTGTATATTTATTCCTTTTTGGAGCAATTTCACTGTTAAATAACTCCAGCACAATCTGTTTATAAGATTATTTGTATAAACCTGTAATTTTAATGTATGTGTTTCAGAAACTGGCTTCAGTTCTGTTAGGTAAATCTGATAAAAGTATTGTAACTACACCCCACTGATTGTAAATATTTATGAATTTGTCATGCATGGGCTTTAAAAGTTGAACAAAGTTGACTCAGAGCAGTTATACACTAAGCATAAATAATTAAACCACTCTAGAAAGGAAACCCTTAACAACTATAGCTAATGTTTTTCTTCCACTTCCTTTCTCACACATTTGCCTTCCTTCAGCAATCTTCCTCTGTAGTCAAAAACCCATCTACATAAGAAGTGGGGAACCTTTTACCCTTGGAGGTTTTCATTCCTTCTAGGAAGTGGAGTCATGATCAACAGGTGACAAAAACATGAATGTATGTACAACCCCCCCCATTCTTTCATTCTCACCTGTTTTTTATATATATATCACAAAACAGGACATCCAGAATTTCATCTGTTCTCTTAGTCTATAACATTGCATTGAGAAACAAGAGTCCTCTTTTCAACACACAGCACAGAAGTAGTGATGTACCCATATTCCTGTCCTCTGTGGGCATCTCCTTGTGCTTCTCTAGTACATGCCAAGGGCATTCCCCAGTACACAGCAAGGAAACTTTCATAGTAGCTGCTTCACTGTTCAAGGGAAATAGTTTCTGTATGCAAGGCAGAAAAGGTAGATGGATAGAGGCAGATGGGACCATCAAAAGTGATAGCTACTACATCTTCAGTCAGTTTAAATGTTATATTCCTGGCTGGCTTACCCACTTTTGCCAGCCCAGACCTTGGTGTCCATCTTTTCCTCTTGGGAAAATAAGATGGAGAGAGATTCAGTGAGCAAAGAGCTGACCTTTGTGTTTGGAGAGGTGTGAGAGGCCTGTGAGGAAATACAGTCAAGTCAAACCTTTCATACAATTCTTTAAATTGTTTTAAGTAATTTGACTGAAGTCATAAATATGTATTGCTGAGAAAAATGGTATGAGAGTATTTGTAAAGCAGTGTGCAAAGACAACTGTAGCTCACCTTCATGGACCCGAGTCAGAAAACAGCTGCAGGAGTGTTACCCAAATGATGACAAAACCACCAAAACTAAACAAACTGACCTTCTTGCAAGCTAAATTTAAAATAAACATGTTTGTGGAAAAACCTCCTAAAAACTCACATTAGGTAAGATTTGACTTTTCCTGAAGGCACATAGCCTAGGAATGCCTTTTTCTTGGTTATACCTAGTGCACTGGCTTGTATCCTTTCCTAGAAGTCACATACATATTTCTGTAAACTAGATCAGATTGCTATATAAGCAACATGTAGAGCTGTTAAAGACAATGTGGACATTTCATTTGTTTTAAGGGAAGTAGCAATGCTGTTAACAATAATTAATTGGTTTATTAATTTCAGTGTAAAATTCAAGGTACTGATGCTAACCTGTACACATCCGTTTAGTGGTTCCCTTATGTAGCCATATGACGGTCATGATTCTATAGACAGATACACAGGCATGAAACTCAATCAGATTTACTGTTCAGCATGCTGTTGAAGGTATGATGGTTTTTGAGTCTCATGCGCAATCAAATCAGTGGCCTTCTTTCCCCCCTAAATGTATGTGTGTGTTTATGAACAGGCTTCACTGCTACATTATCAGCTTTTTAAACTACCACTTGCGTGAAATGATGCATTCTCAGCACCAACTAATGTGTTAGCGATTGCTCAAATTATCACATTATGCATATTTACAGCAATTGTTCTAAAAGTTTTGAAAAACATTTGCAAGCATTCAGCAGCCTGTGGTGCCAGCATGATGGACACATCCTTTTCAGCATTCCTTCCATTCTACATACATGCCAAAACATCACATCCTTCAAATTATTAACGCTTCTCATCTTATACTGATGCTATTTCACATTTACTATAATTGCAACAAATGAGTACATGAAAAAGTAAGAGAAATAAAGAATGTGATGTTGCAACAGCAATTGTTTTAAAGTCTTTTTTTTAAAAACTGCTTTCATCTGACAAAGATAACTGTAAGACTGTGATAAACAAAAGAAACTGACTTTTCATTGTACAGACTGTAAAAGGTGGGCAATGTGCATTTAATTTGGTATTTATTAAAAATAAATGACATAATCGTTCTGTGGCATTTGTGTTTGCTAATGAGTTTATATTAGCCTTAAGTCTGATAAAGAGCACCAAAGACTTTCATTAACATGGAGATCACTGCCTAGTACAATTTGGTATTTAATTTCAAGATTCATCCCCTTATTCTTGAACGGTTGAAGGTAAAAGTATTTCTTAGTAGAGGTGCCCCCATGTGGTGGCAATTGGCATTTACTGTGCTAAGATGATACTCGTAAACATGAATATCAGTGAGGAATATGTAGAAAATAGCTTCAGGTAAAAGTGGTTTCAGATAGGTTGATGGCAGAAAAGCTTCTGTAAATGTTTCTTCCTTCTGTGGAAAATGTTGGCTAGAGTTCTATGATCCTTGGCTCTACCTGGATACTAAAGACTGCCTACCGTATATACTCAAGTATAAGCCAATCTGAATATAAGCTGAGGCACCTAATTTTACCACAAAAAAACTGGGAAAATGTATTGACTCGAGTATAAGCTGAAGCTGGGAAATGCAGCGGCTACTAATAAACTACAAAATAAAAATAGATACCAATAAAACTACATTAATTGGGGCATCAGTAAGTTAAATGTTTGAATATTTACATAAAACTGTAATTTAAGATAAGACTGAACGATTCTGATTCAATCGTTATTCTAAACTTGTTCAATGTAAATGTGTGCACATATCCTTCCAATAATAATAGAGAAAAATCATAAATGTAATAATGATGGAGTAAAATAATAAATTTAATAATAATAAATGTTATAAAATTATAAGAGTAAAATAATGTACATGTAATAATAGTAAGAGTAAAATAATAAATAATCTTGATTCGAGTATAAACCGAGGGGGCTTCTTTAGCCTTAAAAAAAGGCTGAAAAACTCTGCTTATACTGAAGTATATACGGTAAATGTTTTGGAAAGTGTACACCTCCACCTGTGCTTTGCTAAAGGGATTTAAAAGGGAAGAACGTATGTAGCAAGGTTTTGGATCCAGTCACCCTTCTTTCCTTAGCCTGTGCCGCTAGTATTGGGGAAAGTGTATACCTCTCCATCAGTTGGGTTTGTTATTTTCTATCTCTTGGAACCAATAGGTTAAAACAAAACAATAAAAGCAATGATCTTGGAAGAACTTTTAGGAAATGCATGATCTCTAATTCTAGAGGAGTCACACATCTTGCCACCTTATTAAACAAATCACTCAAATTATCCCACTGTTCTTCCCACTCAGTAATTTGTGGGATGATGCCATTTAGTGTGATAAGCCCGTACAATTCATATTGCCAATATGCAGATAAGAAACAAGTGACAACTTCTCCATACTTTATTTCAGTGCTCACAAATGTAAACAACCTACTTTTTAACAGATAATTTTCTCCACACATCCATCATAGTTGCTCCATTCATATAAACATTCAAAAGAAAATGATTGAACATAAAACTGAACTGAGAACACAAGCTATTTAAATAAAACTCAAGTGTTACAAAACACAGCATTCAGTTGAAAACCATAAAAATTTATAGAATTCTCAAAAATTAAGAGATTAATTTATTGCGTTCCTAGAGGTTGACAAAATACCAATTGGCCATGATCAACTTTGTCTAAAGTATCTTCAGTCTTGGAAAAACACAATGTTTTTGTAAAAATCAACAATTTAAAAGCCAATATAAGCTCTAGGTTTTCCTACTTGGCTAGGGAGATATTTCCAAACATGGCTAACTAAAGATCTCTAGCTGCTCTAACATTTAACATTCTAGACTAAGATGTCTCTGTACATGCATTTCTCCATGAGACAGAATAAAAATATCTTTTTCCCAGGTGAGGAATAATCGAAAATGAGGCCTGGTAGAAGTAGGTAAATGATGCTGAGACAACTGACATAAAAAGTCATTGCTTTTTCACTTCTATAGCAAAGCAAGGGTTTATATTTTCATGGTCTTGATGACAAAGCTTAAAAAACGTAGCCAAATGCACTCCCGACTCCTTTAAGCACACTTGTGTGTCAGAGAATCCAGAGTTTTGGCTGTACCTCATAACTGTTGCAATATGTCCTTGCATCTGGCCAGTGCTCTAGTTGAGTGCTTCGTGTTATGTACAGCAGTAGACGGTGTCACAATCTCTGTACCAAGCGGACTTGTGGAACCCTAACTTCAAGAAAGACATGATGATGCAAATCTGAGCTGAGCAGCTAGTCTCGTCTGGACTACAAATTCTATGTTCCCTCACCATTAGCTCCTCTAGATGGGAGACTCAGGGGAAAAACACCTGGAAATGAACCGTTACTCATCCTTGTAAATATAAGCTTACCGGTGTGTGTGTGTGTGTGATATTTCTCAGCCAAAACATTTCCTGCATTCTCAATACAAATATTCTCCGTTTTTCAATTATGCACTTTTTGACAGTCTGCTTTTTAGACCCTTTTCAATTATAACTAGGACACACACATACAACTGACTTAAAACACAACTGTATTACAACAAAATTGACTTAAAATACAGCCAATTTTAAATACAATTTAATTAAAATAAAACTGATGCAAAATGCAAATGATTTAAAAAGAGTCAAATTAAAATCGATTTAAAATACGTACAACGCACTTAAAAATGTGATGGCCTAGATCAGGGCTTCTTATACTTCTTCCACTTGGGACCTATTTTGGGCCAATAAATGTTTACATGACTCTGGGTAAAGAAGTATATAAAATAACTGAAAAATCAAACCTTTACTGCTAGCAAATAAGCATTTGCAAAGCTTGCTAAACAGGTTGATTTTCCTTTTTGTGAAGTACAGCCGAAGCATCTGCTGTAAACACTGCACAAGAGATTCATGTAAATGTCTAAAACTGCCACTAGGCGATTAAAAAAAACTTTTACTGTTGCCAAGTTTTTTGAGATTCCAACATTGAGCTAAGGGGACCCACAGATTAAGAGGCAGTGGCCTAGATAGCATGATAGATGAGCCAAAAGGCGTTCTACTGCTGGCCATTCAAACCCATGTCATCAAATACAGCAAAGCAGTTTGAAATTAGTCTCCAAAACAAGGTTCCATTTTTATAATGTCTGGTTTTGACAGTCCTCTGGTCCCTAACTTGTCAAATAAGTAGGACATGCCTGTACCTAGTTTTTTCAGTGGAATTACATACATAAACTAAGGATTAGCACAGGATCTCATGAGCAACTTTAACAGAATTCATGATGATCTGATATTCTGCTTATTAAGACTGAAAACATACTCCTCAGTTCTTCACCACTGAGAAATATTGACTACATGGGAAAGGAGTTCAATTTCTAATGGCAAGCACACACCACTTTCTCCATAATTGTTTGAAAGCCAATTTTAGTATATTGTGCTACCTGTACTGTTTTTTGTAAGAGGCAATCACTGTGGTATGAACAGGTACAATATTCATATTTCTCATCTGATAATATTAAATTAAAATGCAAATGCACCTAAACAGTGTCAAAAATAAAAATGGCCTATTTAACAATTCTTCAAAACGAGTAGAGCCATTTCACACATGACACATTGTCTACATGGATATCACGTGTGCAGAGAAAAACAGCACGTAATCTGTGGGTTCAGTATTCAGAGTGCCAAGGTCATTAGTGTTTCTTTTGTAGCAAATTTCAACATGGGAACTCTCCCTGAATCATGGTTTCCAATGACATACAGCTTACCATGTGTGATAAACAGAAGTGTGTATGTGCAAAGGGCCCAATGGTGAAGTGAATGACAATAATTCATCAGTAAGGAAAATCAAGTTAGTTGAGATCTCATGCTGCTTAGCCAGCTATAATTTATTCTGGGTATTCTGTGCACAGGAAATAGTCCGGACCACACAACATAACTGACTCTGTTAGTACCTTCCATATCCTCCTCTTCCCCTTCCACCATATGATTCGCCATATCCACCTCGCCCCCTCCCTTGAAAACCACCACCCCCTCCTCCCCTCCAGCCACCACCACTGCCACCACCTCCCCTGCCACCACCACCTCCTCCCCCCCAACCCCTCCCCTCCCCCCCACCCCCACCACCACCACCTCCCCTACCTCCTCCTCCTCCCCCCCCAACCCCCCTTCCTCCTCCTCGACCACCACCATCTTGCCTCTTTTGCCATGGAGGCATTTCGGGAGGTGGTGGTTCAATTTCACTTGGTCTGCCTCCACGGTCTGGTACCCTTCCCATCAAGACCTGAAAAAAAGAAACAGAATCTAGCTTGGCATTTCCTTTTGGATCCCAAGATCGGCTCACAGAAGTGGCTGGCCACTAAAGAATTAGGCAAAAATAACTATTGCAGACATGGGTCTTTTGTATAGCATCACAAAGAGTAATGCAATCCAAGGAATAATTTGCACATGAAAAGGAAACACTGGCATCTCAAAGTACTTAATATATTGCAGTAGTGAAAGGGAAAGTGGTGACTTCAGGTTAATTTTGGGGGGGGGGGGTAGAAATTAATGTACAGGAGAGTTGGTTTATAAAGTTTCTCAAAAGATATCTTCTACTCTAATCTGCTAATATGAAAATTACTGTAAAGAAAAAGTTAGTTATGGACTTCAGAGTGGCTTGTTTCAGCCCAGTGTTCTAAAGGTTGAGTTTTTCACTCACTCTAAGCCTTATCGAAGTATTCTACACACTCCTCGTATCTGACTACTCACTGGAGACCTATTAAGAACATGATAGCTATGATGGTGAACATATCATTTAGACAAGTATTCTTGTATGGGATACATGCACACACTTACTGCTCAATGAATAAACAGTGAATATTTTGTGGACATGAATAAAACCAGAGGAGTAATTGAAGAAATTCAACAGATACAGGTATGATGACAGACTTTGAAAATGGCACGTACACATAGGCTCCCTTCAAGTAGCACACTATTTTCCTATGCAAACACTGCTGGCAAGATTTGGCTTCAAGCAAACTTCCTGTGTTGGCCATGTGCCCAGCTGGGGTGGCCATTCATTCATAGTACAGTTTCCCACAGCATCGTACAATGAGCGTTGTGTGATATTCTGTCCAGAGTGGGACAAAATAAGCAAATTGATTTGAAATCTACAGAGCCCTTATTTATGGGCAAAGGATTGACCTGGGATTTTATAGGGACACGTATCTGTGTTAAAAATGGTTTGGTTTTTTTTCTAAAAGTTTGTCATATTGCTTATTTTTAAATGTACTGGGAACTTTTCTGCTGGTTTGTTTTCATCCAGATTCATCTGTTCTCAAACCAGACCAACAAATTTTACACTTCTGGTTGCAACCGTCTTTAAAAATCACTTCATATCAGGGTGTTTTACATTACACAAATTGGTTCTGCACTGGGGCTTCATCCTGTAATTAAATATGGCCTTCGAGAAACAAGAAGAGAGAAGAGCAAAAGATGATGTAAGGATAGGTTGTAGGTTTTTCAGGCTATGTGGCCATGTTCTAGAAGAATTTTCTCTTGACGTTTCTCCTGCACCTATGGCAAGCAACCTCAGAGGTTGTGAGGTCTGCTGGAACTAGGAAAATTGGGTTTATATACAGTATCTAATATAAACCCTGTTTTCCTAGTTCCAACAGAACTCACAACCTCTGAGGATGCTTGCCATAGGTGCAGGCAAAACATCAGGAGAGAATGCTTCTAGAACATGGCCATATAGCCCGAAAAACCTACAACAACCCAGTGATTCCAGCCATGAAAGCCTTCGAGAATACATTGATGTAAGGATAATTTCACTGCAGGCTGTACTAAGTTTCCATCGGCAAAACATGATCGACAACAGGCTCCTTGGCATGTAAAAATGGAACAGCAGCACCTCCCAATGGCCAGAACTGGGCATCGCCTCCAGACACTGGAGATGAAAGGGGAAAAACTTTACCTTTGTCCATCTATGTATTATATGTCATTCATAAATCCTGGTCCAGTTACTTTTTTGGTTATGTTAAAATGCCCCAATTAAAGGAAGGGTGAACAATTGTGGAAGGGTAAGAGCCATCTGGAATGGACGATTAATAAATCCCAAAATAAATAAAACAATAAAAAAACATTAGCCCCATAGGAGATCTTGGAGGGCTGTACCTCCTCCCCAAAATTGCCCCCAAATGCCCTTGGACACTATCACCACATTTTGGGGTCAGAAAAGACCTTTTTAACAAAAGATGAGCAAAAGTATTTTCTTGTTCACTTCTTTTTTCAATGAAGGTCCCTCCTGGGACTATTTGAAGATGGAAATGCCCCTAGCCTCCAAATGGACATTATGGTGTATTTTGGAAATGCTTTTGGGAGCAGAATTTGCAAAACTGTATTTGCCACCTGGAGAACCACTAGGTCTCCAGGTTTAAAAGCCATCTAAAAACCAATCTCTTCAAGCAGGCCTACCTAGCCAGTTGAAAGCATGAATTTTAAACTCATGTCCTGTGATTTGGTCTCTGTCCTGTTATTAATGTGTATTTTATAGAAATGCTTGATTTGTATGTTTTATGGAACTGAATTTTAATATGTCTGTTTGTAGAATTTTTATAGTATTTGTGTGTGTTTTTTTTACTGTGCTGTGGCTTGGGGAGAGGCAGGTAAGAAATAATAATAATAATTATTATTTATAGTGCAAATGCCCTCCACAACAAATAAACCCATAGCATGCATCCCTGGAGTGCATTTGCAGGGCATTCTGGGGTCCTGGAAGGGCATAAAAACATCCCTGGGGGCCACTTGCAGCACTGTTCTTTGTCCTATCCTGAAATAAAGGGAAGTGTACCTTATTAATTGCACACACAGTCTTTTCACGTGAAATTCCACTGCTTGTTCTTATGATCTTTGATAAGTCTTCCCGAGCAGCTAAAAGATGGGATATGGAGATAGATGATTTAGGAGAGAGTCCGTAACGTTTGGGCTGATAAATCCTTGCAATGTCATCTGTTCTCACCTAAAAAGAAATGATAAGACAACTTTTTAAGTAAGAGCAATACTAAAACGATAGCAGTAATGAGTAACTTTACATTTACTATGTTGTAGTTTATGACAAATTTGTTGCTGATGAATATTTTGCTGTTTAAAAGCACGTAAGGGCTTAGTTGCAAATTTGCAGGTACTAGAAAACTTAAAAGTAAAACACTGTATCATTTGAATAAAGTCACAGAACAGGTAAAACTGGATTTCACAGATAAACAGAAACTGATATGCAACCAGTTTTCTTTTACGCTCTTGGCTGTTAAAGAAAGCTATGTCTTTGACATGAAGAAGTTACACTGTCATATGCAGTTCTATACTGCACGGACATCCTCAAATAAGGAATGTGCTCCGTCACCAGCTCTGCCATCACTTATGCAACTTGGAGGTGATGTTCAGAAAAGAAACATTTATGTTCTCCATGAAGAATATGTGACTAGCAACAATAATTTTACCATTGTTCTAAATAGGAAGAGAGCCTCCATGAATAGAAAATGGTCTCTTACCTGATAGAAATGCATAAAAGGTTGAGGGCTTCTGTTTGTACTCCTTAGATGCTTAATTTCTAATAAGTCTACAAACCTCAAAAGACCCAGAACAAATCACACTCCCTTAGCACATAGGCTCTGAACAAATCATGCCAAGAAAACCTCATGACAGATTCACTTTAGGATTGCCGTAAGTCAGAAATTAATGGAAGGCACACAACCACAACAGACTCTAAAAATCTCAAAAGCAACAGATCCTGTCTGATCTGGGAAGTTACACAGAGAAATGGATTCAAACTGCAGGAAATGAGATTCCACCTAAACATTAGGAAACAATTCCTGACGGTATGAGCTGCCTTGTAGTGGTAGATGCTCCTTCTCTGAGTTTTTTAAACAGATGCTGGATTGTCATCTGCCAAGAATGCTTTGATTGTGTGTTCCTGCATAGCGGGGGGTTGGACTGGATGGCCCCTGTAGTCTCTTCCACCTTGATTCCATGATTTTATGACAATAGAGCTAATAGTACCAATGAATGTGAGAATCGGTAGCAGTTCTGAACTTGTTATTGACTATCTCAAAACTAAAATATCTAGTGAACCACAGTTGACCCAACTAAAGGAAGTAAATGTATTTACCTTTGCTCTATCAGACCATTCAAAAGATTGTACAGTGACATCTAAACGCTTCATTAACATACGCCGCCGGCATTCATATTCACTGAGAAGAGTGTCATTGATTTCTTCCAGTTTTCCCTGCAGCATCAGAGAACCAAACAGTTTCACAATAGTACAGAACAAAGGACTCACTTAAAAACAAAATGTTTTAATTGTCAATTAACACAAAAAATACGTATTGAACAAAAACAACAATCAAATTTTGAAATCTACTCTTGAAAACTGCATTCGACTTTGCTCAAATAAAGATATGGAAACAAAGAGCATCATTTATTCACAAGAGAAATGTGGATGTGTAAATTATAAACTTCTTTTACCATTTGTTCTGGATTTAAAGCTGCTTTCAGCAGGGGTTTACCCACTTGAGTATTTGGAAGTTTTGATAAATTGTCCTTAACCTGAAAAAAAGTGACACGGACACATCATAACCATATTATTTTATGACAATCAGCTAGATATTTGAGTAGCCATATTATAAGACAGCGGTTCTCAACCTGTGGGTCCCCAGATGTTTTGGACTTCAACTTCCAGAAATCCTAACAGCTGGTAAATTGGCTGGGATTTCTGGGAGTTGTTGGCCAAAACACCCGAGGACTTACAGGTTGAGAACCACTGCTATAGGAGAAAAGAACCATCAAGGAACGGGGCCTCCTTCTAAAACAGTCTGATAACTAGGAAAGATCAGTTTCATAGACAGGTAACCAAAATGCTCTGCAAACTCTCTCTAGAGACCCTGCCCTTCTGATGGTCCCATTTGCAGGAAAGAGCACAATTACAGGAGCACATTTATGGCCAGTTTAACCAGCAGTAGAAAACTTCAATTATTTTTCTGTTGGTACTGCTGCAAAACGAAAACTACCAGGAGCTCAGCAAGTTGTCAGCTGCATTGAGAATACATTTACACCATAAAATTAGTGCAGCTTGAAAACATTTTAATTATCATGGCTCAATGTTATGGAATGGTGGGAGCACTCTTTGGCAGAGAATGCTAAAAACCTTGTAAAACTACAACTCCTATGATTCCACAGCATTAAGCTGTTGTGTCACTGATCAACTAGTGTAGATGCACCCTGAAAGAGGGTGAAAAAAAAAGTCCAACTGTAGCAGCTGTCAGAAGCAGCTGTCAGAAGAATGAGCTGCTACAGTCTGGGCAGCTACAGTCTGGAAACTGCTGCATAGTTTCCTTCACATAGCACTCACTTGAAGGGATCTCATGTGATCAAAGTAGCTACTGATTAGTGATTCACCCTCACAACATTCCCCTTGTCCCTACGACCCATCTGGAGGTAGCCTACACACATTGACCTCTACAGGCCTCCATAGATTCTGGAATGTTTTACATTTCAACAAAACTCCATAATATTCCACTGTCAGACTCACAATAGCAGTTCAAAATAACTCACAGGAGACGTCCAGATTTTACTCAGACCTTTTACTAAAGGATATCAAAACATGGTTAAAGCCAAGAGTGGCTGGTTAGTGATTCACATTCTTATATACCCTCGTACATTACAATAGAGCGGTTCCCACCAAGGTTTGGAGCCGTTGTTTCCCAAGGTCAGTTGTGCAGGTGTCTTATCTCGTGTTTACACTGTCAGGCTCCAGATTCCTGGCCTCAATTCTCAGGCCAAGAAACTGGTCATGACATTCCACAATTGAGTTAACAATTGCAAATGTCCAATGGATCATATTTAAATGTTTAGCATTCATATACAGAAAACATAATGTACCTTTGATTCTATATTGCTTAATATTACAGGCAGGGGGTGAATATCTGAAGAGGATGCGGACTTTGGTATATTCAAGACTTCACAGATCTTTTGGATTTCTTGGTGGATTTCATTATTTTTTATCAAATGAGAACCTCTGTGTTGCTTGAACTTCATTATCTGCAAAGCCTGCAGTTCTGTGCTTAAAAATACTAGAGAGAAGAAAGAAATAGATAAACACTTGAATAGAGGTGTATGTTTCAATAAATAAACCCATTAATAGTCATAACAGACTGTTTGCTATCAAAATAAACAAACAAAAAGAATTTAGCTGCAATAGCAATGTTTTAACAAATATGCCTTAAATCAGTGTTTCTCAACCGGGGGGTCGGAACCCCTGGGGGTGTCACAAGGGGGTGTCCGAGGGGTTGCCAAAGACCACCAGAAAAAATAGTATTTTCTGCTCGTCATGGCGGTTCTGTGTGGGAAGTTTGGCCCAATTCTATTGTTGGTGGGGTTCAGAATGTTCTTTGATTGTAGGTGAACTATAAATCCCAGAAACTATAACTCCCAAATGTCAAGGTCTATTTTTCCCAAACTCCACCAGTGTTCACATTTGGGCATTTGAGTATTCGTGCTAAGTTTGGTCCAGATCCATTATTGTTTGAGCCCACAGTGGCCTCTGGATGTAGGTGAACTACAACTCAAGGTCAATGCCCCCCAAACCCTTCCTGTACTTTCTGTTGATAATGGGAGTTCTGTGTGCTAGGTTTGGTTCAATTCCATCATTGGTGGAGTTCAGAATGCTCTTTGATTGTAGGTGAACTATAAATCCCAGCAACTACAACTTTCAAATGACAAAATAAATATCCCCACCAGTATTCAAATGTGGGCTTATAGGGTATTTGTGCCAAATTTGATCCAGTGAATGAAAATACGGTACATTCTCCATATCAGATATTTACGTTATAATTCATAACAGTAGCAAAATTACAGTTATGAAGTAGCAATGAATATAATTTTATGTTTGGGGGTCACCACAACATGAGGAACTGTATTAAAGGGTCGTGGCATTAGGAAGGTTGAAAAACACTGCTTTAAATAATAATGAACAACAAAAATTATTGATTCAACTTGCTTTTTAGATTGGAATATCAATGACTATGTAAGAACTGCACTTCTAGAACTACCTACCTTTTTCCCTTTAGAGGAAACAACCAGTGAGTTCATCCTAATATATCTCTGCTATCATTTGGGGAATGGCACTGGAACCCATTGGAACCCATTGGTACACTGGCTAACCCACTTGTATTTTATGACTGCTACAATACATCTTAATTGCTGAAATTCAGAATTGCTGAAATTCTAGCCAAAATATATAACCTTTCTCTAAGATCAGGCACTGTACCCGAGGACTGGAGGGAGGCAAATGTAACTCCGATCTTCAAGAAAGGATCCAGGGGTGATCCAGGAAATTATAGGCCAGTTAGTCTAACCTCAGTTCCAGGCAAAGTGATGGAAACCATTATTAAAGAAAAAATTACTAAGCACATAGAAGAACAGGCATTGCTGAAGGAAAATCAACATGGTTTCTGCAAAGGCAAATCATGTCTTACTAACTTGATAGAATTCTTTGAGGGTGTAAATAAACACATAGATAAAGGGGACCCAGTCGATATTGTTTACCTTGACTTTCAAAAGGCTTTTGACAAAGTCCTCACCAAAGGCTCCTAAATAAGCTCTTTAGCCATGGAATCAGGGGACAGGTCTTGTCCTGGATTGGAACCTGGCTAAACTGTAGGAAACAAAGGGTGGTAATAAATGGACACTTCTCTGGGTGGAAAGAGGTGAGAAGTGGCGTACCCCAAGGTTCAGTTTTAGGACCGTTACTTTTTAATTTATTCATAAACGATCTGGATGTAGACGTAAATTGTGAGGTAGCAAAGTTTGCAGATGACACTAAACTGTTCAGGGTAGTTAAAAATGAAACTGACTGTAAAGAGCTCCAGAAAGATCTCTCGAAATTGAGTGAATGGGCAACAAAGTGGCAAATGCATTTTAACCTAAACAAGTGTAAAGTCATGCACATCGGGCAAAGAACCCCAAATACACTTATCAACTGATGGGATCAAAGCTTTCTGAGACAAACCAGGAAAGGGATCTTGGGGTTTTGGTGGACAGCTCAATGAAGATGTCAACCCAGTGCGCTGCAGCAGTGAAAAAAAGCAAATTCTATGCTTGGCATGATCAGGAAGGGAATCGAAAATAGGTCGGCAAATGTTGTATTGCCTCTCTACAAATCTATGGTGAGGCCACATCTGGAGTACTGTGTACAATTCTGGTCACCGCACCTCAAAAGGATATAACGGAACTGGAAAAGGTACAAAGAAGGGCAACAAAAATGATCCAAGGGATGGAGCAGCTCCCTTATGAAATCAGGTTGCAACGCCTTGGTCTTTTCAGCCTTGAAAGACGGCGTTTAAGAGGTGACTTGATCGAAGTGTATAAAATCATGCATGGGATAGAAAAGGTGAACAAAGAAAAATATTTTCTCTGTCACACAACACTAGGACTAGGGGCACTCCCTAAAGCTCCAAGGTAGGAAAGTTAGGACTAATAAAGGGAAATATTTCTTCACCCAGAGGGTCATTGGGTTATGGAACTCACTTCCAGAGGAGGTTGTGACAGCTGTCAGCCTGGACAGCTTCAAGGCAGGATTAGACAGATTCATGGAGACCAAGGGAATCAGTAGCTACTGAAATGGACATCCAAGTGCCACCTCTGTGTTGATGGAGGCAGGCAGGATTTTCCCGGTACTGGTTGTGGGGGTCGGGAGCAGGTGAGGGTTTTGCCCTCCTTTCTGCTAGAGATCCCCGTGTACAACTAGTGGGCCACTGTGTGACACAGAATGCTGGACTAGATGGGCTGAGGCCCGATTCAGCATGGCTCTTCTTATGTTCTTATGTTCTTATGTTCTTAAATGAATACTGGTGTTAGCCATTTTAAAGCCATTTTAATGTAATTGTATCATAATTGCTTTTAGGGTATATATTGTAATGTTTTACTCATGTTTTAGTTTACTATGTCCTATTGGGTTGCTTTTTTATTATTTTCATCTTGATGCTTATTTTTTGTTGTAAGTTTACTGTTGTTTTTGTGCATTATATTGTATTATTTTGATGTGTTTGTATTCATTTGAGGCATTGAATGTTTGCCTTTTGTTTCGTGTCTGTAAACTGCCCTGAGTCCCTTTGGGGAGAGAGGACAGTCTAGAAATAAAGTACATTAATAATGATGATAATAATAATTATTATGTATGATTGCCTGTGCATCTAAAACAACCATCAAATCACAAAGTGGCATTCTTATCCTTAAATTACAGGGACAGAGTCAATGGCCAACTGATTGAAAATAACTCATAAAAAACCTTCTTCAGTGTTAGATGTGAACAAACACTGCTGTGCAAAAAAAGTCAATGGATAGAGCAAGCCATATGATGTCCTAACATTAAATATTATTTGGAGCATAAGGCATCATACCTTGGTCCCTTTCATTCAAGTTTTAGCTACTGTAGTCTGCCTTCAAATATTGTAAGTACTATCTGTATACAACTGGATGTAGACCCGTTATGCCAGAAGCGTGACTCTTTTCTCTCTGGAAAGCTAGGTCAAACAATGCATGAAATACTTGCAAAATAAATACTGTATAACTTACATAAAACTTTAAGACAATCCTCTTTCTTTTTCAATCTGTCTTTAATTTCTCCGGATATGAGTGTAGAATATGGACAAGCCAATTCTTTTAAAAAGCCACTCAACTCGAGTTGTAAACTTTCAACATCTTCACTACCTTTACAAGAAAGGGGGGGGGGAGAAACAGATATATATTGTAAAAGTTTTGAATTTTCTTACAGGAATTAACTTGAAAATTGATTTGGGAACCAGAGCAAATACATTTCATAGGGTAATCCTGAACATTTATGACAGCAGCATTAATGTAATGTATTTCAGATTCAATACTATCAACATAAATAAAGTAAAATATGCATATGTTAATACCACATCTTAAAAAAAACTTAGTATCACAAAAGGACAGAATGAATTTTGGTGTATGTATGTATGTATGTACACACACACACACATACATACTTACTGTGGAGTCAGTATGCCAAGCCTTACATACTGGAACATAATATGTTTAATGTTTTATTAGGGAAGGGTCAATTTTAAAGTTTTACATTGTTTTTATCGATGGCACTGAATTGTTGTCAACACTGTGAACTGTCCTGAATCCCCTTTGGGGTTGAGAAGGGAGGTATACAAATAAATAAAATAAATAAATAAATTCTGACTCCAGCTTCTCCATAAATTACAAATGTATATTAATTAGTAATGAAAACAATCACTGTAGCAAATGGTAGCACAAGGTATTTTCATCACCACCACATAAATCATCGAACTACTTAGGTTGATAGAATATAAAGTATTTTTGATTAAAATTTCTAAATTCCTACAAAATTAAATAAGCAATAACGTAGGCATTTAATATTGTAAGTTTTACATTTGAGATTGGAGCCAGAGTTGGTACATTCCCACAGATTCCACAGTCCTGTGTACTACGTTAATGAGCTTTTACAGAAGTATGACAAGTGGTAAATTGGCTTGTGTAAACAACCCAAACAAGATTCCAACAAATCCAAATCAAAATTGTAGCAATACCATTTGTTGAGGAGATGCTTTCTTCTAGATTACACAATGGCTGTATTTGGGAACTTAACCAAACACAAAGTTCACAGAAGTCTTGGGAAGCCAGACCACTTTCTGTCGCTTTACTAAGAGCATCTTCATCCAAGAGAGGGCCTTTGTATCTAATGAGGGGGAAAACACAAAACATATAATCGCCCAAGTACAGAAAATGTGAAACATAGAACATGTTTCAATGTGAAATTTATTTGCTTGTTTATGAATAATCCTTTACTGAAAAAGCCATTTATGTTATTGTATATTAAAGAAACTGCATGTGTTATACGAGTCTTAAATAACAATGGCTCTTTGCCCATTTAAAATGTTTACTGTAAACAGAAGAATATTGAAGATATATTTTAGTGACAACAAATCTGTATAATATGCAAACTAGGGAGTTTAATTTAAATATCTGTGTTTTCATAATATTTTGTGTATTGACATTAAAGGTTTCCTTTAAAAAATCCCACAATTCTTTTTCGCTCCTATGTTTTTTCTATGTCTTGATTTTGAAATAAATTAGATCATCTCTATAAAGGTCGTGACTAAATTTTAACTGATGAATCATATGAGCCTTAATCTGCTAACAATTCCAGCAATCTGCATGTGAGAGAAATAACAGTTGATGCAGTATACTGGTTAGATTAAGGGTGCATCTGCAGCGTTCAATAATGCAGTTTAACAGCACTTTGACTGCCCTGGCTCAATGCTATAGCATTGTGGGAAATTTCATTTGATGAGACACCAGCTCTCTTTGACAGTAAAGGCCTTGTAAAACTACAACTACAGGCATTCCCCGAATTACGAACACTGACTTACAAACCACTCATACCGAAGAACGGGGGTGAGACAACAGGAAGTGAAAGAAATCTACTCCTCGGAAGGGAAATTCATCCCTGAAAGAGTTATCATGGGAAAAAGGTGTCTCCACTGGAGCTTTCTCTCCAATCCTGGTTTCCACAACAAGCACCGGGAATGTGGCGCAGCTGGCTGGGAGTCAGCTGCATAAGATCGCTACTGATCAGAAGGTCATGAGTTCGAGGCCTGCCCGGGTCAGGGTGAGCTCTCAACCAATTGTGTAGCTCGTTGTCTCTCTATTTATGTTGTATGTCTATGGCATTGAATGTTTGCCTGTATATGTGCATTGTGATCTGCCCTGAGTCCCCTGCGGGGTGAGAAGGGCAGAATATAAATGATGTAAATAAATAAATAAGCCTTTTTTTTCAAAATCCAATTATCACAGAGACAGAAAGTGCAGTGAAATCTTCTGAGCAGGGGAACAGACAGCAAATCAAACACTACAGGAGTGTTAACCCTTCCCTATGCTACCCAAAGCTTGCACGCGCACGCACACACACACAGAATGATATAATGGCTGGAGCTACACTTCAAAAACATACCTGTTCCAACTTACATACAAATCAAATTCAGAACAAACCAACAAAGCCTATCTTGTTCATAACTTGGGAACTGCTAGTACCATTATTCCATAATACTGAGCCAACACAGTTAAAGTGGTGTCAAACTGCATTAATTCTACAGGGTAGATGTACCATAGAGTTCGGAAGATCTCAGGTGAAGCTCAAAGCTCATTAGGAATCACTGAGTCTGCCGCTACCTCTCAGCCTAACTATTTTGTAGGGTAGCTGTAAAGATAAAAATGAGACCTCCAAACAAAAGCCATATTTTCCTTATACAAGCAGAGAATTATTTTTTTAAGATGGGGAGAATCTCTGACCCCCATCTCCCAACAGCCCCATCCAGCAAGGCTAAAGGAACGAAAGAGAAGGAACAAAAGTTCCCCATTCTTCCTCAAGATCCATTTACTCATGAATATTTCCAAAAGCATAATAACCTAACTATCATCATCAACTTTGGATTAGTTTGACAATAGGACAAAAATCATCTTTACCATTGACATTCACCAAATCATTTTAATATGAGTCTACAGTGACCATATAATGATAATGAAGTTTCTAGGTAATCATGTGGCTCTCCAGGAATTGATAGGCTGCACTCGTCATTGGCTATTGTGGCTGATAGGAGTTGCAGCCCAAGAAACATGCGGAGGGGTGTATGATTCCCACACCAAAGATACAACTGGGACGTCAAGTATTTATATATCCCGCCTTTCCCACTGTTGATGAGAAGTTGTCGCTATTGAAAACTTTGTGAGTGCTCTTTTGCTGTGGTGTGTCTTTAAGTAATTTCTAGCCCAGTGTTTCCCAACCTTTTTTGAGCCGCGGCACACTTTTAACATTAAAAAAATCCGGGGGCACACCACCAACCAAAATGACACAAAATGACACTCTAACACAGTAAATAACGGCTGGGGGATGGTGGCCTGCTGGGAGCAGCTGCTGGTAGTGCCGAAGCCGGGGAGGGGGTGGAGCCAGGCTGCACCATGCCCCGCCCCTACTCCCGGCTTCACCTCTCCCAGCACCTGCTCCAGCCTTGAGGGGGCAGTGCCACGCCACTGGTGCCAGAGCCAGCACAATGCTGGCTTCGCACTGTCCCCTCAAGGCTGGAGCAGCTGCTGGGAGTGCGAGCCGGGAGGGGCAGAGCCAGGCCGTGCCATGCCCCACCCCCTCCCCCCCGGCTTCAGCTCTCCTACAGGCCGTGCCATGCCCCTCCCCCCCCCCCCAGCTTCAGCTCTCCTACAGGCCGTGCCATGCCCCCCCCTCCCCCCCAGCTTCAGCTCTCCTACAGGCCGCACCATGCCCCGCCCCTCCCCCCAGCTTCAGCTCTCCTACAGGCCGCGCCATGCCCCGCCCCCTCCCCCCAGCTTCAGCTCTCCTACAGAGGAGGAACATGAGCGGTGGACGGGCTTCAGTGGGCGGGGCTCCTCCTCCACGCGGCTTCAGCGAGCGAGGGGCGAGAGTCATGGTGGGAGTCATGGCAAATTGGAGGCTGGCTGGGGAAACGGCCGAAGGAGGCGGTGCCCCGGTCCCTTCTTCTTTTTCTTCGCCACTGCCCGGCCCTTCCTCCTCCTCCTTCAAGCAGCAGGAGTTCAGCAGGAGGGGGGAGGAAGGGGGGCAGAGAGCTTTTCTCACGGCACAGCAGGAGGTCCGTCACGGCACACTAGTGTGCCACGGCACACTGGTTGAGAAAGACTGTTCTAGCCTATCCCAGGGGTTTCTTGGCAAGATTTGTTCTGAGAACGTTTGGCTTTGCCTTCCTCTGAGGCTGGGAACATGTTCAAAGACATGCAGTGGGTTTCCATGGCTAAGGAATGCTATGGAATCATGGGAGTTGTAGTTCTGAAGTCTTGAGACTTTGCTGTCAAAGAGTGCTGGTGCCTCACCAAAGATCGGCTCCCAGGATCGCATAGCATTGAGCCACAGCAGATAAAGTGGTGTCAAACTGCATTTATTAAACCGTTATATATGTTTATCGTGTCAGGAGTGAACCAAACAGTTGTATTGTTGTGTTTTTTGGGGAAAAAAACAACAACTAAAACACACACACACACACACAAAGATTACAAACTTGGCATTCTATTAAATATCCTTTGACCAGTAGCTGGCCACTTGGAGTCCCTCTGGTGTTGCTATAAGACGGTCCTCCATTGTGCATGTGGCAGGGCTCAGGTGGCATTGTAGTAGGTGGTTTGTGGTTTGCTCTATGTGGGGTTGCCTCTGAAGACTGCTCGGAAGCTGCAATTAGTCCAACGTTCGGCAGCCAGGTTACTAACAGGAGCGAGGCACAGGGAGCATACAACTCTCTTGCTGTGCCAGCTCCACTGGCTGCCAATTAGCTTCCGGGCACAATTCAAAGTGCTGGTTTTAACCTACAAAACCCTATACGGTTCTGGCCTAGTTTACCTGTCCGAATGGATTCTCCCCTACGAACCATCAAGAACATTAAGATCCTCCGGAGAGGCCCTGCTCTTGGTCCCGCCGGCTTCGCAAGCGCGGCAGGTGGGGACGAGAGACAGGGCCTTCTCTGTGGTCGCCCCTCGGCTGTGGGACTCTCTACCAAGTGATGCTAGATCTGCCCCCTCTCTGTTGTCCTTTAGGAGGCTGGTTAAAACTTGGATGTGGAGCCAAGCCTTCCCAGAATAGGCTGAGATTGGCTATTGTCTGAATGAATGACCACGTTTACAGATCGAGTGGAATTGTTTTAATGGCGATGTGGTTTTGTGCTGGGTTTTTATGCATTTTAATATGTTGTTGTAGTTGTTTTTAAATTGTAGAGCAGTGTTTCCCAACCAGTGTGCCATGAGCGATCATCAGGTGTGCCGTGGGAAATTGGAACCTCCAATACACTTTCTTCCCAAACTCCATCTGTGTTCACATTTGGGCATATTGAATATTCATGCCAAGTTTGGTCCTGATCCAACATTGTTTCAGTCCACAGTGCTCTCCACCAAACTCTTATAGCATTTTCTCTTGGTTATGGGAGTTCTGTGTGGGAAGTTTGTGTCTTTCTGCCATTCCTGCCAGGATATCTATGTTGTGTTCATCGAAACAGGCCCAGGTTTCACACTGAGTGTATAAATACATTTAAAAACATATTAACTATATATATGACTGTGCAGGGCCGTAGCCAGGATTTTGATTTGGGGGGGTGAGTTTGGTTCGGGGGGCTGAGACTGGGTGGAAGAGGGTCTACCCTAGCAAACCTTTTGTATTGTTATCCCAATAACCCCATTAGTGTGGGATATAATGAGCATGGTGATCAGATCATGATATGAATAAACATAACAGTTTAAATAATGTACCAGTAAGGCCTTCTCGCAGGCCACCCTGAGAATTTCGGGTGAAGCCCCTTAGCCCCCTGGCTACATGCCTGTGACTGTGTTAGAGTGTCATTTTGTATCATTTTGGTTGGTGGTGTGCCCCAGGATTTGGTAAACGTAAAAAATGTGCCGCGGCTCAAAAAAGGTTGAAAAACATTGTTGTAGAGCATTGAATTTTGCTGCAATGCCGGTCTGAGTCCTTCGATAGAGGTGAGAAGGCCGGGATACAAAAGTTTTAAATAAATAAACGAACTATCACAGCTTAATATTGAGAGAAGACACACCAAAGGGGTCTCGAAGAGAAACGACAACACAGAAAGAACCGCAACCTGGAAACAACATCCCCCAAGGAGACTTTCTGCTGTGCTTTCTGCAACCCGACTTGCCTATCTCAGATTGGCCTTTTTAGTCATCAGCGCGCTTGTAAAAAGCGTGAGATGAGTCCTTCCTAAGAGTCTTCGTTCGCGAAGGAATGCCGAGATTTCCCATAGTCCCCAACCTTTGGTGCTCCAGTTGTTTTGGACTTCCAACTCCCAGAAATCCCAGCTAGTTTAGGAATTGTGGGATCTGGAATCCAAAAGAGCTGGAGGGCCAAAGGTTGGGAAGGACTGGGTTGTATGAATTATTGTTGTGGGTCGATCAATCGGTTGAAAGGACTCTAGAGCAGGCCTGGGCAAACTTGGGCCCTCCAGGTGTTTTGGACTTCAACTCCCAGAAATCCCAGCTAGTTTAGGAATTGTGGGATCTGGAATCCAAAAGAGCTGGAGGGCCAAAGGTTGGGAAGGACTGGATTGTATGAATTATTGTTGTGGGTCGATCAATCGGTTGAAAGGACTCTAGAGCAGGCCTGGGCAAACTTGGGCCCTCCAGGTTTTTTGGACTTCAACTCCTAACAGCCTACCGGCTGCAGGCTGTTAGGAATTGTGGGAGTTGAAGTCCAAAACACCTGGAGGGCCCAAGTTTGCCCAGGCCTGCTCTAGAAGGCCAAGGCATACTAAAACCATCAGGATACAATTTCAATCCAGCCATTGGAAATTCAGGGAAGAGTCCTTCCCAATCGAGGGGGAAACTGAAGGCGAGATGCATAGAACGCGTAAGACAAGGCCCATCTCACCCCAGAGCCTCCAGCGCGTCCAGGACATCACACTCCATGTTCAGATCCTGCGCCAACTGCTTCAGCGGGGCGGTCCCTCCGCGATTCCCGTCCCCCGCCCCTCGCGCAGGCAGGCGGGAGGGTGCCACACTCAAGCTACGCCGTCTGCGCGCTGCTCCCCGGCCTTTGGGTTCCGGCTTTGGGGAGAAAAAAAACCAAAGCAGCCTTTCCTCCTCCTCCTCCTCACCATGGATTTTTGCCCCAAGGATTTCCAGGCCCTCCAGGTGTTTTGGACTCCAACTCCCACCATTCCTAACCACCTGAAGTTGTCCCCATGCTTGGTGTATCTGCATCCACAGGCTCTGCTCATTTAAACTTAATTTTAAATATATATTTCTCTCTCTAAATCTGTTTAATCCTTCTCATTTGGGCACCACAATTGAAGGGAGATGTTGACAAACTGGAATGTGGAGATAGTCCTTTTGAGGTAATTAGGGTTACAGCCTGTGTTGGATGGGGTTGCACTCCCCCTGAAGACGCAGGTTCGCAGCTTGGGAGTGATCCTGGACTCATCGCTGAGCCTGGAACCCCAGGTCTCGGCGGTGGCCGGGGGAGCTTTTGCACAGTTGAGACTCGTGCGCCAGCTGCGCCCGTACCTTGGGAAGTCTGATCTGGCTACGGTCGTCCATGCTCTGGTCACATCCCGAATAGATTACTGCAACGCACTCTACGTGGGGCTGCCTTTGAAGACAGTTCGGAAATTGCAATTAGTCCAGCGGGCGGCAGCCAGATTATTAACGGGAGCTACATACAGGGAGCACCCCCCCCCCCTGTTGTGTCAGCTCCACTGGCTGCCTGTCCGATTCCGAGCTCAATTCAAAGTGCTGGTTTTGACCTTTAAAGCTCTATACTAAAGCGGAATTGATGCTTTTAGCAGAAATAATGCTAGGAGAGAGTGCTGCTCAGTATAGGCTTCAGAATACTGGGGTAGCTTGCTAAGTAATAATGACGGGAATAAACTACTCTGATTGGTAGAAAGGCACAAGCAGTGATTTGCCAGGGAACCTCAAGTGCCTTTTAAATAAGAGCGGCCCTGATAGGCCGAATGCTAGCAACGTGCTTTTGTTTACAATGTTCTTGAATGGATTGATAGTGCGCATGGCAATTAGAGACTTCTCCGTGAATGCTAGGGAGAAGTTGCAGAGATTTGTAACAACTAGGAAACACGCTGCACCAGAGCAGATAGCATAGCCTGAGAATCAGAATTAATACATACGCCATGCCTTTTAGCAAATAGGAATGAGATGCTAGGATGCTTTGTTTAATTGGGTAGTGTAATGTGAGTTCATGAATACTAGCCAATGCAATGCATGAAGATGGGAGGGACCAGGGCTCTGCAGCCATTGATTATATAAAACCTGAGTGTTGGCATTTGTTCGGGGCTCTGCCATTAGCAGCTTTATGCTAGGCAGACTCCGTCAGCTGATGTAAACAATAAAAGTTGGCTTCATTTGGACCAGTATCAATTGTTGCGTCATTCGTTCCTGTGCCCGCACGAAGGTCGCCGCCCGAGAGTCAGAGGTAATTGCCAGAGGAGTTTTGGGACTCCAGATTTATGCTACAATACGGTTCTGGCCCAGCTTACTTGTCCGAACGCATCAGCTGCTACATCCCACCCCGTAACCTAAGATCAAAGGATGGAGCGGCTCCCTTATGAAACCAGGTTGCAACGCCTTGGTCTTTTCAGCCTTGAAAGACGGCGTCTAAGAGGTGACTTGATCGAAGTGTCTAAAATCATGCATGGGATAGAAAAGGTGAATAAAGAAAAATTATTTTCTTTGTCACAAAACACTAGGACTAGAGGGCACTCCCTGAAGCTCCAAGGTAGGAAAATTAGGACTAATAAAGGGAAATATTTCTTCACCCAGAGGATCATTGGGTTATGGAACTCACTTCCAGAAGAGGTTGTGACAGCGGTCAGCCTGAACAACTTCAAGGCAGGATTAGACAGATTCATGGATACCAAGTGTATCGGTAGTTACTGAAAAGGACATTCAAGTGCCACCTCAGAGTTGGTTGAGGTAGGCAGGATTTCCCTGGGTACTGGTTGTGGGGGGTCGGGAGCAGGTCAGGGTTTTGCCCTCCCTTCTGCTCGAGATCCCCGTGTACAACTGGTGGGCCACTGTGTGATACAGAATGCTGGACTAGATGGGCTGAGGTCCGATTCAGCATGGCTCTTCTTATGTTCTTATGTTCTTATCATCCGGGGAGGCCCTGCTCTCGCTCCCGCCGACTTCTCAAATGCGGTTGGTGGGGACGAGGGACAGGGCCTTCTCGGTGGTGGCCCCCCGCCTGTGGAATGCGCTCCCTATGGAGGTACGGTCCACCTCATCCCTCCTGGCATTCAGGAAAAGGTAAAATCCTGGCTTTGGGACCAGGCGTTTGCACACCAGCACTAGGCAGCATGTTAGAAGGGGATTTTAATGGAAATGGATGAAGAGGGTCAATGTTTTTATGGATTGAATATTGTTTTAACTTGGAATGACTGTGTATGTTGCTGATGGAACTGCATTTTAATGTGTTTTAATGTATCTTAATTGTTGTGGGGTTTTGGGGTTTTATGCTGTTATGATGTGGCATCGAATTGTGCCGTACTGTAAGCCGCTCTGAGTCCCCCCTCGGGGGTTGAGAAGAGCGGGGTAGAATCCTGAAATAATAAATAATAATAATTGGTTTGCTTCCCATACTGGTCTTGAGTGCTGCGTAGGATACTCATTTTGAATACGTAAAATCATATTCAAATGGAATATTTCTTGCAAAGCAAAGTCCACACTTTGTCTTCTGCATCTCAGAAAGCTATCATTATTATCTCCCCAAACTCCTGGCACGACTAGATTCCATGAGTATCCTTCGCAGCACTCAAGACCAGTATGGGAAGCAAAGCAATTACCTCAAAAGGACTATCTCCACAAGCTGAAAATATTAAGAAGAAAGATGTTGGGGCCAATAAGGAAAGAGAATGAGATCAAATCACTATTTAATAGGGAAGTTATCCAAGAAGAGAGTATGAGCTCATCACTGTCATATTCAGGATATAGACCCTTTTTGCCACCATTACCTCACCTTGAAGATTTTGACAGAAATGCAGAGAGACGAAGTGTGGACTTTGCTCTGCAAGAAATATTCCATTTGTATATGATTTTACGACAAAAAGCCTATTGAAGCAGGTTTGGTACTTTTCCGAGCATAAAAAGTACAGTCAGAGAGTGATGCTACTTGCGTGTCAACTCTGAAAAAGAGGGTTTTGGTGTCTGGAATCAGACAGGCACATGCTATGGAAGACTAACACCCTGATTAAATGCATTTTAATACACCCTGTGCCCGATTTGAGATTCTTTAGGCTAGATGGGTGGAAAACAGTGCAGCTTGAGCTATGAAAGTTAATGGGATTCTTAATGTAAATGGGAAAACACCATTGCGCATGGCAAAGAGTTCGACCTTCTCTGCTGGCAGGAAGCCCGGAACTAATGTTGCAAGTCAAAGAACAGAGAGGCTCAGCATTGATAGCTTGCACTGTGAGAAAGGAATACCTTATAGATGGCTATTGTTCTCATTTTTAGTGATGACAGAGAAATGATGTAAATGATTTGTGCAATGTTTATTGGATTAATGAAATGCCATGTAACAACAGTAATCACCAGCCAATTATGATTGTTTTAACCATGAAGAAGGGGTGGGTTTAACTGGATGGACTCCATTACGGGTATAAATGTCTTTGTATGAGATGTAACGGGGTCTTTTGCCCCTACCTGCAGCTGTGTTCTGCTGGCAAAACCCACCAGCTGGTGCCAGTAATAAAACCTTTTTGTTTTTCACCCTACTTCACAGTTGTCATGTGTTCTCCCTCATCCTAGTATCCGCACGTTCGGGCAGCTTTGGTAAGGTTAACTTGGTACTTGGAGTTCTAGAACTCCCGGTTCTGCTTCACTATCTTCAAAAAGTACTGGAACGGTTACAAGAACAAGATAATCCCTATATTCGGGCTGACAGGGTCAGAAGGCTATCATTACTATCTCCCCAAACTCCTGGCACAACTAGATTCCATGAGTATCCTACCCAAACTGGAATGTGGCCCAGTTTACCTGTCTGAACGTGTTCTCCCCTATGAACCATCAAGGACACTAAGATCTTCCAGAGAGGCCCTGCTCTCTTATCTTCGCAAGCGCGCCTGGTGGGAACGAGGGACAGGGTCTTCTCTGTAGTGGCCCCTCGGCTATGGAACCCCCTCGCTCGGACACTAAGATCTTCCGGAGAAGCCCTGCTCTCGGTCCCGCCAACTTTGCAAGCGCGCCTGGTGGGAACGAGGGACAGGGCCTTCTCTGTAGTGGCCCCTCGGCTATGGAACCCCCTCGCTCGGACACTAAGATCTTCCGGAGAGGCCCTGCTCTCGGTCCCGCCATCTTCGCAAGCGCGCCTGGTGGGAACGAGGGACAGGGCCTTCTCTGTAGTGCCCCTCGGCTATGGAACCCCCTCGCTCGGACACTAAGATCTTCCGGAGAGGCTTTGCTCTCGGTCCCGCCATCTTCGCAAGCAGCCTGGTGGGAACGAGGGACAGGGCCTTCTCCGTAGTGGCCCCTCGGCTATGGAACTCCCTCCCGAGCGAGATCAGATCTGCCTCCTCCCTCCTGTCTTAGTGAAATCCTCGCTTTGGAAGGAAGCTTTCCCAGAATAAGGACTGTTTTTAGACAAAGTTTATGACCACATATATGGATTGAGGCGAATTGATTTTATCTGGCGATTTGGTTTTAATGTATTTTATCTATATGTATTTTAACTTTGTATTGTATTATGTTTTTAATTTATATCAATTGCATTGAATTCTTACTGTAAGAGTCCCTCTTCGGAAGTGAGATGGTCGGGATATAAAAGTTTTAAATAAATAAATGTGTCCAGAGAAGGGCGACTTAAATGATCAAGGGTCTGGAGAACAAGCCCTATGAGGAGCGACTTAAAGAGCTGGGCATGTTTAACCTTCAAAAGAGAAGGCTGCGAGGAGACATGATGAGGGCCATGGATAAATATATGAGGGAACGTCGTAGGGAAGAGGGAGTGAGCTTGTTTTCTGCTGCCCTGGAGACTAGGATGCGGAACAATGGCTTCAAACTACAAGAAAGGAGATTCTACCTGAACATTAGGACAAAAACTTCCTAACTGTGAGAGCTGTTCAGCAGTGGAACTCTCTGCCTCGGAGTGTGGTGAAGGCTCCTTCTTTGGAGGCTTTTAAGCAGAGGCTGGGTGGCCACTTGTCAGGCGTGCTTTGAATGCTATTTTCCTACTTCTTGGCAGGGGGTTGGACTGGGTTGCCCATGAGGTCTCTTCCAACTCTATGATTCTCTTTTTTTAAATCATATATTGTATTGAATTTCCAAAATTTAAAAACAACATAACGTAAAAAGGCAATCATGCAATCAAAAATACAAATAATTTTTTTTATTTCTCTCCTGTTTTTCTTCCAGATCGGGATTCAAAGCAGCAAACGATGACAATGACAATAACAACAACCTTTATTTATATGCTGCCTCATCTCCCTGAAGGGACTCCGAATGGCTTACAACATGAATAAATACAATAAAAATGCATAGAAAATGAATAATAAAATAATAACACACCAGATCAACATAAGACAAAACAAAATAAGCCAAAGCATGAGTAATAAAATTAAACAATAAGCATTATAAAACATTAGTTAAAGTCACAGTCATTTCTATAAGTTAATTTTAAATCCAAGTCAAGAATAATCAAACCTGCAAATCTGGAAAAATGACTGTAATTGCTAAATGGTCTACATACGACCACAAATAGGTTATCCTATTTCTCCTTTAGATTCTCCTTTAGTTTATTTTTAAGACAACATTTATTCTGGAATCGGTTTTGATCTGATTTTATTTATCCTTTAATATAATTCTGTGACCAAATTCTAGAAGAAACTGACCATGAAGTCATGTTGGTTGGAGAACCTAGAAATTTCCAAGTGTTCTTTCAAGTTCAAAAAAATTGCCATTTCAACAACATGTCAACAAAAACATTACAGCCATAAAAAATAAACATAGTCCTCAAAATTACAATTGCTCATGAAAAGTTACAAAACCCGTAGCAACATCATAAATAAATAAATAACCCCACATAATTTAAAGATTCAATACAATTAAAATCTCATCTAAAATCCTTTCTTTCGGTCGTAGTCAAGTCTATTGCCCGAAGTCCACTATAATACACACATTGCACACATAAATCTGGTGTTTGGAGTACCACTATTCTTCTTTAGGGAAGGCCTGCTTCCAAAAGAAAGTTTTAACTTGGTTCCTAAATGAAAGCAAAGAGGGAGCCATTCTAACCTCTTTAGGAAGGGAGTTCCAGAGCCATGGGGCCACCACCGAAAAGGCTCTTTCTCTTGTTCCCACCAACCGCACTTGAGATGATGGCGGGACCCAGGCATGTACCCCATGGGTGGGGGCTTGGGGTCTGGTCCGTGAGAAGGCCTTACTGATACATTATTTAAACTGTTATGTGTATTCATATCATGATCTGATCACCATGCTCAATATATCCCATATGCATGGGGGTATTGGGATAACAATACAAAAGGTTTGCTAGGGTAGACCCTCTCTCAACCCCCCCCCCCCCCCGAATCAAAATCCTGGGTACGGCCTTGGCGGGACTGAGAGCAAGGGACTGAGAGCAAGGCCTTTCCTGAAGACCTCAGGGCTCGTGTGGGTTCATAGGAGAAGATGCAGTCAGTTAAGTAGGCTGGACCCAAACCGCTTTAGCAGTGTCCTAGAGCTTGAATGAGTGGCATAAATTGGATTAAGGGAGCACATGCAGCCTATTTCCCTCCTGCAAGATCTATGTGTATTTTTATGGATGTGAGTCTCCTTTAGAACTCTGTGGGCATGCCTATATCTTACAATTAATGCAGTTTGACACTATTTTAACTGCCAAGGCTCAATGTTATGGAATCATGGGAGCTGTAGTTTTGTGAGGCACCAGCACTCTTTGGCAGAGATGGTGAAAGATCTTTGAATACTACAACTCCCAGGATTCCATAGCATTGAGCTATGGCAGTCAAAGTGATGTCAAACTGCATTTATTCTAGTGAAGATGCACCCTGTGTTCACCATGAACTAATGGAATTTCCAAAAATGAACTCGTTCCTTACCTTTGAAGTGGACACATCACTGTCTGAATTTCGTTTATATTAGCATGATTTTAATTACTGTGAATTGATGAACTCCTCCTTCCTTCTGATGCCTAAAATTATAAAACAATACATGAAATGTGTTGTCAAAGGATTTCATGGCTGGAATCCCTGGGTTGCTGTGAGTTTTCTAGGTTTCACCCACATCTATGGCAGGCATCCTCAGAGTTTGTGAGGTCTGTTGGAAACTAGGCAAATGAGGTTTATATACTTGTGGAATGTCCAGAGTGGGAGAAAGAACTCTTGTCTGCTGGAGGCAAGTGTTAATGTTGCAAATGGTCACCTTTATTAACATTTAATAGCCTTGTAGCTTCTAAGCCTGGCTGGTTGCTGCCTGAAATGCACTGCAAACTAATTCAACCTGGACACAACGTATTATTTGAGAACACAGAAATGCTGGATCACTCTTACAACTATCATGTCACACTACACAGAGAAGCCACTGAAATCCACAAGCATGTGGACAATTTCAACAGACCTAGATTCCAACAAAATTCACAGCCTTTGAGGATGTCTGCCATAGATGTGGGCGAATGTCAGGAGAGAATGCTTCTGGAACATGGCCATACAGCCTGGAAAACTCATAGAAAACCAATACATGAAATGTTTTAGATTAGAGGAAGGTCTTTAAGTCTACACACATCTTATTTGTTTTGCTGTGCCTACTCTCTGGTTCAAGAAAGTGTCTTTGTCAAAAGCCTGGCAAATTTCACTTTATGATTTGTATTTGAGCTTCTTGGAATGCAGATCTGGCAAAGAAGGTTCTCTTTGCACTCTACAAAGTAATATTTCAACTGGGTGTTTTGTTTCCCATTGTCTTCAGAGTATTTTACATTTTAAAGATAACACTTTGATGATTAATACTTTTATTACGTGTGCTGCATGAATTATAAAACGACGAATTATGCAACCTGAACATCGGTAGAGATTGAAAATGGATTCAGCTCAACACTTGCAGCTAGCGGTTTTTTTTCTTTCTGAAGATTTCTTTTCATGTACTTTTCTCTATTTAAAAAAATTGCACAGAAAGTTTTCAACCACTAGAGGGCATTATAGTAAAGAAAAGGGGGGAAAAGACTTAAAATTATGTGCAATACAGTCATATGTATGTCGATTCAAAAGAATGCCCACTGAGAGCCCTTCCACACATCCAGAATATCAAGGCAGAAAATCCCACAATATCTAAGTTGAACTAAATTATCTGAGTCCACACTGTCATATATTCCAGTTCAAGCAGAACATGTGGGATTTTATTCAGGGCCGTGGAAGGGGCCAGAGATTAGTAGTGTTTGCTTTTAGGTATGTGGATATAGAGTTGTTTCTTTTAATTGTATTACCTTTTCAGTGGCAATTACATTATTTCAGTTGACTTATTTCAAATCAATTTAATTTCTCTCTTGGCTTTTTTTGCGAATGAAGATTTAGGAAGGACTCGTCCCACGCTTTCTACAAGTACGTTGATGATTCAGAGGTTGGATGTGTCCTTCGAGCCTGTGCAATGGATTTTTCTGGTGGAGCACAGCGTGCACAGAACTGGCCTCACCCTTTAAACCAAAG
Organism: Anolis apletophallus; assembly: GCA_030556195.1. Classification (NCBI taxonomy): domain Eukaryota; kingdom Metazoa; phylum Chordata; class Lepidosauria; order Squamata; family Anolidae; genus Anolis; species Anolis apletophallus. Next base: position 39,211,909 of record JARBWK010000002.1, on the reverse strand, counting down.
GTTCGCCTGCCGGGGCCTAGCAAGCTTAGAAAGGTGACAGCGAGGTCCTCAGGTCATAGGTTTGGTTCGAGTTTCCTTCTCTTAGATCAGGGCTGTCCAACTGGCGGCCCCAGGGCCGGATCCGGCCCCGTAGCCTGTTGGACACGGCCCCACCTATGCCCTCAGCCACCATTTTTAAATTTGAAAAAAAATCGATTTTTTTAAAAAAATGGCGGCCAGGGGCCAGGGGGGAGGGGGAGGCGGGGCAGGGAGGAGGAAGAGAGCTAGCTCCTCCTCCTTTTTGGTGCCCCCCCCCTACCTAGGGCGGGGGAGCCGCCGAAAAAGGGCAGAAGGCGGCGCCAAGAGCAGCGCGTCACAGGCCTGGCGTGACGCGCTGCCCCTTGGTGCCGCCTTCTGCCCTGGCGGCGCTCCCCGCGCAGGGTAGGAGTGGGGCGCCGCCGGAGGAGTAGGCGCGCCAAGAGCAGCGCGTCACAGGCCTGGCGTGACGCGCTGCCCCTTGGCACCGCCTACTCCTCCTTTTGGCGCCCCCTCCCTTCCTAGGGCGGAGGGGCGCGCGAAAGGGAGTAGGGCGGCGCCAAGAGCAGCGCGTCACGCCAGGCCTGTGACGGCTCTGCTCTTGGCACCGCCTACTCCTCCTTTTTTCGGTGCCCCCTCCTTATCTAGGGCGGGGAGCCACCGAAAAGGGCAGAAGGCGGCGCCAAGAGCAGCGCGTCACAGGCCTGGCGTGACGCGCTGCCCCTTGGCGCCGCCTTCTGCCCTTTACGCCCCTCCCTTCCTAGGGCGGGGGGCACCGAAAGGAGGAGTAGGCGGCGCCAAGAGCAGAGCGTCACAGGCCTGGCATGACGCTGCTCTTGGCGCCGCCTACTCCCGCGCCCCCTCCGCCCTAGGAAGGGAGGGGCGCCGAAAGGAGTAGGCGGTGCCAGGGGCAGCGCGTCACGCCAGGCCTGTGACGCTGCTCTTGGCGCCGCCTTCTGCCCTTTTTCGGCCGTTTAGGAGGGGCGGGGCCTGGGGTTGGGGCGGGGCCTGGGGGCGGGGCCTGGGGCGGGGCCGAGCGGCCCCCTAGGTCATCAGTGACCTCTTATCCGGCCCTGGACCCCGTAGAAGTTGGACAGCACTGTCTTAGATGGTTGGCCTTACAGGGTTAAACGAGCACCATCTGCCCAGGTTTGAAATCAGAGTTTTCCTTCTCCTAGGATGGTTGCCAAAAGGCTAGAGATCCCATCCTGCCCTTTGATACTCTTTGTCAGACCCTTCGGTTGTGACCTGTCTGGCATGGGAGGCTATTATGCCACCGCCAGCATAGCTCACAACTTTATTAGGGTATGCAAGCCTCTCCCCCACAACAAGGGGGCGCCAACGGAGAGGTTTATGCTAAATGGTAGTATTAGCTATGAAATCTCATGGTGGTTTAGAAACAGAAATAAACTAAAATTAAGTGTTTGTTTTCAGAACCAGATATACATTACCTGGAGTAAAATACACATAGCCTAAGGAAATTAGTTTTGGGGGCCTCCTCGAATCTTCTAATTGAGTAGTTCTTGATTTTGGGCTCCATTGGTTTTGAACTCCAACTTTTTGGATTATGGCTCCCAAAATCTTCTAATTGAGTGGATCTTGACTTTGGTGCTCCGTTGTTTTGAATTTCAACTTCAATCTTTGGTCAGTGTCCAGTGCTCTGGGAGCTGAGATCCAAAACACCAGGATAATAATCTGTGGATTATTTACCCTTTTGAGAACTACTGCTGACTACATTGCCACTGTAGACCACACTATTACCAGCATCATGATTACCATTGTATCTGAGCCCCATCTCTTAATGTTTTAGTTCTTGCATCAGCAATGATGGGGAGGATTAGACAACATGCAGTTCTGGAGAGTCTCCTAACTTCTTTTCTCATATTTGATGTACCAGCCAAGAGTAATAAAAATAGATTCGGACACATAGTCCTTCTCAAATGAACTTTACTTTTGTTAAACCTGCTTTATACAGTGCTGATATTTTCAAAAAGATGTCTAGTTAATATATTTATAGCCTTCCCTATATATTAGCGGTTTTAACTTCTGTGGATTATTCACGGATTTGATTGATATGTTTTCTTTAGGTATCTTTCAATCTCCCATCAGGCTTCTATGAATTATTAAGAGGCACGAATACAGGGTAAAAGGAAGAAAAAGGCGAAGAAGAAGAAGGCAGCACATCAAGCAAATCCTTGTCGTGACTGCCTTCCATGTGGAAATCTATGTCCTTAATCAGATCCAGAATAGGTCTTCACAGTCATTTACAGATCCACCGCCAAGACTTTACCTCTGGAAGACAGTCATGATTAACCATGAGAGATTGCCCATGATTGTGATCAACTTCTGGGGAAAATTAATTATAGAGCCATGTTGGAAGAGCTAGAGATTCCCAGAGAGAACACTCTGCAGGCATGTTTAGACTCTCCAGAAAATTTTGTTGGAAGCTGAGTTCCGCTGGAGCATCTAGATTAGGGGTGTTCTTGCAGGTAAAATAATATGTGTTGTTTAATCATGATTTTTCCATTTTCACAGGGCTCTTCCATCTCTAACCCCAGTGAATATGTAAGGATGACTCTAGTGATTTTGTGAGTTGTACAAAAATGCATTAAGGCTGTAGCCTAATACACATTCTTTTGAGAACTCAATTGAACTGAAAACATACTTTTAAATAGATGCACGTGCTATTGCTGTTAGGTTTCCTTTATCCGACTGCTTGCTGGTCACAGGTTCAGTGAGTAATATCTCGCTCATTGGCTGGTTTCATTATGATTTGTTAAATCATTCTGTGAGTGAGAAGGCAGTCATGACTAGAACTTTGCATTTCAGGAAGTAAGAAATAGCCATTACAGTTGATTTCTCCACCCAGCATAAGGCTTCATTGATTCTCATATGGGCTGGAAACTCTTTGCCCTTCCAAATATTGATCTGCAATTCCTGCAGTTCCGAGAACTCCTGGGAGTTGCAGCTGGAGAGTCAAAAATCCTCACTTCATATGGATCAGCCTTACTCAGTCTAATGAGACATCTATGCTATAGAATTGATGCAATTTGATACCATTTCACTGCCATGATTCTATGCCAGTGTTTCTCAACCAGTGTGCCGTGGCACACTAGTGTGCCGTGAGCGATCATCGGGTGTGCTGTGGGAAATTGGAACCTCCAATACCCTTTCCTTCCTCTCCTGCTGAACACTTTTTCTTCTCCACTTGGCTCCCTTCTTCCCAGCCTCGCTCTGCTCGCTTTGCTCTGGGGCGAGTCTGCGCAGTAGCGCCCGCATGAGTGACGTCTTCCTCCCTCCCCCCTCCCCTCCTGAACACACTCACACTGCCCCCTTGGATCAAAATGATGGCAGAAGCGGCAGTGTAGAAGAAAAAGTAAGTGTTCGCAGGAGGGGGAAGAAAGGGCACGAAGGGGAAGGGGGAGGAAGAGGTCTCTGTTGAAAGCTGGCATGGGCAAACTTGGACCTTCCAGGTGTTTTGGACTCCAACTCCCACAATTCCTAGCAGCCTCAGGCTCTTTTCCTTTTTTCCCCTCAGCCATTTAGGCAGGAAAGGGCCTCAGGCTGTTAGGAATGGTGGGAATTGAAGTCCAAAGCACCCAGAGGGCCGAAGTTTGCCCATGCCTGTTTTAGGGACCTTAAAGTGGTGAGCCTCCTTCAAACATTGTGATTCTGGATAGAAAACAAACAATAACATAACATAGTTTGAGTCCACAGTGCTCTCTAGGTGTAGATGAACTACAACTTCCAAACTCAAGGTCAATTCCCAAGCAAATCTTTTCAGTACTTTCTGTTGGTAATGAGAGTTCAATATTCCAAGTTCGGTTCAATTCCATTGTTGCAAGAGTTCAGGATGTTCTTTGATTGTGTGTTAACTATAAATCCCAGCAACTGTAACTCCCAAATGTCAAGGTCTATTTTTCCCCAAACTCCATCTGTGTTCACATTTGGGCATATTGAGTATTCATGCCAAGTTTGGTCCTGATCCAACATTGTTTCAGTCCACAGTGCTCTCTGGATATAGGTGAACTACAACTCCAAAACTCAAGGTCAATGCCCACCAAATTCTTATAGTATTTTCTCTTGGTTATGGGAGTTCTGTGTGGGAAGTTTGTGTCTTTCTGCCATTCCTGCCAGAATATCTATGTTGTGTTCTTCAAAACAGGTCCAGGTTTCACACTGAGTGTATAAATACATTTAAAAACATATTAATTGTATGTATTACTGTGTTAGAGTGTCATTTTGTGTCATTTTGGTTGGTGGTGTGCCTCAAGATTTTGTAAATGTAAAAAATGTGCCGCGGCTCAAAAAAGGTTGAAAAACACTGCTCTATGCTATGGAATGCTGGGATTTGTGTTTTGGGGAGGCATCAGCACTCTTTGGCAAAGAAGGCTGAAGACCTTGAAAAACTATAATTCACATGATTCCATAGCATTTAGCCATGGGAATTAAGGTGGTGCCGAACTGCATTAATTCTGCAACATAGATGCATCTTAAGACATATGCTTATATGACCACAGTCTTCCTTCCCCTACATTATACATTTCAGGGAACAGACTCCAAAGTAGAAACAATGCAATTTACAGCAGACAGGAGTCACTATCCCTTTTTATGTACCCTCAATTCCTTGTATAACATAATCTAGAGCATTATGGGAAAGTGTAAATGGTGGATGGTCAATGCAGCCAGAATTCACCAAAAAGGGTTAGAAGACAGTTAAAAACAAGTAAATAAAAACAAAACAATCTGAGGCCCCATCTACACTGCCTTACAATGGCCAAACAACGCTTCAGACTAATGCAGTTTAACCAGGAATAAACCTGGAAATTTGCTACCAAATGTGAATTTTCAGATTTATTCTACACTGGCCCTTCTACACTGCCCCAAATTTGAATGAAATCAGGGTTAAAACATAGATTTCACTCACATTCCAGGACCCCCCGCGATAAGTGAGGGAACACTGTACTCCCAAAGCTCTGGTGTAAAGACAGGAAGTTGAAACAGTGATATAAAAGGAATGTTATTTTGCCAGGAAAACACTTGTGTCTTGACAGCAATGCAAGAATACAATGTAGATGAGACATCCTTTCCAGTGGAGCTTGACTCATATGCAGCCTTCATTTGCTGCAAAGTATGTTCACAGCATATTGGAATAAATCTTTTTTTCCTAAGTTTCCATCTGTTATGCCAGCAAGTTGGTTTGGGATAATTAGACTTGCTGTTTTATAAATCGCCAACCAACAAGAACTTCCCAAACCACAATTTGAAATTACTTCAGAGAGGATTTACACTCATATTTGTGGTCAAACTTGATATGTTTATGTTCCTTAAGAATAAGCACAACTAATATCAGTGCAGCCTCATCCAGATCATAGCATGTCACAAGCGAAGAGAACAGGGACTGGGAGAAGAAACTGTTTCAGAATTGCTTTGGCAGGACTGGTAGAGAACAGGTTTACTAAAATCAAAGCTTTCAATTCAACCTCAGTCCTTGAGAGTGCTATGACTTGTCATGAGGGCATCACATGTTGTTGCCTGGGAAGTTTGACATCTTGGCATAATCTCTAGTAATGAAATTGTAGGGAATCATGAAGAATAATAGTGAGTCCATTTTCATAAAGTAGATCAACTACCTTAGTGGAAAATATACCCTAGTAGTGTATTCCTCAGCCTTAGACCTATAGTGTGTCGTGTGATCATTCCATAGTTTTTCTAAACAATTACTCCATTTTATATATGTGAGCAAAACAAATATATTACATAAGCTTATGGAGAGGCCAAGCATATTATTGGGATGAATTATCAAGATTGGTTATGTCATTTCTGAAAGAATGTTAGAGCAACTGGCACATTGACTTCTTCCCATGGGAAATTTCACCTAAAAGAATAAGTAATATCTTTCAGAATACAAGGGGAGAAGAACACCCTTATACTTCTACAGAAAGTTAACTCTGCTTCCTTGTAGCTGCTACATTAAAGCCTGCACTGGTTGTAATTAATGTTCAGTCTAATGCTCATGGAGCAGAGAGTTGAGTAGGCTGCCACCAGCAGAATGTAGACTACTTGAAGACTTACACTGGGAGAGGTCATTTTTAAAGGATGACATACCTAGCCTATGAAGGGCATTGACCCAGTAGCTGGTGATCAGCCCTCCTTTCATTTCAATTGCCATTGGCCTGGTGTTTGAGGAAGGCAGGAGCAATTGGGCACAGCTCTATCATGCCCTGGCCCCAGCACCTAGTGAGAGGCCCACCATCCATCCCAAATGCCACTGCTGTGGCCACTGAGGGAGAAAAAAGAAACCAGCTTCAGTTGGACCGAAATCTTTTCCCCACTGCCTTCCCCGTTTCCTTGTGTATTCCGTCTTTCCTCATTCCAGCCAGCTGACCTAGGAGCCTTCAAGGAGAGAATATGGCCCCTGCAACCTCACTGCATGGCTACTTTAACAGCCATGCCACCCATCGCCCAACTGCCAGAACACCTGTGTGGGGTGTCCCATGGCCCCCACAGCCTTACCACATAGCTACTTGAATGGCCACATCGCCCATCATCCAGACATTGGAACATCTGTTCGGGTGCTCATTTTCGGGGTTCCCCCAACTCACCTGTTGCCTGCTGCTTCTGGCTGTTTATTCCATCAGCACACTTTGGTTGGGATTGAATGTTTAATTTTAAGCTGTTTTATTGTATTTGTGTTTGAATTGTTCAATTAATATGTTATTTTTATTACCGTATGTTTAAACTGATATGCTAATTGTTTAATAATGATTTGTCATGTTTATTATATGTGTAATGCAGCATTGTATGCCATGGTCTGTAAGATGCCCTGAGTTCCCCATTGGGGTAAGAAGGGTGGGGTATAAATAAAGTATAACAATAATAATCTGTACAATAATGACACCTATCCAAATGCTCAAAAAGCTATCTCCTATCAATTTCACATAGATGTGAATGAAACAGCATTGTTAATAATCTCAAACCCTACAGTATACTACATTACATTTTTCATGGGGCTCCAACTGAGGTTACCACTTGCCACACAGAGAAAGATGTCTCTGTGTGGCAACTTTGAATCACCAGTCCAGTTTTATTAAATTGGGAGGGAACATATGCCTCCCTACATTATTGTACTGCAAATTCTAGCCTTCCTCATCAATTGCTACATTGGCTAGGGCCGAGAAGGAATTATTCTCCAACAACATCAAGAGCCTTTGGACTCCCGTTGTTTTAGATTTTTTGAAAACATATGTGATTTAGTCTTAGAAAACATGGCATCTAGAGCAGTAGAGGACCATTCTCTCAATACCAGAGCTGCTAACTATCCTGAATTTGGCAGGGACAGACCTGATTGATCTTCTGCCACCCCACTTTTTCAACTGCTTTGAAAATGCCTCAGTTTCTTTCTTCTCTTTCCACTTTCCCCTTTTGTCCTCTGCTGACTTCATTTATTAGATACTGCATTCAAAATGCACTGAATTTACTCAAATGGGGAGAGAGAAAAGGAAGGGGCAGAAGTTTGCCTTTCCCTGTAGAGTCAGGTGAAAGCAAACCACTGCAGTCTCTCTTAGCTAGCTCATTATTTTGCCATCTTGACCATGATCAGAGGTTAGTTTGCCACATGTCTCCCACAGTTTTCATTTGTCGAATGTTGTAGTTCCAACAGAGCAAACAGAAAACAGGGTGGAAATTAATAAAGTGAGTCAAATGTAAAATTAAACATTAAGGCCATAATAACAAATGCACGGGTTTGGATGGGGAGACAGTTGAATTGGCAGCACTACCTGTGAAAAGAACTTTGGGATTATTGATGATCAGAAGTTGAATATGAGCCAGCTGTGTGATGCTGCAACAAAGAAGGCAAATGCTATTTTAGCCTACACTCTATTTTAGCCTATAGTCTGTTTTATTATGTCATTGTCACTATTTTATTGTATTACCATGTTATTGTTCAGCATTTTTACTTGGTGTTATCATCTGTTTTTTAATGTATTTTATTTTATTTTGCCTTATTGTAATTGCTTGGGCTTGGCTCCATGTTAGCCGACCTGAGTCCCTTCGGGGAGATGGTGGCAGGGTACAAATAAAGTTGTTGGTTTTGTTGTTGTTATCATTATCATTATTATTATTACCTTGATGGAAGTATATTTACAAGCAGAAGGAAGTAATAGTCCCTACTCAACAGAACTCATCTGGAATTCATCTGCATTCAGTTCTAGGTACCTGATTTGAAGAAGGATATAGACAAGTTGGAGCTGGTTCAAAGAAGAGCAATGAGAATGATAAGAGGTATGAAGAACAAAAACTATGAGAAAAGATTGAAGGAGTTGGCCATGTTCAACTTTGTGATGAGAAAACTAAGGGGTGAAATGATTGCATTCTTTAAATGTCCCAAAGATTGTCATGGAAAGGAGAAGGCAGGCTTGTTCTCTACTACCTCAGAAGGTTGAATAAGGTGTAGTGGTCCTAAGTAGAGCTCCTGGTGGTGCAATTAGTTAAACCCTTGTGCCAGCAGGACTGCTGACCGACAGGTTGGTGGTTTGAAACTGGGGAGCGGGGTGAGCTCCCGTCTCAGCTCTAGCTTCCCATTCGGGGACATGAAAGAAGGATGGTAAAACATCAGGGCATCCCCTGGGCAGCATCCTTGCAGACAGCCAATTCTCTCACACCAAAAGTAACTTGCAGTTTCTCAAGTTGCTCCTGACATGAAAAATGTCCTAATTTACTGGAGGGTAGATCTTGATTGAAAACTAGAAGGAACTTATTGATAGTGAAAGCAATTTGGCAATGGAGAGCTACTGGAGTCACCTTTTGTATGTCTTTGGACAGTTACCTGCTGGGGAGGATGTAGCTGGAAAGCTTGCATTGGTCCACAGGGCCTTTTTCAATCCTAGGATTCTATGCTTGTATCAGGATTTCAGAAATCTAGGGAAATGACCCATCTAGGGTCTGCGCTCGGCAAGCAGCATATTTCTTAACACCGTATTGCCTCCTTCTTGTTCTGCAGCACTCATGGAGACACACACATCATGCACAAACTCAAATATACATAATGGAGGCGTGACTCATATATACATCATGCGGTGTGGGTGTATGGAAGAGGACTTAATTTTGAGGCTCTCTGCTGCATGATTCATTGATGTTACTTCTTCAATAAGCTAGTCACACATCCATAGCACAGGCTGCAATATAGAGGGAAGAACTATGCTGAAAGGGAAAATGGTGGAGCCTATTTTGAATAAATCATATATAGCTCAAGTCATCTACCACCCTACCCCACAAACAAAAATAAAATACAGTTTTCTCTCTATCTCTATATTCTTTTTCAGTTGTTGAGGCTAAGATGTGGGTGGCTTCTTAGACAATGAAATCACATGGCGTCACCTAGCAACCTGAGGTTCATAAGTAGCAAGTAACACGTTTCCCCCTCTCCATTTCTTTCCCCCTTCCGGAAAAAAAAGCATATAGATGTACCACATTTTAAGCAAAGGGGTGGAAAGACTGATTATAGAAAGGAAAGGCAGAACCTGGTCTTCTGATCACATGACAGATTTGCTGTGGAACATCCTACTTACTAACAATGCAATCCTATGCATTAGGTCTATGAAGTTAAAGGAAACCAAAGATAATGAATAACTTACAACTATTAACAAAACCTCTTTTCAGTTGCCAAATTTATCTCACTCAAGAGCTAACACATGAAAAAAATGGAGAGGTTGTGATAAATCAATGCAGGACCAAGTGTGTGTATTAAAGAAAAACCTTATAGTGGTAATTATCATGTAATGTAGGTCAACCAGCATGCTTAGGCCACACCTAAGGGGCTATATCTGCATGAGGCATAAGGCCTTTTCATCTTACATCAAACAAGAGAGCAAAAATAAACCTGGAGTAAATAGCTATTCCACCGTAGCCTCCTTCAGAGTACCCTCTCCAAACTGCTCCTCAGAGCAAAGTCTTTGTGCATGGATCTCCTCAGAGAAAAGGCTCTCCAGAAGCTCTCCAGGATCTCTCCTTCTTCAGCTGCTGGAACGGTTTCTTACAAAGGCTATATAAGTTTGTTGCACTGCTTGATTTTTGTATGCAACATTGCAAGTTTATGTTTCATCTCTGCTGAGTAAAGAGTAAAGATTTTTCTGTTCATTTTTACTCTGGTCTGTGAGTCTATTGCATTTGGACTTTGGGCGCTGGGATGCTGGGTAAAATACGCTGTTGCGCAACAAAGATTTGGGTCACTTTTTACATTGTTGATTGTTACACTTTTCGTACGAACCAATATAAAACAGAAACAAATCAAGTGCTTCTGAGAAATGTCTTATCTGAAAATCCATGTGCTTCATTAATGTCAGCTTTGAGCTCTAATCAATTTCCTCGGTTTTCATAGAGGTCAAAAGAATAGCAGCTTTGGGTTAGGAGATGCAATTATTGTATCAATACTTTTAAATTATATGTATATTTATGCACACACAAATGCACGCACATTCATTTTGACCATATGTGCCAAACTTAACTAAAATGGCACCTTAGGTATTTAAAGTTTTATACCCAACCTTCCTATCTTTGTAGTTGAAGGCTTAACAAATGGATGGATGTATTCCCTCCCCCATCACAAGGGTAAACCTCTTTTGTTGCCCTGACCTGCAGGACAGGCCAGTAACCACGAGGTCAACCTATTTCAAACCTCTCAAAATCTAAGGTAGGAAGCTCTCACCACAGCTCCAAGCTCCTGCAAGATTGAGAATATTGTGAAAGTCTGGAGCTCCTGTGAGAAGTGTTTCTCTTGTGAGGCTTGGGGTGAGTTTTATGTAGTGTCCTACCCTTCCAGTCACCTGTAGAGCCGAGATTAGGAAGCATAGGTGCCATTTGTATTTAACAGCACTCGAAGTTTTGTATAGGATTGATATGTTGTGAGCATGGTTGGTGCTCAGTTTTTGTAAAAGCAGATTTCCAGTCCCATTTACTGCAGAATGACCCAGAGCATTGGTACTTGGCTTCAGCGTTAGAGGGCTATCTGTTGGAAGAATGGATGGTGCCCATTTTTCCTATTCTTAACAAGCAAATGAGGGAATAATATGCAAGGCAGCAAAGGAGGAAAAAGAGCAAACCAGCCTCGATTCCAACAGACACATTCCCAGCATTTGGCATGCGTGGGACCTCTGTATGTGAGAAGGCAGAAGAGGTTGTAACTGCTGCATTGAATACAATAGTGAAAGTATCAAATGGATTTTTTCGATAATGACCAAAAAAGAAATGCTTCTAATAGCTTGTACAGCAATTAGATGATAACATGGAAAAACCCATAAGCAAGAAAAACATATTGATTCTTCCAGACTTCACAACAGCTTTTGATATCATCAACTGTTATTATCCTTCTGGTCAGCCCTTTGGGATTGGGGGCTGTTTTGTAGTATTTCTGTTCCTAGTTGGACACAGGTTTTCAGAAGTAAATTCAGCCTTGGGGCTATTCCTCTGTGGGAACCTGTGTTATTTAGATTGTCTCTTATTTCTTTTTTCCTAGACATCTGAAATGTAGAATGCAGCATGTTGATCACACCAACTTTTTCATTTAATTAAGGTGAAAAAGTAGATGTGCTGAACTTGTTTTTGGGATCACTATAGTGAAGTCACTGCCATCACCTCTTTCCCTTAGCTTATCAGTGTAGGCAAGCCCTAGAAGGGTCTTTTCAGCTGTTTTGGGCCATATGTGCAATACGCTTCTCAGAAATGTGATCTAGATATTAAACATTAAGACTTTCCATTCAAGAACATGGAACAACTCTATGAAAGAAAGTTACAATATTCTAGATTTTTTTGAGTAAAGATGGGGACATGAGAAACATGTATACAATTATACATGGTATGGAGAAAGTGAAGAGGAAGACATTTTTCTTCTATAGTCAGTATCAATTTGCATGGCACATAGTCAAACTGTGGAATACACTCCCACAAGATCATATTCTCCAACTCTCTCTGAATGTCTAGACCCTAGAAAAAATCTAGACCCTAGAAAAAAATTGCTTGTTTTCCTACTTTCTCCACGGCTCTTAAAAACTCCTAGTTACTCTCTCCTCCTTCAACTGGATATCAGTGGTTGTACTTTTTCACACTCTAAAAAAAAATCCCTCTTGGAAGTGTTTGTGAGTCTCTCTGGGTCCTCCAGTGCTAATCTGTGGTATTGCTTCTGGCCTAGGAATAATCAAGATATAGACTTTGCTATTATTCATGGTTTCTAGGGCTGTTTCCGAATTTCGGATACTTCCAAATTTCGGAAGTTTTTTTGCCTATTTCTGACTTTTGAAGCGACTTCCGATCACTGCCTCCCAAAGGGAGTGGTGTTGCATTTCCGAATTTGTTTGGAATTCCGAATTTTGGATGTTATTTCCGAATGTTCTTGCTGATTGCTCATTGGCTGATGGCTAACACCTGACTCTCCCTTCTGCTGATTTTTTGGGCCATTTTTGAAGGCGGATGCTATTTTTGAAGACTTCCAAATTTCGGAAATACTTTCAAATCAATTCCGAAAAACATTTTTGAAAAATTCGGACGTCAATCACATCCGATTTTTGAACGAAATCAGATTCTTAAATTGAAGCATTTTTTTGCCTTCGGAAACAGCCCTAATGATTTCAGTTGTCCACTGGGGTCTTGGAACATATTCTCAGTAAATACAGGGATAGCACTTAACAGTTCTGTCCATAATTTCCAGTGTTCCAGCTGATGCATGGGGGAAACCCAACTGTGCATGTATTGCCCTCTTTCATATCAAGAGAATAGTAGTTTTGTGTGTTCTTCCTCATTAATAGCTTTTTGCCCTCTTGTTGCTTGGTCACATCATTTGGATTACAATCTTCTGTTGCTTAGCTACGCGTGTCCCAATTTTCACCTGTGTTTGGAGGGATTGCAGGAAGTGGTCATGGACATCAGCTTGGACTGTTTTCAACTGATCACTCAAATTCATATAGGGCATGACTATCAATGGCTATTAGTTATGACAGCTCTATGCCACCTTCAGCATCAAGGGCATTTTGGTTTTCTCAATATGAAGGGAATGGTATAGGTTAGAAGGAGCATGCATGTCCTGTATTTGGACTTCTCATCTGAGGCCTCTGGTTAACTAAATGCCAGATTAAATAGGTGTCTGGTCTAAATCAGGAATGTTCCTTTTATATTCTTAGTAGGGAAAAGCTGCCAGGCTTCAACATATCAATGAACATTCTTGTGGCTGCTGCTTTTACTGCTGTTTTTATTGCTTTGTTGTGTTTTAGACTTGATTGAAATTGGATTTTATTGTTTTCAATTTTATTCTATAGCTTTGTTTATCACTCTCTTAGCTAGGGTAGCATGTACATTTCTTAATAAAAGCATACCAGTGTAATATGTTCAACCTAGAGGGATCTTGTGAATAACCTCACCAGTGCACTTTGTATGAAGTGGATTTTCCAAGTACTTTTTTTTGCAGAAACATCAGAAATTGTGTCATTCTCCCCTTGTTTATTCTGACTGACAATTGCTCTTTGGGCTCCTAGACATCTCCCTTTATTGCAGAGATGGGGAACAATGATGCCCCATTCAAGTAAAACCTCACTAAACCTCATAAAAACCTCATATGGAGGGGAGGGGGGAGTGGCAGTCCAGATCCAACTCCCAGCAGCCAGTATCCTTAGCCAGTTCGGCTAGAACTGAAAGTCTGTACAGTTTCCATCATTGCAAAACAGTAATCTAAGCAGAAGATTGGAAGAAGATGTGATGAAATCCGCCTCATCCTGTAGCCCCATAAAGTATAAAGGAAGTTTGACTCACCTGCTGACCAGTCAGAAAAAGACTGTGATTAATTCCTGGTCTGGATTATCTGAAATATTATATCGCCCTATATTTACTTACTTTTATATATATGCTTCCCAACCTATAGGCTTCCGATGGTTACAAACAAGATGAGCTAAAAACACAATAATAAGTACAATTAATCAATCATCATATTAAAATACCATTAATTGAAAAATCATTTTAAAATTAGGCAATAATGTTAAAATACAGCACTTAAACCCCATAAGAAACTTCCTGAAACCAATTAATGATCCTGTATCACAGGGATCCCCAAACTAAGGCCCATGGACTGGATGCGGCTCTCCAGTCCATGGGCCTTAGTCATTTATCCATCCCCCACCCTAAACTTTAGAATTAGGGTCGCCCTAAGTCTAAAGCGATTTGAAGGCACACAACAACAACAGTCCTAATTAACTTGACTATCTCATCAGTGAAAAACAGGCCCACACTTCCCATTGAAATACTGGTAAGTTTATGTTGGTTAAGATTGTTTTTTATTTTAAATATTATATTATATCGTTCTTTTATTTATTTATTTTGCACTACAAATAAGATATATATAGTGTGCATAGGAATTCAGTTTTTTCCCATTTGTAGTCCGGCCCTAACTGTCTAAGGAACTGTGAATCAGCCCTTCTGTGTAAAAAGTTCAAAGACCCCTTTTGTATCATCTTATATTTAATGAAATACTTTAACATGGATGAATCTACACTGTGGAATTTATGTTATACTGTATTATTAGTTAAGCAGAAACTGACACTGGATTCTAGCCCACATCAAAACTCTGAAACTGACAGTAACATTTAGAGTACTGTCACCACATTTTTGAAGAGTAGAACTCAGATCTGAGCTGCTTCCACTTTGTATTGCTGCCGAGACATTCCTTTCCATAAGTTCCAATCTGTGGATGTGGAAGTAAAATGGAGGTGTTACACAAGTACTGAATATAACATGTTATCATCCTTTGGTACTTTTCACCAAAATCCTTCTATGAGGATCCTATGAGACTTCACAAAGAAGTCTCATACAGAACACAACCCCAAGAAACAAGTTTTCTCCTTGTAGCTCTGTCTGTGTTCTTGTCTTCAGAAGAACTTAGGTGTAACTTAGAATGATGTGTAGCCTGCTTTAAGATGGGAGAAAAGTAGGCTGTAATTCCTAAAATTCTTCTCATTTATTCTTGGCTTTTCTTAGTGAACAAAGATTCAGGAAGGACTCATCCCACACTTTCTACAAGCGCGTTGATACTTCTGAGATTGGATGTGTCCTTCGAGCCTGTGCAATGGATTTTTCTGGTGGAGCACAGCATGCACAGAACTGGCCTCACCCTTTAAACCAAAGGTTCATCTGCCGGGGCCTAGCAAGCTTGGATGGTGGCAGCGAGATCCTCAGGTCGTAGGTTTGGTTTGAGTTTCCTTCTTTAGATGGTTGACCTTACAGGGTTATACAAGCACCATCTGCCTGGGTTTGACATTAGAGTTTTCCTTCTCCTGGGATGGTTGCCAAAAGGCTAGGGAGCCCATCCTGCCCATTGACGCTCTTTGTCAGACCCTTCAGTTGTGACCTGTCTGACATGGGAGCAGAGGCGGCCCCAGCGATTCCGCCATGTAAGCGGCGACGTGGAGCGCCACCGACTGGGCGGGCGTCACCAGCTGGGAGGGCGCCGCGGCACCACCTCGCTTCGCGCCCCGCCCTGCCGCCCCGCCGGTGCCGCCGCTGGCCGGGCCCACGGCACAGACATTTTCTGCGCATGCCCAGAAGCAACTACAGGTTGCTACAGCGCCTGTAGTTGCTTCTGGGCATGCGCGAATGTTCTGCGCATGGGCACTGAGTCCCGAGCGCGCCTGCGGCTTTGGAGCCAGCGCGCAGGTGCGCTCGGGCCGCAGTGCACATGTGTGGACATTCGCGCATGCGCAGAAACGTAGTGCTCGGGAGGCTGCAGCACGCCTCGAAGCACAGACATTTCTCGCATGCCCAGAAGCAACTACAGGCACTGTAGCGCCTGTAGTGGCTTCTGGGCATGCGCAGAAATGTCTGTGCTTCGGGAGGCGTGGTGCAGCCGGCCCACGGGGCCGGCTGTGCGGAAGTGGCGGCGGCTGAAGTGGCGGCGGTGGAAGTGGCGGCGGCGGCATGATGAGGCGGCCGGGGGGGGGTGCCAAAATTTACTCCGCGTACTCCCCCGGAAAAGGTCAGGCCGGCCCTGCATGGGAGGCCCTACGGTGGCTATTATGCTACCACCAGCATTAGCTCACAACTTCATTAGGGTATGTAAGCCTCTCCTCCACAACAAGGGGACGCCAACAGAGAGGTTCTCATTTATTAATAGAGAAATAATGTGATTTCACTTTAGTATGTCACAATAGGAGAAAGAACATCCCATATTATAGGATTCCCTGTCATTGATATGGGCTATGTGATGGGAAAAATCATTCTCAAAGGAATTATTCTTATATGGTGAGTTGATGTAGTTTTTATACCAGCTGTGAAGGAAATGTGGCTTTTCAGTGTTGTTTTACTATAACCACTACCAGCTAGTATATCACAAGTGAAGGAAGATAGTAGTTGTAGTCCAATATTTTCATGGTTACACATTGAACTTAATTAAAATATAGTGATTAATCACAAAAACAATATGTAATGATAATAATGGGAGACAAGCAGAGGGAGGAGAGAGGGAAGGAAGGAAGGAGATGAATAAGAAGGTAGAAGGAGCCATAGAAAAAAGAGAGAAGCCATGAAGGGAGAAAATAAGGGAGGGAGGGAAATGAAGGGGAAGGAAGAGTAGGGGGGAAAAGGAAGGAAAGCGAGGAAGAAGGAATGGAAGGAAGGAAAGAAGGAAAGGAAGGAGGGACAGGAAAGAAAAAGGGAGGGAGGGAAGGAGGGATAGAAGGAAGGAAGGCGAAGGAAGGAGAGAAGGGAGGAGGGTAGGGATTGAAGGAAGGAGGGAGGGAAGGAAGGAAAGGAAGGAAGAAGGGGAGGGAGGGAGGGAGGGAAAGTAGGAAAGGAAAGGAAGAAAAGGAAGAAAGAAGGAAGGACATGAAGGAAGGGATGGAAAGCAGGGAAATAAGAAAAGCAAGAAGAAAGAGAAGGAAAGAGGGAAAGGAAGGAGGGACAGGAAGGAAGGGAAGGAAAGGGAGGGAGGGAGGGAGGGAAGGAGGGAAAGAAGGAAAGGAAAGGAAGGAGTAAAAGAAGGAAAGGAAGAAGGAAGGAGGAACAGGAAAGAAGGAACAAGGAATGAAGGGAAGGCGGGAAAGGAAGGAAGGAAGAAGGAAAAGAAGGGAAGGAGGGAATGGAGGGAGGGAAGGAAGAGGAAGAAAGGGAAGGTAAGAAAGAGAGGAAGGAAAGGGAGGAAAGAGAGGAAGAATGAAAGGAAGGGAAGAAGGGTAGAAGTAGGGGAAGGACGGAGGGAAGGAAGGAAGGTGATAGTATGGGAAGTGGAAGGAAAGAAAGGGAGGGAGGAAGGAAAGGGAGGAAGAAGGAAAGGAATGAAGAGAAGGGAGGGAAGGAGGGAGGGAAAGAAGGAAAGGAAGGAGGGAAGCAAAGGTTTTTCACTCAGAAGCACTGTCCTCTCGCGTGGAGTGCGGCAGAGGCAGCTGCCTCCTAGTCTGGATGTTAATAGGAGTCTGTGTGTGTCTGTGTGTATAAGTTGAGCGTGCATTGCCGGGGGCAGCCAAGCAGGGCAAGCAGACAGAAAGGAAGGAAGGAGTTGAAGAAGACAGAAGGATCTACAGAAATGAGGGAGAAGAAGAGGGAGGAAACAAAGAAGGAGTTGGAGGAGAAAGAAGGGAGCAGGATGCAGAGAAATGGGAGACTTCAAAAATAAAACTTGTTTCTGCCTCTTCCTCCCTTCCTCCTGCTTCCTCTGGGGCATCTTGGAGGAGGAGGAGGAGGAGGCGAGGAAAGCCAGGGAAGGGGGCAGCTGAAAGGAAGAACAAAAATTCAATCTGTGAACCTTCTTCCTCTTTATGTATTAATCTAATTTATTTCTTTTCCTTTCTGCAGAGTTAACCAGCCCCACCCCTTCTGGTACTAATGTTTGAGAGTGGTTGGAGAGTGGACCCTAGTCAAAGTGGGCCCTGGTTAAAAAAAAAAGTTCGTAACCACTGAACCAAACCAAATCTAAAGTTGACCAAAACTGATTCGTAACACTTTTGGTACTAATGTTGGAGAGTGGTTCCTGGTCAAAGTGGTCCCTGGTCAAAAAAAGGTTGAGGACCGCTGATTTATATGTGCAACCATTTCTGTGCTGATATATACAGTATAGCTCCTATCTCCACAGGGACCTGCTCTAAAACCCACAAACCTACTCATGGATACCTGAAATCATGGATAATAGGGAACCCCCCTTTTTTTAAACTATACTTGGGCTGTAAACATATAATAGAACTAGCTGTACCCGGCACGCGTTGCTGTGCCCTATTTAGGAGATGCGAGAAAGTCTGAGTATGTAAGGGTTGGAATTGTTTCTGTGGGAAGTGAATTGGGTGTTTGTGTTTGTGTCTCAGCCCTTTGCCTTATCCTCCTCTGACAGTTTATTATGGGTCGGAATGTTCATGTTGGCTGGCCAGTACAGGAGTTATGCAAATCTGCCCTTATTGGCAGCCAATCATGTTGTCAGAATGTAGAGGCTGGGAGAGTCGTTGGCAGCCCCGGAGGATGCTGGGAAATGTAGTTTTTTTACTCGTTGTTTTGGGGGCCTTTTAGGTTTTGGGGGGGGAGTTTCTTTGCTACAAACGTACCTTGCTTGAGGCCTATTTCTGTTGGCAAGTTTGGTGTTTCTGCGTTGTAAGGTTTCTCTGTTTGGGACGGTCTTTCCATGATGACTCTTCCTTTATATATATAGATCACACTGGAGGACGAAGAGAGGTCCACAAACACTTCCAAGGGGGATGTTTTGGAGTGTGGATAAGTGAAACTGTGAATATCAAAACCACGTATAAGGTAGTTGTATTGTATAAATACACAGAGAGACAAAAATTCTACAAGAAGCAAAATCTTCTAGAACCTTAATTCTCCTCAATGCCACATTGAAAGCTGGGCTTCATCCTTATTTGACAAGAAAAAAATGGTAGGGAGAGAACTTTCTTACTGAAGCATTCAAATAACTATTTTTCAAAAGGCAGTTCTAGTTTAATGAATCACTAAAAGTCTGGTCCTTTTCCTCTGACAGGCCATCAGCCCTTCCCAATGTATGTAAAATATGTTAGGAACCCAGGGAACAGACATCACAAATGGTACAGTATGTTGTCTTTACTAGATGTCATTAAGATTACTAAGCAAAACAACTCCTTCCAAAAGAACCAAAGAATGTATTTACACATTTATGTTTGCAGGCCAAGCAGCCTGCAAAATCTGAACAAAACAAGCAAAGCAGAGGACTGACAATATTGTGCAATTTGAGGATTTTCCTCTGCCAAACTAAATGTAACTGAAGGCCTTATTCTTGGTGGATGTGGATTTTTTTTCAATTACAAGGGCTGACATTTCCTTTTGGAACATTAAGAATGAGCTACATTCCACTGGATTGCGATGATGCAGGCTGATGCACCATGTGTTAAAATAAATTCTCAATGGGGATGAATCAAGTTGCCTTTTTATTTAGCAAGGAATACTCATCAGGATTTCCTTGTGACCTTTACAGTTTCCTGGAACCTAAAACAAGAACTGTGATGGTTTCTTTTCCTCTGGATAGAACACCCACATGTTCCAGTTAAGAGACAGGAACCTTGACTCAGAACAGATTTGTTCTTTCAGAATATTTTAATAGGGAATTTTCATTAAAAGACTTATCTCCCCATCCAATGTCTGAAATCTTGAGATGATTTGGCCCCTTCCCTACATTTTCTTTCCAGTCAAACATTGTCTCTTAGTGTTTGTCCCATCTAGCCACTTCCTGTTCCTCCCTTCTGTTCCCATGCTTCTTTCCTTTTCCTTCAATTTATCATCTAGCAGAAGTAATGGGTGACATCTCTGGGAAATTTTGCTTGCCAGGGCTTCCATGCCATGATTTCAGTGTAGCATGGTTCAAATGCAAGTTTACATATTTATTTATTATTTTTAAATACGTTTTAGATTTAACACAGATTTTATTTATTCATTTTATATCCTACCCTTCCCTCATATGGGACACAAGACCACTCACAACATAGCTGAAAACAAAAGACAGATCAAACACAGAGGCACTGGACAGGGTTATACTCCTCCTGAAGACACAAGTTCACAGTTTGGGAATCCTCCTGAATTCATTGCTGAGCCTAGAACCCCAGGTTTTGGCGGTGGCCAGGGATGCTTTCACACAATCAAAAACTGCACCCCTACCTTGAGAAGCCAGACTTGGCTACGGTGGTCCAGGCTCTTGCTACACCTCAAATAGACTACTGTAACATGCTCTATGTGGGGTTGCCTTTGAGAAGTTCCAAGTAGTCCAATGGGTGGCAACCACGTTGCTCACCGGAGCAATGTACAGGGAGCATACAACCTCTCTGTTATGCCAGCTCCACTGGCTGCCAGTTTGCTACCAAGTACAATTCAAGGTGCTGGCTTTAGCCTATAAAGCCCTAAATGGCTCTGGCACAACTTACCTGTCCAAACGTATCTCTCCCAATGAACCAGCTAGAGTGTTAAAATCTGCCAAAGAGGCCCTGCTCTCGGGCCCACCTCATTTGCAAGCACGATTGGTGGGAATGAGACACAGGGCCTTCTCAGTGATGGCCCCTTGGCTATGGAACTCCCTCCCCAATTATATTATCGGCCCCCTCCCTCCTGGCCTTCAGGGAAAAAGTGAAGTCCTGGCCCTGGAACCAGGCATTTGGGAAATAGGGCAATAGTGCATTATGGAACAGACACGAATGCAGCAGCATAGAGGATGACCACAAGTCTAGGATTATGTTTTTAACGGTTTTAATAGTTTAATTGTATTTATGTGTTTATTTGTATATTGTTTTAATATGATGTTTTTATACAGTGTGCTGTTATGTGGCACCAGCCAAATTATAAGCTACTCTGAGTTCCATTCAGGATGAGAAGAATGGGGTATAAGTATAGTAAATAAAATAAATAAATAAATAATAAAAAACATTCAAATAAATTACTCTCTCAAAACCAGCACCATTTCTAACAGTCTAAAAGCCTTTGAAATTTATCTATGGAAATACAGTGTGACTCCTGTATCCATAGAACCCGTACCTGTGGTTTCATTTAGTCACTTCTGACAAAATCTGGAATCTCTAGGCATTTTCTATGTTTTCTAGTACAAATCTATGGTATTCTTGAGCTGGAAGTCCTTAATCTCAATAGGATTTGCTATTATCCATGATTTTGCATATCCAAGTACGGAAGCGTATCGTGTTTATACAGGGATCATGTTTAATAAGTACAGCACCCCCTTGCCATTGAAAGATCCCTTATCAACAGCCTGACATCAATCTAAATCAGCAGTTCCCCATGGAACCCTAATTCTGTGCTTCATTTTCCCATGGAACCTTAACTCTGTTCCTAAACATTGTGAACACACACAATTCTTCCTTCTGTCATGTACTCCTGACTGTTTTGTATAAGGTAGTAGGTTTGGAAATAAAGAGAAAATGTTTAAAATATAGCTACAAACCTTCAGTTTGGTACAAGAACATATTGGCTATAACCACAAACATCTTTTTGGTCCTTATTTTTGGACTTAAAATAGTTTTGAAATTGGTCCTTATATCCAACAGCTGAATCTGTAAATCCAAGGTGGCATCCATCTTACTCTTAAATATGTTTTTGGAGTAAGCATAAGTTTAAAAGCCTGATTCGCATCGATAGGGGAACCTGCTTGGATAGCCTTTCTGACTACTGACAGTTATTTTATTCTGATTAGTATACTATTTAGTATGTGGTTTCATCACTTATAACATGTGTTTGAGCATGTTTTGAAATTATAGTTTTATAGTTTTGCTCTCTCTCTTTTTTAATTGAACTAGGACTTTAACTGAAGGGTGAGATAAACTTCCATATCTCACAAACAATACTTTTGGGACAAATCTTTTCCTCCCATACATCTGAGAAGTAATCATAGGCTTATAGATTTATGGAGTGGTGCCAAACTGCATTAATTCTACAGTACTGATGCACCCTTTGTAACTTTTCCTGTGGGTGCACCTACACAATGCAGTTTCACACCACTTTAACCCCTATGGTCCAATGCTGTGAAATCCTGGGAGTTGTAGTTTGCTGAGGCATCAATACTCTTTAGAAGAGAAGGCTAAAGACCTTGTAAAACTACAATTCCCATAGAGTCCGCAGTGGCAATATGGATTATGCTGCTGAGCTGCTGAACTTGCTGACTGGAAGGTTGGTGGTTTAAGTGAGCTCCCATTGTTAGCCCCAGCTTCTGACAACCTAGCAGTTCGAAAACATGCAAATGTGAGTAGATCAATACATACTGCCTCGGTCGGAAGGTAAAAGGAGCTCCATGCAGTCATACCAGCCACATGACCTAGGAGGTGTCTACGGACAACGTAGGATCTTCGGCTTAGAAATGGAGATGAGCACCAACCCCCATAGCTGGAGATGAGCACCACCCCTCAGAGCCAGAAGAGAAGCTTTTACCTTTATCTGTGTTTCGTTGTTTCTAGGCATCGTTTGCCTTTGTGTATGCTGGAATCCTCCCTGAGTCCCTTCAGGGAGATAGGATGGAATACAAATAATAATAATTATTATTATTATTATTAATCAACATGGTGTTAAATTCTATTGTACATAAATTCTAGGGTGTATTAGTTCTATAGTGTAGAGATGCACCCTGGGTCTCTAGAGCAGTGGTTCTCAAACTGTGCTCCGGGGAGCCGTTGGGGCTCTGTGAGAGGTGCTCAGGAGTTCTGTGGGAGCCCCACCTCCTTTGGGGGATTTCTATTAGTATTAGTATTAGTATTATCTTTTAAACAGAGGCTGGATGGCCATCTGTCAGAGGTACTTTGATTGTGCTTTTCCTGCATGGCAGGGGGGGCATGTGGTCTCTTCCAATTCTATTCTTCTGTGATTCTATTATTCTGTGATTCTTTAATTCATAGAATCATAAAGCTGGACCTTGTGGGCCATCCACTCCAAACCCCTGCCAAGAAGCAGAAAATTGCATTCAAAGCACTCCCGACAGATTGCCATCCAGCCTCTGTTTAAAAGTCTCCAAAGAAGGAGCCTCCCCCATACTCCAGGGCAGAAAGTTCCACTGCTGAATAGTTCTCACAGTTAGGAAGTTCTTCCTAATGTTCAGGTGGAATCTCCTTTCCTGATGTTTGAAGCCATTGTTCAGCGTCATAGTCTCCCTCCTCCCTATGATTCCCCTTCACATATTTATACAAGGCCATCATGTCTCCTCTCAGCCTTCTCTTCTGCAGGCTAAACATGCCCAGCTCTTTAAGCTGCTCCTCATAGGCTTGTTCTCCAGACCCTTGATCATTTAAGTCACTCTCCTTTGGACACATTCTAGCTTGTCAACATCTTTCTTAAACTGCGGTGCCCAGAATTGGACTCAGTATTCCAGGTGTGGTCTAAACAAGGCAGAATAGAGGGGTAGCATGACCTCCCTGGATCAAGACACTATACTCCTATTTATGTGGGCCAAAATCCCATTGGCTTTTTCAGCCACTGCATCACATTGTTGGCTCATGTTTAACTTGTTGTCCACGAGGACTCCAAGATTTGAAATGATAAGAATAATAGTAGTAGCAATAGTAAGTAATAATAATAATAATAAAGGCTGATATGCCATCAGTTTGGCTGTTTGATTGTTTTTCCTGCATGACAGAAGAAGGTTGGACTGGATGGTCCTAGGGGTCTTCTACTAAAATACTGTTAAGTTTATGTTGGTTAAAATTGTTCTAAATTTTAAATATTGTTGGGTTTGGTTTTTTTTTCATTGTGTGAATTAGTTCACAGAAACACTCTCCATCCATCTGGCTCTGGCCCAGACTGTGCCTGAGATATATACATTATATATTACAGGGGTGCTCAAGTAGTCGATCGCGATCGACTAGTCAATCTTCAGGCCTCATTCAGTCGATCTTCGGGCCTCACCAGCCTCCTGCCATGCGCGTGCTCCTTCATTATGCGCGCGCGCGCCCGCGGCCACCTTCCGCCTGCGTGGGGCTTCTTCCATGGGAAGGAGGGAGCGGGAGGTAGTGCTTCCGATGGCGCCCTGCCCCTCTCTCGCCGGCGAAAAGCAGCTGCCTGCGAGAGAGGGGCAGGGCGCAGTCGGAAGCACCACCTCGCGCTCCCTCCTTCCTGTGGAAGAAGCACGGTGGAAAAAGTGTGGCGCGGGCAGAAGGCGGCGGCGGGACCGTGCACTGCAGCGGTGGGACCGCGCGCGCGCCAGGTAGCTCTTCTCAACTTGTTTGTTCTAACAGTAGCTCCCATGCTGAAAAAGTGTGGGCACCCCTGATATACTATATAATATATAAACATTTATCGGGACCTAATGAGAAACTTTTGCTTCAAAAAGGGTTCTTGCTTGGAAAAGTTAGAGGTTCTAGAACAGGGGTGGGCAATTACCGGCCCTCAGGTGTTTTGGACTTCAACTCCCAGAAATTAGCCAGTTTACCAGCTGTTAGGATTTCTGGGAGTTGAAAACAGTACTATCAATGGATAAATGGATAAAGGGACCAAGCTGAGAAGCGTCAATGTAAAATGACAGGAAAAGAACTGCAGCTTTAAGTTAAAGAATGAAATGATGCAGTGAACCACAAACCAGAAACCTATAATCATGAATGAGCAATGAAGATGAAGATAAGGTAATAAAAAGGACTACCAAGCTACCTTATGAGATCTGTTATTATAAGAAGTCTTACATTGATGTTGATTGTTGAGTTTAGCATTATGTCTATTTTCAAGGAGGTTATTATGTGTGTAGAGACATTAAATGGAAACAATTTGCAACCGGAACTAGGTACATATGCACCAAGCAAGGCTTCTGCCCACACAAGTTCCCAAATTACACACCAGCCTACATGTTGTATAAATACTACACACATTTTACTGGTGCTCTACAAATAGTTGCTTATAACCACCTACAAGTACACTCATGGTGCTGCCCATTCATGAATGCCTATGGACACACTCCCAAAAAAGGGCTTGTGAAGCATGCTGCAGGCAGATTTGGTGTGAAGGCAGCCAATCACAGCTCAAGAAGGCTGTTAATCCATTGGCAGGTGCAAAATTGTATTGCTAATATTTGGAAAGGCTTTTAGAACTGAAACCTTTTACCGAAAATGAAGTTTTAAATTGTTTAATATGTTTGGTTAATAGTTTAATTCCATTTTAATGTTGGTGGGTTTTTAATTACACTGTAATCATGTGAAAAAGCAGAATATGATGATGATGATATTACTCAGCTGAATTCTTTTGATAAATGAGACAGAAAATAATACTAATACTAATACTTTATTTATATTCCACCCTTCTCACCCCGAAGGAGACTCAGGGCAGATCATAGTACATATACACGGCAAACATTCAATGCCGCTTTGTATAGACAATACACAGACAGACAGAACAGAAAGGTGTGTTGTTTCGACTTGGTGTCTAGCTGTTTTTGGTGCCAAGGAAGGTGAGTCCAGCCACAGGGGATGCTGCTGCTCTATCCTCTATGACAAAGAGCCATCAGGACTTCCTCCTTCCATATTCTGCTCTTTCTTTATGGCATTGTAAAAACCTCCCCCGCTTTTAGAAGTACCTAATTTCTCAAATTACAGCTAAAGCTGTTTTCAAATTGCTTAGGTAAACAATGAGCTAGGCTGACAGTCAGCAGCTCACACTGAATCGGGGCTTCAAACTTGCAACCTTTCAGTTGAGAGATCTTATAATTGCTGGTGATTTAAGAGAAGGAAGAGAAGGAAGGAAGGAAGGAAGGAGAGAGTGGCAAGGAGGGAGGAAAGATGGAAGGAAAGAAGCATGGAAGGGAAGGAAGGAAGGAGAAAGAGAGGGAGGGAGGAAAGAAGGAAGGACAAAATGGTGGAAGGGAAGGAAGGAGGAAGAAAAAAGAGAGAGGTAAGGAAGGGAGGGAGGGAAGGAAGGGAGGGAGGAAGAGAAGGTTGGAAGGAAGGAAGGGTGGAAGGGAATGGAGGGAGGGAAAGGAAGGAAGAGGGAGGAAAGAGAGAAGGAAGGAAAGTCAAAAGGGAAGGAGAAAGAGAGGGAGGAAGAGGGAGGGAAGGAGGGAGGAAAGAGAGAAGGAAGGAAAGGATTGTGAGAGATAGGAGGGTCTAAGAAAAGAGCCCAAGGGGCTGCATCCCAAGGGCCTGGGTTTGCCTATACCTGGTCTAGATTTGAGAATTGAGTATATTAGAATTCAGTATATTTTCTAAAGAGTAATTTTCCCATTTTTCTTCTGTCTCATTTTACAAAGTTAGATTTATTATTTTGTTATTTTGACAATTGATTATTTTGGTTTTACATTGTAAGTTGCATTGAAGGCCCGTCTGCCTCATTTCTATTTTAATACAAATTGACATAATTTGCACTTCCTGATCCAATATGTGTACTACTGGAACACAATTATTCTTCAGATTTCACACTTCTACAAAGTTTGCAGTTCAAATGTTGTGGTTCTCTATAAAGAATTTTATCCAGCTCACTCACATTTTGGCTACGTCTCTTTCCGTTGTGTGAATTTTTTCCAGATGCATACACAAATACATACAATAGGCGAATGACTACAAAATTGTGTGTGCCTTTTTGTACTTAAAAGCTTGGAAACTGATGTGGAGATGGGGCAGAACAAACTTGTGCTTTTTTAAAAAAAATCAGAAAATTGTATGAACAAAATTTGAGAGATTTGACCCTCCATTATGTCACAAAAGCGAGAGGGAGAGAAATATTTCCAGGAAGATAAATAGAGCGGTACCTCTGAAAAAATGCAGAACACTCACCATTGAGTAAGGCCAGGCAGCATTTGGAAATAGGGAGATGGGTTTTCAGACATGCCTTACACTTGAGGCAGCAATCCTGCTTCTCACCCTATTCAGCAGCGTCACTGTCTTTGGCAACTCATTACACATATTTTGGCAAAGAATGTAAAGACAGATGTGTTTGTAACAAAAATGTACTATGCTTAATTATTTTTAATTTTAAATAAATCCCAAACTATAATGTGAAATGTTAGGCTGGTAATGAATTTGATAATGCTAAATGTGGTACATTGAAAAATTAATGTACTTGCATATATACAGATAACTGACTGAAATAGTCTGAATTGGTAAAGTCATTGTGATCAATTCCTAGAATTAACCATGTGTTGGTTAATTAACCAATGGAGGTTTAGGGTCCTTCCACACGTACACAAAATACAAGATGAAGTAACAGTAAAAATGCGGATTCGGCACTACATCTTGGCCATCCCGGGCTGCTGTATCCCGCCTCATTCATGATGGTCCTGTCCATACGGCTGAGCCATGATAATGCCCATTTGGCACGGCTGGGCATGAGTACAGCCTCCTGAGCCTCCCTGCACCTTGCCCCCCTCCCCCCCAAAATGCACAAAAAGCCTCCTTATTGCTCCTGGAAGTTGTTCTCTTTCTGGTTCTTTCTCACTGATGACACAATATACCTTTTTGGATAGTAGTCCCTCTCCCCTTTGCAAATCTCCATTGTATCATCTGTGAAGGTGATGCGGGGAGAGGACAGACTCCAGCAAATGTAAAGAGTGCATTTTTGGGGGTGGGGATAGGACTCAGGGTGGTTCAGAAGGCACTGCCATCCCACCTCCCCAGGCAGCCTGAGCTAAAAGACTTACCACATGTTCACCCACATTAGCCTGAGTGCATCTATTGGACTCCAGACTAATGCAACAGCTACACTGCATTATATGACAATGTAGATGGGGCCATAAAGAGAAAGGCATGGCTGCTCATTTTGTTATTGCTGCCTTCAAAATGGCTCTTAAAGTTACCTTCGTCCTACATGGGCTACAATGTCCATAATAGGATTGTTACCTGGAAATAGTGGTTGTTGTACAGCTCTGTGAACTGTAAGGTTTGAGGAAAGCTATTGAAAAGCATGGGATATCATCTTTTAACCTCATCAGATCAATTTATCACTCATCTATCACCTTTTTTCTTTTCATCAACAGGTTCACTGAAGTCACTTTTGAAATGCCGCATTTGTTAACAATGAATCAGTCGTGGTTTATTTTCATTAGGGGGCCCTAATCTGTCTAAATATCTAATAGGTGAAAACAATGTAATTTGCCAAGAAGTTCATAGCAGTTACTTCAAATAATATGGTACTACAATGCTATACAGTACTACACATTATACAGTAATATAGTATACATTATACAATAATATACAATGGTAAGAAGTCCAGAACATAACCAGTAGATGTGGAAATTACTGAAGAAAGTGCAGTTCTGCTCTTCAGAAAGACACTTTCATATAAACCAAATGAGGGAGAGGCACCTACCTTTTACCATAGGCCACAAGAGCCGTCCAGTCCGTCCCCCTTCTATACAGGAATACACAACATACTCCTTTCAAGAACTGGCCAGCCAGCCTCTGTTTAAAAGCTCCATAGGATACTTTACCATCCTCTGAGGCAGAAGATTTCACGGTCAAACAGCTCTTACCCCTAGGAAATGTCTTCCTAATGTTTAGGTAGAATCTCTTTTCCTGAAATTCATTGCTCTGTGTCCTATTCTCTAGAGCAGTGTTTCCCAACCACTGTGCCGGGGCACACTAGTGTGCCGTGAGCGATCACCTTGTGTGCCGCGGGAAAACCTCTCTTCCCCCCTTTCTTCCCCCTCCTGCCGAACTCCTGCTGCTGCTTGCGGGAGGAGGAGGAGGAAGGGCCAGGCAGCAGCAAAGAAGGGGCTGGGGCGCCACCTCCTTTGGCCGTTTTTGTCTTTATGTGTACCAACTACATTTGGCATTGGCTGGATGTGATAGCCTTTCTAGTGACTGTGTAACAACTCTCCTGTTCACCAGTTATACACGAGGGACTCGTCTAATGCCCACCTGGAATGATACAGGAGCATATATATTGAAGGTGGAAGCCTCATTATTGTTCCATGAGGTTTATTGATGCATAAGAACAGTACTAGTGGACTGCTTTGAAGCTATATGGACACATTTTTTCTAAACACAGAGAGACACACAGCTGTTGAGCAAGACCTTCGTGTGTGTCTGTCTGCCATTCCTGCCAGGATATCTATGTTGTGTTCATCGAAACAGGCCCAGGTTTCACACTGAGTGTATAAATACATTTAAAACATATTAACTATATGTATTACTGTGTTAGAGTGTCATTTTGTGTCATTTTGGTTGGTGGTGTGCCCCAGGATTTTGTAAATGTAAAAAGTGTGCCACGGCTCAAAAAAGGTTGGGAAACACTGCTCTAGAGCAGCAGAAAACAAGCTAAATTTCAAAACAATTAAAAAAGCAGTAAAGGCAACACCTATATGAACATATCTCCCCCTATGAATTACCTCGGAGATTAAGATCTTCTGGGGAGGCTCTGCTCTTGGTCCCACCTCCTTCGCACAACTGGTGGGAACAAGAGACAGGGTCTTCTCAGTGGTGGGCCCTTGGTTATGGAACTCCCTCCCCTGTGTCATTAGATCAGACCCCTCCCTCCTAACCTTCAGAAGAAAGGTAAAAACTTGGTTGTGGGATCAGGCCTTCCGAGAACAGTGCAATGCAATTAACAGATCTGGAATATATGGAATGACTATGGAAGGGCTTGGGCTAAGACTATGGATGACATGATTTTAATATGGAATGTAATGTTTTTAGATGTTTAATATGTTTTTAATTTTAATTTATTTCTTTTTGGAATTGCATGTGTATTAAGATATTGAATCATTGCCTCTGTGTAAGCTACCTTGAGTCCCCTTCAGGGTAAGTATAAATAGCAAACAAACACAGTATCATGTCCTTTCTCAACTCCTCATAGGGTTTGGCTTCCAGACCTTTTATCATTTGGGTCGCCCTTCTCTGGACACAGTCCAGCTTGTCAATATCCCCCTTGAAATGTGGCGCCCAGAACTGGACACAGTATTCCAGATGAGGTCTGACAGAAGTAGAAGAGTTGTACTATTACTTCCCTCAATATAGACACTATACTCCTATTGATGCAACCTAGAATTGCATTAGCTTTTAAAACTGCTGCATCACACTCTCAATTCGCAATCACCCTCCTATGTGATGACTGAACAAGAAGGCCTTAAGGTTTCCAAAATATTATTCAGCAATTGTATATTAAACTACAGTATGCAAAAAATGCAGTACAGAACAGAATACAACTGGTTTGTTCTTGTTAATTGTTGTCAAGTTGACGGACTTATGAAAACCCTATGAATGAAAGATGTCCAAGCTACTGGTTGTGATAGCTTAAAAAAAAAGCAGCAGAGCAAACATGCAACCCAATAAGAGCTGCTAGAGAAGCAATAAGAAAACGTATTGTCAAAGGCTTTCATGGCTGAAATCACTTTGTTGTTGTAAGGTTTTTCGAGATATATGGCCATATTCTAGAGGCATTCTCTCCTGACATTTCGCAGGCCATAGATCCAGGCGATACGTCAGGAGAGAATGCCTCTAGAGCAGGGGTGCTCACACTTTTTCAGCATGGGAGCTACTGATTAAAAAACCAAGTCCCAAAGATCACCTACCCAGAAATGTAAAATGTATAACTATTTTCTTATTTATTTATTTATTTATTTATATTTATTATTCATTTTTATCTACCGCTCCTTCCAGCAGGCTCGGGGCAGTTTACATAAAATGAAGTTATAAAACATCAACATTTCAATTTAATAACAGCAATATAAAACAGAGCATAAAAATACATCCAACCACCCCATTTCTCCCACACTGCCATATTACCACACATATTATCAGCCAGAAAGTAAGAAGAGAGGCTTTTGAACTGCAAGTCCATTTAATATGCAGCAAGGTAAACAAAGGGGCATGCAAAAATACATCCAACCACCCCATTTCTCCCACACTGCCATATTACCACACATATTATCAGCCAGAAAGTAAGAAGAGAGGCTGTTGAACTGCAAGGCCATTTAATACTCAGCAAGGTAAACAAAGGGGCATGCAAAAATACATCCAACCACCCCATTTCTCCCACATTTCCATGTTCCCCAACATATATTTCTCAAGGAACAAAGCAAGCAGAGAGGCTTTGGAGATAAAAGGCCATTTTTAAACATTAAAAATAAACAAAGAGACATGCCACAGAACAATCAAGCACCCACCCCAAAGTAAAAAGACCGACCTTTGAGATGCGGTAAGGAAATGACCCCAAAGTGTCCTTCTCCTCCTCCTCCGTCATTGCTCCTATTTCTACGCCGCCAGCATGTGTGCTGCCTCCAAGAGCTCACGAAAAGTCAGAGAGGCAGAATGGGCGCTTCTGCGCATGCGCGCGGGGGCAACCATGCATTGCATCATCCTTCTGAGCACCCCTGCGCTAGAGCATGGCCATATAGCCTGAAAATACCTATAACAATGCAATAGGAAAAAAAATATTTAATGTCTTGAATGCAGGATCATAAGCACCTGGCTGGACAGTAGTAGAAATGCTGGAGTAAGTGGGTCTTGACTCAAATGTTCTTACACAACCAAGACAGAGATGGCAGTAATTCAGAACTGGCAGACATTAGGGGCCATGAGTCATCTCCAAGCAGATGATGAGGGCGCATATTCTTCTGTTCAGCTCTGGGAAAAAGGAAATATTTGTGTGCAAATTTGCAGCTCATCTAATGCTTACTATAATTTGCCAGATACAATGCCACACTTTGTTGAGACTTGGGTTGTCTGACTGCAGTTAACTCCCTTTTTACCTTGCTGTTATTGTGGCCGTGAAAGGCCAGCGCGCGCCATAAATGGGGACTGTATAGCCATCCCTGGGGTGAGAGAAGCCCGGCTGACGGAGACCCGCCGGAGAGCCTTCTCCGTGGCGGCTCCCATGTTCTGGAACACCCTTCCGCCTGCTCTCAGGGCCACATCGTCCCCAATCAGATTCTTGTCTGAACTGAAAACCTGGCTCTTTCGCCAGGCATTTGGGGTCTGACCGGCCGTCCGGAGACTGAGCCTCTCCGGCGCTTTATACCTATGTTCTTTACTGCTGTATTTGGGGGTTTTTAATTGTTGTAAGTCGCCCGGAGCACCAGGGGTGGAGGGCGACTCACAAATAATAAAGTATTATTATTATTATGTTCCTCATCCCTAAATAGGTGAGAATGGAAATCGCCTTCATTACACCTTCATCTGGAAACAGCCCCATTAGTTAAGACTTCTTCCTTAATTTCCAAACAGGAAAATATGTTCTCAGCATCCATTTGTGTTACAAACTGTGAACAACTGTGGTTGCTATGTAATGCATACTGTAATGACATCACCAAGGGGCATCCCTAGGTCTCAAGATTTGGCTCATAACCCTCAGGGCCTGGGCCAATCCTGAACTGACAATGCTTTAATGACTTCAATTTTCAAGATGTTCCTTAATCTACTCACAAAAAAGTTCTGGCAACCCTCTGTCATGGACTCTATTCATAGACACACACACCAATGACGCCGTTTTAACTGGATTGAACCCTATTCAAATTCTGAAGGAATTTTTATTTGATCCCTAGAATAATGGAAGCCACAGATCGCCCATGTCAACCAAGCAGACATATCCCATTTGTAGGGCTGGATTTTTGCAAAGAAAATAAAATGAAAGCGCCAGTGCCGTGGGAGTAAAGACGAAGCGAAAGAAACCTCCTGGTTCAAGTACAAAGAGTAATTGACAACACATGGCTGGTCTCATTACGGAAAGAGAGAAGGCTGGGCCCAGCACAGCAGATGACTCATCCATGAGCATGATTCCGCCACACAGCCTTAGGCAGACCACTGGTGCTGCTAGACCTGGAACCAGACCATCAAGTCTTTCCCTCTCACATATTTCTCCCAGTATCCTCGGGGCAAAAGCTATTGCTAATGCAGTTAATTGATCTCAAAGTGCACAAAAGAGGAAAGATCAATACTTTTTTCTTTAAAAAGAAACCGAGTGAACGGGAGGGAGAAGGAGAGAGGTGATTGTGTTTTCAAAGCTCAGCAGATTAAAGCTTTAACTATGTTCCCAAGCATAAATCCAGGGAGGACTGTGTATTTTATTGTCCACATAGGAGCAGATGCCTTTAATTCCATTGCTGTTAACATGCACTTTTACAGTCTTTGCTGCATTCATTCCCAAAAGATGGCCAGGACTTAAGGCATAGGGAAGCTGGTGCAAAAAGACAGGGAAAGGTCACCCATCAAGGCAACTCATTCCTGAGAATTAAAATGAAAAACCTGAGACTTTCAGGGCAATGTTAAAACAGCGGGTAATATTGACTGCTCTGCCAATAAAACCAGGAAAGGGTAAAACATGTTTTTTTTAAATCTGAAAAAAGTTAACTGAATTCTTCTCCATAAAATCTAAAATTCAACATCAGAATGGGGTTTACTGGGTTGTTGTAGGTTTTTTCAGGCTATATGGCCATGTTCTAGAGGCATTCTCTCCTGACTTTTCACCTGCATCTATGGCAAGCATCCTCAGAGGGATTGTTTGATATTCCAGGTTCTTTGGCCCATGTCTAGATAGCCAACATTTGGAACAGCTCATTGGTCGTATGTGATGTTAGCTTTTGTTGAAGGATCCTGTGGCACCTTAAAGACTAACTTATTTGTGATGGCATGCACTGAAGCCCCCCCCCCTTTTTTTTAGATATATGGAATGGCAGCCAGAATTTCTGGAATATATACAATATGCAATCCAATCACATATATCTAGTAAGATCAAAGAGAGCTTAAAGATAGGTAGAGGTAGAACTTACTACAGCAATTGCATTAACTTTTATTGATAACATAAACATACTGGCACTAGATAAATTATTGAATACATGAATAGGAAACAGCTTGCAGCTCATGTAAGCTGTTTAAAGTACTTTACAGTCATTTTTGTAGTAAGATGGGTTGGTATTACTGTTAAGAAGGTGGGGGAGGGAGAAGGAGAGTGGTTCTCCTTGTGATTTCATGACTTAACCTAGGGATTTCCCAAATTTAAGGGAAGCAGCTTAGTAGCAGAACACATGTTTTACATGTAGGTGGTTTCAGATATAGTCAATTGCTTTTTTCAAATGGGACTAGGGAGTTTCCTGTCTTGAAACTCAGGAAAGCTACTCAGTTGAATGAAACTCATAGAAATTACTTCTTTGGAATGCAAGTCTCAGGTTCCCTGGAACCAGAATGATGAATTCTCAAATGGATGATGATCCAAGCCATTAAAAAGTACCCTTGTAAGTTCTTTCAGCTCAGGTTTCTGTCTACAATGTGAAATTTGTTATTTAGATATCATACATGCAATCCTAATATTTACTACACAACTGTGTCAAGGGAACTTCATACTAGAAAATTCTGCCCCTGTCATATATACCTTAATGCTGCCATTTTTCCACTATGGTTATGCCAGTACCAACTGGGGGATGCACTGATTCACATATGCAGGAGAAAACATTTGTGGGCATGCAAGGTCCTCATAAATTGGGGGTGTCTTGAGAACACCCACACGACAACAAAAACAGAACAGTTGAGAGTGAGATTGCATATGTGAACTGCTTCTTTCCCATGACAAAGACTATGGAATATTTGACGAAACAAAACATTTGAACTGATACCTCCGTCAACAAAGTAGATGGGTTAATGGACATTACCAGAGCAATTCTGCGTATAATGAAACAACACTGAATGAGTTTCTATAAGCACATCTGCTAAATTGTTATTTTCATTTTTGTATATCATTGTTTCATACTCTAGAGACTAACGGGCCAATGATGGGTTCAGAAAAGGATGAGACACAAGTAATTACCCCTTGGATAAGTGTATACCAGTTTGCACTGAAGTATTTGTAAGGGTGTCCTATTTGCCAATAGGATTAAGCTGATTTCCATTTTCAGCTACGGAAAAGAGTAGCTGAAGTCAGCACACAACCTCAGGAGCCTCCACTTTGCAGCCTAGAACCTTTGAACTGCTATTAAATAAATGTTGGGGATACAATGGCAACATTTCAGGGTGCATCAGTAAATTTTGGATCCACGAGATGGAATCCCAAATTGGAAGCAATAAAGCATGACAGCCTTGGAGCCAAGTAATCATTCACCCTTACACTACAGCCAGTGAGAGGGAAAGTGTATAAAAAGTTTGTAAAGTATGAGAGCTTTCCAACATGAAGTCAGATGCATATACGTAGTTCACCCATTTCTTCCCATCCATAATCTGCCTGGTGTTTGTAAGCATGGGGTCTTGCTTCAGTCCATAGTAAGAAATATCTTTACATTTTACAAACCAATAATTATTAGCAGTCTTCTTATTTAAGCACAGAGTAATACATTATCTGAATTAGACAACATTAGGACTTGTAAGCTTATGGCACTCTGATTTTTAAAGTGTGAAATTACTCACAATAGATGTCTTCAGAGGCTTAAATGTAGCATAGTGAACCTCTTCCTCTAATGTTTTTACTATCTTGGACTACAAATACTGTACATATATTATGATTGGTTCTTTTGAAAGGATGACTTATGATTTCAGCATGAAAACAAAAACCAAGTCCTTTCCAAAAACCAGCCCAAGATTTTGTAGGGAAGCAGGAGCTAAGTTTAACATTACAAGTGCCTAAACTAGCATTTTCTTGTTGTTTTGCAGAGAGGCACAATGTCAAATAATTCTGAAATGTACCATTATGTTCAAGCCTGTACAGCCTGAAAATGGGATTAAAAAATGACATCTTCCCCTTTAATTTTCATGATAGTTTTAATCAGGTAATTGCAGGAAAACATTGAATCTTAAAACTGTTTTATGATATTATCCAGTATGTCAATGTACAAAGGGTATGATAACAAAACAGTTGAACTCATATGCATATTTACATTATGTACTCAAGGTAACCAGTTACAGTCTTATACATAAAAAGAGATACATCTGTGGCATGGAATTAAAACTAAAATCTATGTCATTAAGTAGAAAGATACAGCAATTAAGATTTTAATGGAAATAATATACAAGTGAGGCACTTTTTGAGGTCAATAGGGTGAAAAGCAAATTGCACTAAGCAAAGAGGCAACTGCCATAAAAGAGAAAAGGAAAACACACTATGTACAGATTACACTGTAGCTCCCAATACAAGTCCCCCACTAGATGTTTTTGAACTCTCAGACCTAACTGCTACTCTTGCAATGAAGAAGGCTTCATGAAGGGGGGGGGGGGATGCCATTTAGATGCTACTTAATCAGTGTGCCAAAAAACACATGGAAGTTTTAACTGCTAGGATACCCATTTAGATAGTCCTAATTGGACTCTAAACAGTCTCTTTTATTATTTTCCAACAAGAGCATAAACAACTCTGTACCTATTTGTATACAGTAACTTCATGCCCTCTAGAGCAGTGGTTCCCAACCTTAAAAAAAATCAGGGATCACTTTGACCAGGGACCACTTTCCAACATGAGTACCAAAAAGGTTACAAATAAGTTTTTGGTCAATTTTAGATTCAGTTTGGTTATTTGGGGTGCTGATTCAGAAAATGGCATTGGATAGACCACATCAGCTCTAGTTTCTGATACAGAACATACGCTACTGAGTAGTTGCCACCTGCTCATCCCAGAAACCATATTTAATAATCTAGAGCTGATGTAGCAATAGTAATCTTTCGTGGGTAGTCAGCCTCCTCCCCTGACATACCCGTTGCCTCGGCGCTATAAGAGGGTTTCAAGAGACCAGTGGCTTTCGTTGCCGCATGGTTTCGAGGCAACGGTGTAGTAATGGTGAGACCACGGACCATATTTTTATTCTTGTGGACCACAGATGATGCACAGACCACAGGCTGGGAACCACTGCACTAGAGAGAATAAAGGATTATCACAAACATAGTGCTT
The DNA here is from genome assembly GCA_030556195.1 of Anolis apletophallus. NCBI lineage: Eukaryota > Metazoa > Chordata > Lepidosauria > Squamata > Anolidae > Anolis > Anolis apletophallus. The sequence continues at coordinate 39,175,153 of JARBWK010000002.1, read as the reverse complement.
TATCTGCATGTGAGTTTTATGGCTGCCGTCTAAATATATAAAAAATGATTATGCCCTTAAGAGTTAGTAGGAAGAAACCGTGGGAATGCAATAGAAAAGTAACATCCCAGAATGCAAAGGCTGAGTACGTGTGCTCTTAAACAACTGCATTTGGCTGATGGAAGATTGAAGAGTGAAGGTAGCAGAAACTACCCCCATTCTCTGGTCTATCAGTGCTTCTCAAACTTCTGGAAGTCAGACTCTGTTTTTAAAATTTGGACTGTTCTGAAGTTCTATAGCCCAACAAGAATAATCTTTTCCACAAGCAAGAGAATCCTGAAGTCAAAGCTGCGTGCAAGGATCTAGAGATTGGGATAGAATTCTCAACCTTGGCTTTAAAGGATTTCTATGAGCCCCTCCAAAGACATGCAGAGAGAAATACCTTACAAACAATGCAAGAGTTCTTTCTTGGCTCCCTTGTAACTAAACCACACAAGACAGTAAGAGTGCAAGTCTTCCCTTCAAATATCCAATATGAATCACTCAGGGATTGTCCCTGAAAGGGAACTCCATCTTCATTGGTGTTTGGTGGGAAGGCCCCGAGGGGGGGGGGACGGATCTCTGCTTCCAAATGAATGTCACCTTCTCCTGTCAAAGGCCTATGCTTGAGAACCACTCGAATCAAAGGCCTATGAGACTGAATGATACTTTTATTGATTTTGTATGCATGCCAATAGAAGCATATAGTAGCCCTATGCAGTCCATTATCTTGTGGAAGAGTCCCTACTGAGAGGTCATGGCCATTTTAAGAATACCCAAATCACTTTTTTTAAAAAAAGTAACATCTTCATTTGTTTTTGCATTGCAACAGTTCCCGATACTTAAGAGCGTCTCATTTAATATTGAACTTCCAATACAACACATCTGTTCTTGCAATGGCAAGAAAAATGTATGGCACATCTATGAATATTAAACAGAACTTTGAAAATTAATCTTCCACCAAAGTACTTGAAATTGATGCTGGGAAAGTTTTATGCCAATGAAGTTTAGATCTACATCTTCCACCCTTACCTTGTTTCTAGAATCATAATGTCCACCAGCAAGAACCAGTGTGTGGGTCAGAAAGGTATATACACAATGATGGAAGAAGGTGGATCTAGCACAGGAGTTTTCAGTCCCAAAACAAGATGCAATCCCTTCCCCATACAAATCTCCTCTTGTTTTAAGTGTGTTTGCAGCCAAAGTCTCAGCAGTCTAAGAAGTGGATGGAAGAGAGGAGATTTGCTCTCATGTCACAAAAATACCTGGGAGTTAGAAACCCTTACAGATCTACTGTAAACCACCTGGATCCTACTAGCTGATCTTGATATATCTGTATTTTGCCTGTTTTATCATACAATAAAACTTAAATCACATTCATCCAGCAGGTGGTGCTGAAGTGTTACAGCTCCTTCCTTTCACTTCAAACCCAAACTATTTGTCTCCCAGAGAACAGCTTTCAGTAGGATAGAAACTAAGGATCAAGTGACAATCTCTCCAAGCCTATATAAATCTCTGTATAGTAAAGTACCCGGTTACTAAAGTATGTCTTTAATTTATATATTTTATGGTTAATCTTGATCTACTTTAAGATGGTAGGCTGAAATGTGCAGACAGAAGCCATTCATCAATTGAGAGAGAAACATATTTAAACACATCAAAGGATCATTTATGAGATTTAAAAACTCCATGGTAGACTGTGCCCAGAAATAGGTATTAGTGGATTGAGATGGGAAGATCCAATGTTCTATTCAAATTTCATATCCCATCCCTGGCATCACCAGTAAATACAACTATGATAAAACTCGTAGTGAGCCTGAGATTTTGGGAAACTGCTACCTGTTTTGTACAGACCCAGTATTAATACGGAAGGACCATTGGTCTTGTTTTGTAACAAGACAACTTTGTATGTTTAATCAGATTTGCAAATTGGCCACCATTAGTTAAAAAATTCTCCTGATAGAGCAAAAAGAAATATATCAAAAACTTCCACAAACATGTATATATATGGCTGACATTGCACAACACACACAACTCATTATTGAACCAGTTAGACTATTTCAAATTAGTTGAGTGGAAACCTTGTTCAATTATATCCTGGTATCCTTATTACTCTGTATTTTAAAATAAACATGAAATAGGAAGAATATTAATTCAAGACTAAAGGACTGCAGAAGTTTAGCAGCAAAGTGGTTAAATACACACTGTTAATAGCAAAGCACATATTCGGGAAAATATTAAAGCATGTAACATTTCATAGGAAGTACATTACAGGAACCAGGAATTGCACTACACTGATTAGTGCTCATATGAAATGGTTAGACTTGCATCTTCCCAATGTACATACATATGTATGTGTGTATACAACACACATACGTGCATATATCCAAAGCCAGAAAGTTCTTTTCTTGGGTTGTTGTTACCATGCTCAATTTTTAATTAAAAGCAGAGTGTTTTAGAAATGCTATTTACAAGATGTAATCCTCATGTCACCAATAAAATACAGGTTATTTCTCACTTTGTTTTGGGGAAAATGTTAACAGTCTTTCTAGGCAACCATGTTTAGCTGAATATGTGAAGCATGAAAGCCATATAAAGTAGCAGCTTTCAACTATATGAAGAATAAAAAGGACTTAAGACTGCTGCTACAGTGCTCTATTTGCTGACTTAGTTCATCCATTTGGGTTTTTTTAAGGTATAAAACTAGAAAGAAACTCTTAACTTCTATAGTTATCAATATATTTGTCTTCTTTTCAATGTGAAATAATACTTCAAGATGATCTATGTACACAATGTTGTCAGTTCAAGCTGTCATATAAATATAAATGCTTTCTTTATAAAAGTATTTTACAGATAGTGTTATATACATTTTTTCAGTTTGATACCTGGGCTCTGGAAAAGGGTTGTGGTGAAGTAATCCTGTGACTGAAAATGGCCACCAGAAGAAAATTAACCATGTATATAGTTTGCTGAAAAATTGCGTCAAAATTGAAAAAGGGAAGAGCAAGATTATGTTAATGGAATAGACATATTAAGAATCCATTTTATTCCCTCACCCTCTACCCATTAACCTTCTTGAATGAATGACTGCTCCACTGCTTTAGAGAACTTTATTAATAAAACCTGTAAGCTCAGCTATGTTGTTATACCATGTGATGTATGACATTTAGGAATTGCCCATAGGTTGTATTTTGTATTTAAAACACACAGCCAAATGTTAAGTTAAACATCCATCATTAATATACAACAATTCAAAGACAAAAGAAAAAATTACTTCCATTCACAAGAAATCACTTGCTTTTTTCTCCATAACTGGGCTACAGTTTGTCATACAGATATTTTTTTAAAAAAATACTAAGCCAAATAAAATGAAATACTCTTTGTTCCCTTAGTTAGAAACACCTGATATCAAGCTGAACAGAATGATAAATATGTATCTTATGACATGTAATTTTCCCTTCCCAAACATTCATCATTTCTTTAGAATCAAAACTGCAGGTTGAGAAAGAGGAAAATAACTCTTGCCATTACATTGAAATTAGCCATATAATATATATATATATGTTTGTATGTGTGCGTGTGTTATGTTTTTTTAAAGAACATTAGCCAATTATACCTGTGCTTGACAAAACACTGGTCATTCAAAACTACAATAATTAATATTTTAAAGGTTCTTAGATTACCAAATGTACAGAGGGAACTCAATACAAAAACATAATTGAAGGGAAACAAGACTGAAAATATTGATTTGTCCATCTTTAATAGAAATGCTACTAAGTTAACTAGTTAAATATTGAGAAATACTATCATGGAATGTGACTGCAAATGTGGTCCATAACTGCTTTGTAATAGGAAAGGGGAAGGAAGATTTAATAATTCGTACCATATATTTAGTTAAATATAAACCTTTGTTATTTGTACATAAAGTTGCTTCCAAAAACTATTTATAAGCAGTTTAGTTGCACTTAAACCAATACAATTTCTCCAGAGGTGCCAATTTATTAACTCTCTTTAGTTTCAATCAGCTCTCACTAGTGCAGGTTTAGTTACATTTTCTGCCAAATAGATTATTTCAAAGAGCTTCCCATCACCTAAACCATAAAACATACACATTGCTGAAGTTGATCCCTTATAGTATAGGCTGTAGTTTTTACTTATTTCAACTGCTAATCATAAGAAAAGACTTTCTTCACCAGAACTTCTTTGCAACTTACACCATGCACTTTAAGCAGATCATTAGGCATGGTGAGCATTCGTAAAATGCAACAAGTTCTACTGCTTCTTCCACAATTGGCCTTTTGCACATGATAGGCTTCCCTTCTGCTTGCCAAACACTTCTGCAGGTTAGATATTTTCTCCAAAAAAGACTTGTCAGCCCCAATTTGGCATCAGACTTGGTTCATCCTGCTGCTTTATGCTTTCCTCCACAACATCCACAGACCTCACCACAGTGGTGGCATGCTCTCAAAGGCAAGTAGCAGCACATACATGGTGCAATGACTGATAAAGTAACAAGGGCTAGCCACCGTAAGCAGAACTTGTCATCGCTAGTGTCGCAGGAACAGGGGTCTGAGAAGTCCCCCTCAGAGTCTGACATGCAGTGATAGAGCATACTCTCAGCACAAAGCATGCAGCTAACTTGGTATATGCATCTCTTAATCGGGTCTGGAGCATCCTGGCATTTGCCCCGGCCATTCTCTTCATGATTAAACCTTTCCTGGCAGTAGACACAGCGAGAGCGTTCACCATCCTCTTTCCTTCTCTTCGATTTTTTCAGTTTGAAAGAGGACGGCTGTGTTTTAAATACCACAGAACCCTTTGAATCCTTGAGTGAATTCAGCTTAGTTCCATCTCCCGAGGGGTAGAGATAGTCTGGTTTTTTATAGTCGGTTTTAGGGCACTGGAAGGAGGAGTCTGCTTCATCCCTATCCAAGTCATTTTTCCACATGTCTGGGTGCCTATAGTCTGCATAGCGCCGTATTAAGATATCGCGGGGATTTATTCGGACAATTTCCTCTTCATCCTGAAAACTGACATTCCTGATTGGTTTTGGGGGTATCTGAAAAGGGGAGGGGGAAAAAGACAGAGGCACTGTTATATGGAGCTGTGACAGTTCTCAAAACAAGATGAAATGACTAATTCATAACAAACAAACTACTCAATGAAAGCTCTTTACTGTCAGGAGGCTACACCTTTCGTTTTCTTTTAAATCAATTAAATGGCAGCATTTGTGACAAGCATGCTTAAAAACATGTTCTTATTTTAATAGTTAACATTATTTCTTCCTATTAAGCATTGCACACAATGGTATTTCCATTGCCTTAAATACACATTCCAGGCCAAGAGAAGATGTCAAATAACCACAGTCCAAGTAAGAAAAAGTGGCAGCTAAGAATAAAACCACACGAACAAGAAGCATGTTTTGCAAAAGCAAGCTGGACAGCATCTCAGTGGAATTTGTCACTTTACATGTCTTTTGCATCTTCTAAGCCTAAAGTGGGACAGATTCTTGGGGCAGTGTAGGGTGGATGAGAGTGACTAAGATGAGACTTTATTTTGACAAGGTGCGCAAGTGTGATGGGTGGGAAATCTGCAAACCCGATTTGGGCTGCACTCACAACAGTTTACTATGGAGTTTAGGGTGCTTCTGAACTTAGTTGTTTCACTGGAAGTGCAGCAATACCAATGGTTAAATGTGACTTTTACATGTTTGGCAGGTTCACAATTTCAGCCTTATTTGAAGACATTGAATACTGTCTTAGTGACATGTCCCCTAGTTACATCCAGACCCGACTACTCTAATACATTTTACACAAAGCTGTTCTTAAACAAGCTTCAACTAATGCCAAATTCAATATAGGCAAATCACCAGACCTTCTCATCATTCTACACCACACAAATGCAGGAACGGCCATATTGACTACAGGCAGTCCCCGAGTTACAAACGACTCATAGTTAAGAATGGAGGTGAGATAACAGGAAGTGAGAGAAATTCTACCCCTAGAAAGAGAAATTCATCCTTGGAAGAGTTATCATGTGGAAAAGACATCTCAACTGAAGCTTTCTCATTAAACCACTATACTACCTTGACTGAGGATTCAATATTAGTAATAGTGGGAAAGAAGCAACTGTCAATGGTAAAACAGCATCTGTTTTCTCTATGCAACCTGCCTGGTGAAGTTGGCCAGTAGAAGAAAGTGAATATAGTCTCACTGGCATTGTGGACTGAACTGGGAGTACAATGTTCACAGGCTGTTCTACCTTTGATTGGAAATGGACTACCAAAAGTATTGCCTACTCCCATATGTATGGTCCTGAGTCTAAGACCCAGAATGGTCCCAAGTGTAAAGGCAGTAGGAATAACACACTGTCTTGAATCCTATTGCTTTTTCCAACTAGTCACTGAATCAATTATAACCTGACAAGTCAACAGGCTCACTGATTGAATAGATCTATTCTAGTAAGGACTTTACCTGACCCTGGTTTGGCTTCTTAAAGTCAATTTTTAGGTGAGACTAATCAGACTGTTATGAAATGACAACATGAAAAGAATAGGAAAATTAAGCAATTTTGGCTTTTGAAAATCTTAGAAATGTCTTATTTTGTAAAGGTTCTTGTGAGCATGAAATTTATATGAAGTTGCAGAGAAAGCAAGATATCTTACAGGTGTAAAAATGGCCACCCTTTTTTTTACAATCCATGCCTATATTATTTCCAAGTGATTTGTGAAAAAGAAGTTCTTGATTACTGAAGTACTTGCTTAGTAAATAAATTAACACTTGTGGTGGGAACTTGTAGCCAGGACGAACGAAGCTGCTCACTTTGCTGGCACCCAATGAAAATCCACAAAACCGAGACAGAAATAACTTTTCCATAGCCTTCTAAAGGATTGGCTGGTGATGACAGAAACATCTTTCACTATTAATGAAAATAAGTTTGCTATAACGTTTTAGTTTATGAGCAAAGATTAAAAAACAAACAATCCTTTCTCATCTCTGCCAAGGGCGAAAACAAGACACTCCATTATAGGGCAGAGAAAATTTCTGCTGGAATATCTGAGATTCAAGATGACTTACTTGGCTCAAAATATTTTTTAAAATGTAATTGGCCCTTTTGCCAATAGTTAAAAACTGTCTAAACAAGGAGAACAAGTTAAATAGGGAATATCTGAAATTTAAGAACACAATTTTTCATGTAAAAACAAGGCAAAAGAGGCCTCATCATTTCTAACAGATTGTTCTGAATGAAATTCAGGTCTCATTTCGAGTTCTCCAATGCGAAAAAAGGAGTGATAAGAAAGGCTGAGGTAAGTCTGAGGCTCCTTCTATACTGCCTTATATCCCAGGATCTGCTCCCAGATTATCTGCTTTAGATTGGATTATATGAGTTTTCATGATCAGATAATCTGGGATCAGATCCTGGGATATAGGACAGTGTGGAAGGGCCCTCAGTCAGACTAAGGTTATATGGAGCAGACTAGAAATGGGAAATTTGAGACCTCCAACTATTTTAGACTATCAGACCTAGCTAACAAAGCTGGTGATAAGGGGTTATGGGAGATTAAACCCAAAAATATGTTCAGGGGCACGTTGCCCACCACTCCTATAGGAAAAAGAAGTTAGTGGTCCACACTTTCATGTGCCTGGCGTGGATCCAACAACAACACGAGGAGGTCTATGGTTATAAAAATAGACCAGTAGACTAGTCATGTAGCTCTCCATGTGGGAATTTTCCACTCCAGAGCTTGGAGGTAAAGTGTCAGAGTGTAGTCTGTTATAGTGGCTGCAGCAGGGTTGTAGCCAGGGGGGAGGGCTTGAGGGGCTCAACCCCCCCCCCCCGAAATTCTCAAGGTGGTCTACGAAAAGGCCTTACTGGTACATTATTTAAACTATTATGAGTATTCATATCATGATCTGATCATCATGCTCAATATATTCCATATGCATGGGATAACGATACAAAAAGTTTGCTAGGGTAGATCCTCTCTCGCTCAGACTCAGTCTCCCCCCAATCAAAATCCTGGCTACTGGACTGCAGCAATTTTTCTTGCAATTCCCTCCACACCTTGACTATCCCTAAACAAAACCCACACCACACAAGATGAACCTTGCTTCTTCCAAAATCTAACAGTGCTTTAGTGCCATAATTCTAAGATGGGCCTGGACAACCTGTGTCCCCTCCATGTGTTTTAGACATCAGTTCCCATAATTCCTGACCACTGGGAGTTGGAGTCCAAAATATCTAGATGCACAGGTTGTGCAGGCCTATTCAAAGGTATTCCTGAAAGTGTGTCTTTAGCACTTCTATAGCAGGTTTCCAAAAATGCATTATCACACATTCAGCTGATAGTTGCTTCAACACAGTTTGAAATTCTCCTATCATATTAGTTTTTTCACTGAATGCTATGTAAGTGCCTCTGGAAAGTGGATTTGCTGAAGCCTCATAAATATCTTTATTTATGAAACTAAATTTTAAATTGAAAACTGCTAGGACTTTTGTTCATAGATGTCAGCTAAACTTCTGTTGTCTTCAGCTATAGTCCTTAGAAAAATATTCCAACTGCTTAGCTTGAAAAATCAAGCATAACTTCTGTGAAATGAAAGGTAGGTTGAGAAAGAAAGAAAAGTGTATAGAACAGAAAGATAGGATGGGGAAAATAGAGATTATAACAGTGCAGACTATACTGAAAGGGGAAGAGATGTGTGATGGAAGCTCAGGAAAGAAGACAGAAGGAGTTGACTTTACCCGCATGTAGCAAATGGTTTAGAAAGGGAGATGAGAGCAAACTCAGTAAGCACTTTTCAGTTGGAAGAGCTAAATAAAAATTCATACAGGACTCAGCGACAGAGAAAAATATATATGTCTGGGTAGAAAGATGTATAACAGGATGGAAGGGAATGGAAACACTAATCTGGAAAGGCAAAGAGGCAGAGGTCAACAAGGTAAGTAACTAATGTTTCCTATAATGGCTCACTGCAGATGCAATGGCATTTCATGGATCTTGCCTAAGTAAGCAAACAGACACACCTCCAGTTATGCTGATAGACAGAGAACATCAACAGCACCAACCTCTGCTTTTAAACAAGCCATATGACATTCAGAGTCAGTGAACTATGGTTTATTTCAAATAGAAGAAATGTGCTCTCCCTGATGCCTTCCACTGGTGTTCAAAAATGGGAAGTATGTTAGCTTGAGGCTTGTTTTGGCTCACGTACATAGGACACCATGACTGCCCTTCATGTCTGAACTGGGACTTTGCATAAATCTGCCAAATTTCTGGTAGCAGCTTTGAGGAAGATTTATTAACCTGGAGTACTTACTACAGAATTTATTTTTTCAACTGAAAATATATTACCTGGTTGGACTGGCTGTGAAAGTAGGATCTTCTTGTGTTCAAATCTTCAAAGGCTAATGGTCTTATACTTAGGCTTTTGTAAAAATCACTGTTCACTACAGGTTCAGGTTGGAAGATATTCTCTTTCATTACCAAACTTGATGCATTTTCTGGAATTGCCTGCAAAATTAATAATTATAATTCCTCATTACTTTTTGTTCACTTGGTTTTTTTAAATTAAATTTTACTCCACTGCAATTTTGTTCAAAACTTTGGTAGGTAGGATATACACACTCAATTTAATAAATGTTTAAGACACATAATTACGAATAATGTATGCTATTTCACAGAAATAATAATCCACCACAGAATAATATGCAATAGATGATAATAATATATAAATTGCGTCCACATTTTTTGTGAATACAAACTGGTTTGATAAAGGTACTTCTTAATGTAACTATAGAATACCTATGTTACAAGTAACAGAAGCAAAAACAACAGCTGTCTAATTTGCATGGCTGTATGGAATTGATAAAGGACTATGCAAATTCCAACTCTTATTTTCCATTTGCTTTTTTATTCATGTAGAAATGCAACTTTGCTGTGGATTGTGCAGCATTCCTTTTTCAAGCAATAACAAGGCATTAAAGCTGAGTTGCTATCTTTCAGCTGCTTAACCATGAAAAAAGTACTGTTGCAAAGGTCTGATGGAACAGGCAAAATGGTCCACAATATCCAATTCCTCTGCTTCTGGTGAAATGCTGAAAGGACAATTTGCATTTTATAACAAGATGTGTGTGCTTAAGGTAGAGGACCAAACATCCATGCACTAGACTCTTGCATCACTACCAAAGCTGTATAGATTTCTTAGCACAGAACTACCTTACTTCCAAAAAAAGGTAATAATCATATAGTTTTGACATTGAATCAGTCCATTCGAGACTATGTAATTTTGTTTTCCTCTGTAATTTACATCTGCCCCTCACAAATCATCCAGATTATAAACATAATGCTGCAGTGAGCTATTTTGAGAATCTCACTTCAAAACCCCTTCCCTGCTATTTGTCAAGTTTTGGGTTTCTTTACTGAAAAAAAGAGGATAAGAAGAGCCATGTCAGAACAGGGGGGATCTGTATGGATTATATCTTCATATGTGTTTTCTGAAGGTATTTAATTTTCACTATGGCTAGAATTGCCATAATGAAAAAAACATTTTGAAAAAATGTTTTTTATTAATGAAAAAAACATTTTCCATTCAGAATTAAACCAATCCATGTAAGTGTTTCAGAATGGTTCTTTGAATATGACACATTTATGTCGAGTTTTAGACTAGTATGAACTTTTAGGACAAAACAAGATAGAGATCTCCATATCGAAAAAGCATATTGATGAGAGGAAGATAAGCTACAATTTTATTGGACATCAAAACTAAATAAAGCATTCAAAGTATTTTTGCAACAGAAGAACTTGCATTATTTATGTCATGCATGATCTACATCTCACATAAAAGGAGAACATCGATGCACAAATTCCCACTTCTCTTCTGCTGCCAAAGCAATTATGCACCACCCACATCCAATATCCTTCAACCACAGTGCGCCTGGCATAGACTAGCCAATATCATCTGTAAAGTAACCTACGCCAGTTTTTAATGCACAACGGAAATCTGGTTTGCTCCCAGCTGCTGGTATAATAATTACTGTCCTATGGTTGCTAAGAGATACTCTGACTTTTTTCCAAGACTATTAAAACATTTCTGTGTGCACAAGCAAAAGGATGCTGGGTAAAAGCAATAAAATGACTCCAGCTGTAGCAGCCCAGCAGAACTCAAAAAGAGATGACAGCTGAAGAGAAAATGAAAACCAGACTGAGATTCGCTCTTCTTCAAAGCTCCTCTCCTCATTCTTCACAGGGTGATGCCTGGAGAAGAGAATGTTGCACTACTTTTCGGCAAGCATTTTGAAAACAATTATCTATTGCTGACCAAATGATTGAATAAAATGAGAAATGAGGCTACCTCCCTCTTTCAAGACAACATTTTTCTCTCCTATTTTCTTACTAGAACTCTCCACTAGAGCGTATCTTTAAAAGCTGTCCTGATATCCTCTTTAAATTACAAACACAGGCTTTAAGTTCAAAATAACTTCTGTTTTAGTTATTTAGGGGAAGAGAGAAATTACATTCAAGCCTAACAGCTTTCCCCCTACAATTAGTTTTATGTTTCTGCCCTACATTTGAAATATTTTTGGTAGCCTAAAACTTTCTGGCCATTTGAAACAGAACCCTTCCCATAGGTTCTAAAAGCAGAGCAGAAGTATAACAAAACATTTTCCTTCTTTTGGGACCCCAAATGAATCAAAGTATTACAGTGCAAAGATCTTTAGAAGAACTATACCCCCACCCCAAGGGGGGAAGATATATGCTGTAATCCTCAAGTCTTATGGTTTCAAGTTGTTTCCAACTTTTGGTGACCCTAAATACAGTAAGGGTTTTTTGGCAAGATTTGTTCAGAGGGTGTTTATCTTTCCATCCTCTAAGGCTGAGATAGGGTGACTGGCTCAAGGTCACCTAGTGGATTTCCACACTGGTCTCTAGGATCATATAGTCAAAAAACTACACCACACTGTCTCTCAATCTGCATGTAACTTGTCCCAAAAGACAAGATTGCATCCCACATACACCACAATAGGCAGACAATCATGGGCAAATTAATTTTCACACAAAACTTCTGGCTTATGAATTTTGTGTGTGTCAGGAGTGACTTGAGAGACTGAAACTTCTGGTGTGAGAGAATTGGCTATCTGCAAGGACGTTGGCCTGGGGATGCCCGGATGTTTTACCATCCTGTGGGAGGCTTGGCAGAACATTTCATTCAGATGTGGAGTAAGGGTGGTGTTTGATTACTTACTTACAAAATGTAGCATAAACTATCTGCACAGCAAATTTGCTATACATTCAAATCAACACAACTATTTAAAGCTCCTCTGTTATGAAGATTACCACAGGCTTTATCTGATCTCCAAAATACCCATTATTTTCTCAGGTGGTCTGAATTGTTGTTAGAAATGAACAGCAAAAAGGAAGGTAACTGTTGCTTCAGTATTTTTAGTTAAACACACTGACTTAAAATAAAGGGAGCACTTGTACTTCACTAGCACTGCGATGGAACATCCTTCTCTTGCTCCACTTTGCAGCTCTCTACAACACCTAAAATGCTCTCAGTATGGGAAATGGGAGTGAGTCTGCAGTGGATGTCTCCCCCTTTGAATTTTGCAGACAGAAGTCGAATAGGCTGTTTGGTACAGATACAGCCTTTCGATATAAACAATGGGAGTACAGGAGTGACTGCTGATTTGTATGAGTAAAATACCCAAACAGATGTAGAAAAAAGAAACATGAGACATTTAGATGCTCAACTATAGAACATAATTTGTGAATAGTGTGATAAAAATGTTGCCAAACTGCCTTGACTTGATTATTGGATAAAGAGATTAAAAGCTCATTATTAATTCCTCTATTTCTGGTTGAAAACTTGTAATCATTTCAGTTAAATATTTAAAAGTATTTGTGTCAATTCCTAGGGATGGGATTTTCTCTTCTCTGAGCACTGACACACTTTTAATAAATCAGTTTCTTGGGGGTTTGATGGCAGATTTTTCCAGCCTTCTCTGTCTATTGATTCTCAGGTGCATTGTATCCTAGTAACTTCAGATTTTAGATGAAAATCTATAGAATTTTTAGCAAGCGATAGTGCTTGTATGACTAAAGAGATATCAAGGTGTCCAGGAACTGAAATTGCAGGGAAGGGTCTGCTTTGGATTTCTTTCCCACTGAGTTAATGTCTACCACTGTATTCCTTGAGGTGGTACTTTCCCTTGGAGAACATCTGCTCTCCTTTGCATTGCCAGAGAGTCCCTGGGACCCTTATGAAATTAGTGAAAACATTTCTTTCCTGACTGGTATTTTGCTACCATTTAACTAGAGGCTATTTTTTACAGTGTAAATATATTTTGACTGCTGTTTTGTGTTGACAGAACTGTCCCCGATCCCTGTGAGATCTAGACAGGCAGCCATAACAGATGATAGAACATTCTTCAAGTATTTATCCTAATGATGTTGGGGGGAAAAACCATTGGGATGCATCAAATGTTGTGTGAGTAAATCTTTGCAAAACAGACTTTGTATTACTATACCTCTGCAGCCCTTTTCCTTCTCAATCTGCTTTTCAGGGAGGGAGGGGGGCTGCATAGATAAAAATCCCTTTTCCACTGATGGGAAACTGTTCATATGTTTTCACCCACTTCTAGGGAGATTTCTCAATTTTGTACCAGAATCAAATATTAGCTCATCATGAAGGAGGATCCAATATAAAATTAAAAGACAGACTTGTAACCACTGTATTTTATTCTCCCCACTGTACAGTTTTACTATAATAAAGCATTGTGTGATCTCCCTCTTTAAAAATTAAATGGAGTAATTTCTTAATCTCTTCTTCCAATATAGCTTTTTTATTTCCTGAAATTATACTCGTTGCTTTAAAAAAATATTTGCTCCAATTTGCATTTTCTCAAAAATGTATTTTAATCTGACTCCCCCAGAGAAGTGGGACTAATCCTTTACTTTAAAATCTTTCTTAATTCAAAATTGCTTTTGCCACCTTACAATGATACTGTAATACTGAACAAATATGTCATTAATAGCTCATTTATTTTATGATCAACCAACTTGTTTTCCTGTTGCTTCCAGCTGAGTCTCCAGCCAAAAACAAAAATGCCTCTTATCAGTTCAAGTTCATAGCCTTCTACTTGGCAGGATGTTGTTTCATTCCATTTCTATTACTCTAGTTCTTCCTGTGTAACTTCCTGATCCTTCTGCTGTATTAATAATGTCTCCCAAATTAGTGTTGTCTGTTTATGCCAAGATTCCTATTTCCCTTTCAGGAAAAAAAACTACTACCATAGCCTCTGCACGGATCAACTCCAGCAGGTACTTATTTACAACTTAATATTTCATTTTAGTAGAAATAATTAGTGATATAATTATAATTAATTTTATAAAATGCTTGTTCCTACATTCAATTTTCCACTTTAATTATTTCCTTTTGATTTTGTATACATCTTTTTATTAAAATCCAAACCTATTTGGTCAACATTTGTTCTCTAAAAATAGGGTTATCTTAAATATTAAACTAGCATATTATTCTAGCAGAGCACCTGATGAATTAACCTGGACACAGCATATTATTTGAGAACACAGAAATGCTGGATGACTCTAAGAACCACCATGTCAGACTACACAGAGAAGCCATTGAAATCCACAAGCATGTGGACAGTTTCAACAGAAAGGAGGAAACATGAAAATGAACAAAATCTGGCTACCAGTAATTAACAACTCTAAAATCAGTACAATAATAAAGAACAACGCTAAAAAAAACCCAGGGGAGTTCCAGTCAGGAAACAATCAGTGTCTTCTAACACCTCCCAACAAAGGATTCACTCAGGTAGCAACCAGCCAGGCTTTGGAGCTGCAAGGACATTCAATGCTAATCAAGGTGGCCAATTGCAACTTTCACACTTGCCTCCTGCAAACAAGAGTTCTTACTCCCACCTTGGACATTCCACTGATATATAAACCCCACTTGCCTAGTTTCCAACAGATGTTACAACCTCTGAGGATGCCTGCCATAGATGTGGGTGAAACGCCAGGAGAGAAAGCTTCTGGAATATGGCCATACAGCTCAGAAAACTCACAGCAACCCAGGGATATGATTACTTACTTTTCTACATAATATGTACTCCTTCCCTTGAAATTGTAATTTAATATATAACTGAGTGTATAAGTCAATGAAGTCAGGGATGTACTTATATGCACCAAATACACACATAAACATTTCTAGGAATCAGAGATGAAGCAAAAAAAAGAGTACCGTTTAGATTATCATAAATTTTAGATGTAGCATGATGTCACTCAACATACAGATCACTGAGTCTGGTGAAATCTGCAGGGTATTTACAAACTGTTAAGCCAGCCAAATTAGGATGACTCCTAGCAGCGCTGGGCGACAGCGTGCCTTGGATGTTCCCTGATTCCTACTGCTCCCAGCATGCCTCTGGGTGCACATCCAAGGCACGCCGCCACCCAGCGATGCTAGGAGTTGGCATCCGGAGGCCCAAGGAAGCGTCTCCGGATGACTCCTAGCAGCTCTGGGTAATGGCGTGCCTTGGATGTGCCTCCAGAGGCATGCTGGAAGCAGTAGTCCCCTGACTTCTACTGCTCCCAGCATGCCTCTGGGAGCACTTCCTTGGGCCTAGGCAAGACTTCGAAGGAGGTAAGTGGCGAGGGCGGAGGAGGCCCTTGAATGGAGAGCAGCAGGGGCTGCAGGAAAAACCCAGCGAACCATCACCCCAAGCCGGTCTCTATGGCAATGCGGACTGCTACTCCTCCTCCCCATGCCCTCCCTCCCTCCACCCTCCTCCTTCTCCCTCCCGCCTCAAGCCAAGCCACTAAGGGCAATTTTATTTTTTCCTTAACTTATTATTTTAATTTATACCTGGTGTACAAGACAGCCCCCAACTTTTCATAAGATTTTCCAGGCATAAAAAGTCATCTAGTATGCCGGAATATACGGTAATCAGACTCATGTGTAATCTCTCAGTTTTATTCCAGAATCAAAACAAATGTAGATCATATAAGAACTAGGTTAATTTGCTTTTTAGAGGTACCCCTTCATTCTGATTTTAAAATTATCTAGCAGTATTTGAATTGTGAGAAATTGTTTTAAAAGAAAAGATACAAAGTCTCTCTATCTGTAAAATGGGAAACTGCTTGTTTTAAAAGAGAGTTTTCTATCATAATAGTACTTTCCCAGTATTTGTTACAGCCAAAGTTTATATATTCCAAAACGATCAATTCTGTTTGAGCAGTGAGGCAAGGACATATTCTTGCTTCAATACTATTTTATCTATTTCTGTCTGATTTACTTATGTTTTTAATACAATTAACTCTCATTCTTTGAAACTGGCTCATAAAAAATCTCTATGCTTCTTTATGAAGACAATATTTGCTATGATCTTTATCTAGGACTAGTCAGAAATGACTGTTGCAAAAAAATGTAAAATTTAAATTATAGTCAAGTTTCTATTGGTTTCAAGATGTTGACATGAAGGGAAGTTTCAATTTAAAATCACCTTTTATGAATCGCCATGATTAAAGAATAATAACTAGGTCAGAGGCTGAACAATATGCATAAACCTATATGTTTTTTTTCTCTTTCAGGGGTGGTAAGTCTTGACCTGTGTTTACCAAAGACAAGTTAATGGATTACTGGCTTGCATCCTTCCTTAAGAAGATTACAAGCAATTTTTCTTAATCAAATTTTAGGCGTGTCACTGGGGAAATTAAAACCTAGAGTATTCTGCTTTCCTTTCGGATAAGAGAAATTTAGAAATAAATCAACTGTCTCATCAGTTATGAAATAAGCCTGTCATGTTGCTCTGAGATATTATCTTTGTATTGTTTTAAATTATTCAGACAATTCATATGCTTCTTTTACATTAATATATTTGTTTATTTTTTCTAACTAAGACCAATTTTTTAAATTTTTTCAAGTATAATGAAAAGTATGCTTATGAAATATGTGTTCTAAATACACAAAATATTTAGAACACATGGAAAATATGGTTTCAGTAACTTTCACTCATGCAAAGTCTGGCTGTGCTAAATAGGTGGGACTGAATTCTCTGCACATATGCTTCTCATTGCAATTTTTCTAAAATCACAATGAATGCAGTTTTCCTTAATAAAAGCATTTCCTAGCAATTGGATGAATGTGTAGTGTTTGTCCTGACTGTAATTATATTCTTACACATTGTATGAATGAAACCTTTTTAATACTTAGCAACTTATCATGACTTTAAGGTATTTTTATTAAGAATCTGTTTGGAAATTAGATAGTTTACATTGTTTCCAGTGTACTTATTTTAATGGAAATAGCTGCAGACTGTATGACATTATTGGTGCCTCATATGACCTCCTTGAAAAGAACCTTTTGGGAAGTTTGGATACAGATTTGAAACTATCAAGAGCCAGAATATGATTAGTTTCTGGGGTAAGCTTCTAATTAAGTCCATAATATTATGCATAAACTAAGGAGTACAGGGACCTGACCTTTGTTACAACTATGCCTGATATGTGTTTAATGAGAAGGGTGTGTTTGAGTAAGAGATTATTACCTCTCCATGACTTCTGTAAAAGATTTTCCCAGTAACATGTACCCAGCTTAAACTGAGTTTGTATTACTGCTGCCTGATTCATTTGTTTATAAAGGTAAAAGGTGAAGTCCATCTTTCTCGACACAGACAGGGAAACATTGAAAAATTACTTATTTGGATGTACTTTTCAAAGTACTGATAGACAATGATGACTCTTTAATTTTTCCAAGACGTGCTCATTGTGGCAAGAATGAGAAAGAATATTTTGGGTCAGACTAGTTGAATTGTTCTACTTCTCAAAGCTCAAATTTTCCAGGGACTCCCAGAAAAAGAATTCTGAAACAACAGCCTTGAGGCATGTATTAAAAGAAATATACTGAAAAATGTTGATATCCCTATATAATCTGAGCAAGAATGTGGTCCTTTTTAGGTTTTGTGATATATCAATTTACCACACATCAGTATACACAGAGTATGCATCTGTGATAAAACTGCAAATTTCATTCATCTGCCAAGGCCATAAATAACTTCTCATCCCCAAAATCAAGGAGACTGGGTCTTCTTCCGGTTGCTCAAACACCAGAAGTTGCAGATAAGATTGCACGTGGGGAAGGAAATTCAATGCATTATTTATACGTACCGTGCATTAACATATGTGCATGTGTGGGCATGGGTCTATGCTTCATTCTCACATTAAAAGTCAGCAATTTCCTCAAGAGAAAACATGGATTATATAATCCAATATCGACACTGTACCCCTTCAAATCCCACATCCATACCAAATTTATATCTCAAAGCAAACTGAACCACATATTAGCCCTCAAGAAGTTTTAATTATTATTATTATTATTATTAATTTCGATTTGATAAACCGCCCTTCCCGAGGCTCATGGCGGTTTACAACATATAAAAACAGCACATAAAACAGCATATAAAACACATGGTTAAAAACACATAAAATTACATCTTAAAACAGTCACATAATGAATCTAACCAAAAAAATTTTCAGCATTTTGGGTGCTGATCATTTTCTCCAAGGGAATTAATGTAATAGGAAACCTACATCACTTACTGGAAAGCCTTCTGCAGGCACTTCATTTTCATCATGTAATGATGGACAACCTGTAGAAGAGGACAAACACAAAATCTCAGATTTCTTCAGTTTATGCCTGACTAAAGTCATGTATCAGGACTCCCAGTAACTATGTAATCTTGATTTTCACAAGCAAAATATGTATAGTGCTGTGTGCAATAAAAACTGAAAGGCACCACTTTTTAAAGGAGCATTCTCCATCTTGCATACCACTTCCTTTCACTGAAAACAAATATGAGAACTCTGTAAAAGGAATAGAGGAAATCGCCTTATGTCAAGTAAAAATTATATACTTGCCTAATCTATTGATTCTGATGGTTGACAGGCAGAGGCATTTCACATTGTCTTCTGCATTCTGTTTTTTTTAAATTCAAAAACTGGGCATTGAAACTTGGGAGTTCTTGAATGTAAATCATGTGCTTTACTATTGAGCTATAGTACTTCTCCACTCTAAGTTAAATCATAAAATTATGTCACATCTACACATAACCAAAACGGTATGGTAGTGTAAATAACAAATATTTCGTTACTTTCGGTTGTATTGTGTCTGTAATGCCCTGACCCTTTAAAACACGAGTGGAATCAGATCGGGTCTCAATGTTAATCATGTTCAACAGGGGGTCATTAGCCGGCTGAGTTGAGGAGCAGACGTATGGGAGAGAGCTCCCGAGGACTCCAGGTTTTAAGGAATCATGTTCAACTTTTAGTGTGTAACAAGCTAGCAAACACACTTCTGAACAACCTAGCTAAATTAAAGCCTGTCCTATGCTTTCATCATTATAAACTATGTATCTTTGTACGTAGTAGGCATGAGAAAAATGAAACGGAAATTAAAAGGATTCGTAAGAGATTCGTATGTAATGGGACTTTTGAGGTTTTACGGATCGCTAGCGCGATCCCGGAAGTAGACTTCCTTTAACGGTCCTTGAGGCCAACAATTTGCGTTAGGATCGTAAGAAATTCTTAAGTATTAATTAATTAATTATTGTACTACTCACTTCTCCCTGTCTTCTCCCCCTCATTTCCTTCCCGCCTTCATTCAGCTTCTTCTTTTTCCCGCATTTCTATGGGGAACTGGAAGTGACGCTGCTGCTAGGTAGGCTAGGCAATGCATTCTGGAAAGTGTAGTCCTCCAGGCTCCCCCCCCCCCCGCCGTCTCTTCCCCGTTGCTCTGCTGCCATGCCCCATCGCAGGGGCCCGCTTCACACACACACGCGCGCTTTCTACTCCTCTCTCTCCCTGCGCTCTCTCAGATGCTTCTCTTCCCCGTTGCTCTGCCATGCCCCATCGCAGGGGCCAGCTTCAGCCCTCCAGGTACGTGCTTTGGACTTCAACTCCCACCATTCCTCACAGCCTCAGGCCTCTTCCTTTTCCTCTCAGCCTGGGCAAACTTGGGCCCTCGCTCCCTCAGGATCGGGGTGAGAGAGAGGCAGCGAGGAGCGAGGGGGGGCCTCCTCCTCCTTTTCTTTTGCTGCTTCCAAGAATAGAATACCCCCCCCTCCCTCCCGTCCTCCTCCCTCCCTCCTTCCTATTTGGAGAGTCCCATCTAGAATTCAGTGTGGTTTATTCAAGTTTTGGCCTACAACTCCCAGAAATCCCAGCCAATTTACCAGCTGTTAGGATTTCTGGGAGTTGTAGGCCAAAACCATCTGGAATGCGCATGCTCTGGCATACGAATTACTAACGAATTTCGTTAGTACTTAAGTTACATTTCTGAAATTTTTGGGAAATTTTTTGTAAGTCTTTGATATACTAATAAAAAAAATCCCCCCCCCCCCCCATTTGATATAAGAATCGCCATTTTAGGATTCTAAAACATGCCTAGTACGTAGATATGTGCATGCATCTTCCAGTTGCCTATTGACTTACATTGACCCTATCAATTTCATAGGGTTTTCTTAGGCAAAGAATACTCAAGAGGAAGTGCCCTCACACCCAGTAATCCTGTTTTGTGTTTGTGTATGTGCCTCCAAGTCACCTGTTGACTTATTGCAACTCCATGAATTTCATAATTTTCTTAAGCAAGGAATAATCAGAGCTGATTTGCCAGTCCCTTCCTCTGAAATATAGCCTACTAGCTGTACCTGGCACGCGTTGCTGTGCCCTATTTTGGAGATGCGAGGAAGTCTGAGTATGTAAGGGTTGGAGTTGTTGTTAGTTATGGTGTTGTTGGGGTCATGGCTGTGTTGTTGTGGGTTGTTTTGGAGGGTGGGATGTTGAAGTCCTGGGGAGGAGTTGTTGTGTGGTGTTGCTGGCGTTCTGCATAGCTTGTGGATATACAATGTTTTTTTTCTTTCCGTCTGCTGTGTTGATGTAGAGGTTGATGCGTGGGTGGGTGGGGTACTTTGGAAGTGAGTGGAGGTACTTAAAATCCCATTATCCATGGTGTGTCCTCCTCTAATCTGCAGTCAGATGGAGTGTGGGTCATGAGGTGCAATGTTTGCCAAGTTTGGTCTTTATCGGTCTTGGTTCTTGGACACAGTGGTCTGTGGGGAATGATGGGTTTTGAAGTACTACAAATCCCATTATCCATGGAGGTACTTCAAGTCCCATAATCCATGGTCCACCCTCCTCCAAACTGTAGTAGAATGTAGCGTGGGTCATAGGGGCTCTGTGTGCCAAGGTAGGTTACTGTAAATTCAGGCCATACACAATGTCCCATGAGCTGAGGCCTAGTCAGGAACAGCAAGTTAATGAAGCCTTACTGTCAATTCAGGCCATACACAATGTCCAATGAGCTGAGGGCTAGTCGGGAGAATCAAGTTAATGAAGCCTTACTGTCAATTCAGAGCGTAAACAGCATTCCATTAAGTGAGGCCTAGTCAGGGAAATTAAGTTAATGAAGCCTTACTGTCAATTTTGGGCGTGGTCTGTGATTTGCAAGGGTGTAAATTTTCTGTGGGAAGTGAATTGGGTGTTTGTGCCTCAGCCCTTTGCCTTATCCTCCTCTGACAGTTTATTATGGGTCGGAATGTTCATGTTGGCTGGCCAGTACAGGAGTTATGCAAATCCGCCCTTATTGGCAGCCAATCATGTTGTCAGAATGTAGAGGCTGGGAGAGTCGTTGGCAGCCCCGGAGGATGCTGGGAAATGTAGGGTTTTTTTACTTGTTGTTTTGGAGGCCTTATAGGTTTTTTTTGGGGGAGTTTCTTTGCTACAAACATACCTTGCTTGAGGCCTATTTCTGTTGGCAAGTTTGGTGTTTCTGCGTTGTAAGGTTTCTCTGCCTAAGATGGTCGTTCCATGACGGGACCTCCTTTATATAATAGATATCACCTGGTATTTGTTTAGTATCTCCCATCCAAGCACTAAACAGAGTGGCTTAGCTAACCTGCTTAGCTTCTGAGATCATATAGGATCTGGTGACATGAGAATATTTAGACCAAGGAAACAATATCCTGAAAATCATTCCACCTTATAGTTTATGGAAAACATTTATAGATGTACCATCTTCTGTTTATGGTATGACCATTGCTCACTAGGTCTCTTATCCAGCATTGTATCAGTTACGTTTTGGTCTTATCATTCACTCATAACTTAAGTAGGACTTGCCCTTTGTTTTTCAGAGAAAAAGCAGCTGTGCTCTCTGTTTGTTTCTCCACTAACTATAAAGTAGGTTTTGGTGGGAGAAAAGAGAAGAATGACTAGCAAATGACCAGAGAAGGGAAAGGGCAATGTTACCTGTATCAGCTACACTGGCAGCCAATCTGTAATATTTTTACTTTTAAAAACACAAAAAACAAAAACAAAAAATAAAAAGCAATTGAGATTTATACCTTGAGAGATATCTTCAACTGCCCTGCGAATGCCTCTGTCAAATGCTCTTGCATCAGCAGGACTCTGAAATGTGAGGCCAAATTTTTTGTCATCAATCTTCCAGTGGTGAAAAGTTGGTGTAACCTTATTGTAAATAAGGTCCTTCTTTAACGTGCACTCCAAAACCACCTGAAAAGAAGTAGCGTCAAGAGAGAAGCTTCATATAAAGTACTTATATATACACAAGTAGATTTAAAAATAAATTCTACTCACCAAACTTTTTTTAATTTAGGAGATTGCTTTTAAATCACAATTTTCAGAACTAAAAAAGCTATTCACAATAATTTATTATGTACTAGCTGTGCCCTACCACATGTTGCTGTGGCCTATAATAAGAATTTTCGAAGTAGAGGTAGATATCTGGACTACTATGAAAGAGAGGTACCTACCTATTCCTTCCCCCTTTTCTTCCCCTTCTCCTTTCTCACCTTTCTCCCTTCTCAATCTCTTTCTTTTATTCCTTCTTTCAATCTTTGGTTTCATCCTTCCTTCTCTTTCCTTCCTTCTCTCCCCTTTCTCTACTTCTTCGTCTCCTTTTCCCCTCCCTATTTCCTTCCTTTTTTCAATTTTTATTTCTTTTTCTACTTCCTTCTTTACCTCTTTCCTGCCTTTACTTTTTCTTTCCTTTCTACTTTCTCTTCTTCCTTATTCGGTACCTCCTTCCTTCTTTCCCTCCCTCCTTCTCTCTTTCCTTCCTCCCCCCTTTCCCTCTTTCATTCCTTCCCTTTTTCCCTCCCTCCTTTCTTCTCTCCTTCCTTCCTGCTTGTTCTCCTTCCTTCCTTCTTTACCTCTTTCATGCATTTCCTTTTTCTTTCCATTCTACTTCCCTTGCCACAAGGGCCTTCCTTAGAGACAATTAGGAGAGCATCAATTTTGGGGTAGCCATCTCTTTAGTGACTTTCTGATGGGTAGGTGTGAGTTTGTTTTCAAAACTGAATAGTTATGTAGCCTTTTGAAAAAACATTGCACTTTTTTATGAGAGGACAATGGGTTTTGGAAGAATTAGTGGTGATCTTGAGGGCCATACTGGGGGGCCCACTGAGCCAAATGCTGCTTTTAGGCTGCACTATTTCTCCCCTTTATATGATTTACCCCGTCTTCAAAATAATTTGAAAAAGCCAGAAGCCAAGCAGAAAAGAAACATCTCATAGTATCAACCACCAAATTCTTCTGCCACACAGAATTGGAGTGATCTTTACCTGTGCCTCCCAACCCTAAACCAGCTAGTCAAAACAAAAGAAGACCCATAGCTGAACATACTATGTATTCCAAGTATGTTCACTGCTGGACTTCTCCCTACAGACATCTTATTAGAGTAGCAATTGTCCTCTAGAGCCCTGCACAGGATTTATGAGGAAGTTCTTAGTACTACTGATCGACAAAGCAAGTCCATAAAATCAGTATTTGCATTTTAACTACTTATAAGAAACTAGCTGACCCGGCCACGCTTCGCTGTGGCTTTTTCATTCCTTTCTGGTTTATTTTCCTTCCCCCTCCTTCCTTTCATCCTTGTATTTTTTCTCTCTCTCCTTCTTCCCTCTTTCCTTCCTTCCCCCCCCTTCCATCCTTCGATTCTTTCCTTTTCGCTCCTTACTTTTTTCTTCTCTGTCTTCTCGTCGTCGTCGTGGGAAGGGGGGGGTGTCTTCCACCGCTTCTCAGGCGGTTGTCGTGGCCGCCTCCTCTGCCGCCTCCTAGGCCTCCGCCTCGCAGCCGCTCCTGGACACGTGGCCTGGGTCTAGGAGCGGTAGGGAGGCGACGGAAGAGGGCAAGGATGCGACGAAGCAGGCGTCAAAGAGGAAGTCCTGCCTCTCTCGGCCAGAAGTCCTCCATGGGACTACACTTCCCAGAAGGCCCCGCACAGCCACTTCCTGCTCATGCGGAGCTTTCTGGGAAGTGTAGTGTAGTGGTCGTGGCCGCTTCCTCTGCCGCCTCACAGCTGCTCCTGGACCGGGGACGCGCAGGCGCCGCCGTTCCCACCTCCTCCGCTGGCTACTCGGCCTCCTCCGTCGCCTTCCAGGGGCTTCCGGACCTGGGCGCTGCTCCTGGACCCGGCTGGTGCGGGCGGTGTCATGTCCGCCTCCTCCGTTGTCTCCTCGCCCGCTTCCCAGGTGGCCACGGTGCTGCCCGTGCGGCCCGGGAACGGCTGCGAGATGACGGAGGAGGCCGAGGAGGCAGCGGAGGAGGCGGCCACGACACCGTCTGCACCACCCGGGTCCAGGAGTGACACCCGGGTCCGGAAGCCCCTGGAAGGTGACGGAGGAGGCCGAGAAGCCAGCGGAGGAGGCGGGAACGGCGCCGCCCGTGCAACCCGGGTCCAGGAGCGGCTGGGAGGCGGCGGTTATGGCGCCGCCGCCGCCGCCATGAAGGCCCCGGCACCTGGTGAGTGAGGAGAGAGGGCAACGGAATGGGTTGGGTGGTTGGGGGGGGGGCTGAGTGCGCCTGCGCGATTGCTCTCCCTCTCTCCTCCTCTCGCGGGGGAAGGAGGCCATTGCCGTGCAGCATGCACTGCTATTTCCAATGGGCGTTTTTTTGGGGGGTTATGAGGTAGGGAGGCCGGTTTTGTTGTGCCCTGTAGGTACCTTGTGCCATGGGGGAATGTGTTTGGGGAGGTTGGTGTTTCTGGGGCTTATAGTTTTCGTGTCTATTTGCCCCGTTGCACGACCATTTACTTTTATATATATATAGATTTGGTTTTTGTCTTACCTAAAACTCACTGAATATAAGCTTGAGTATAGCAAGATTTCTGCAGTTAGGCTGCTCATAAAATTAAAACATGCCAGGTGATAATCACAGATCTATGATTATATGAATATTGAAAGCACTACAGGCTCAGGCTTACAATACAGCAAATGTGTACATCTATCTATATCTATACTATACATGATAAAAGAGAATGTTTGTATGTATGCGGAGGTGTTTGTGGATATGTGCCTGCTTTTTGATTGGTTGCCACTGTGGGATTATTTGCATAACGTCTCTGATTGGCCAGCACCACCAACATTCCGGCACTTTAAAGTGGCGGGGGGGGGGGGGGGGTAAGGAAAAGGCTTGAGGCAGTTAGGCATGGTGGAAGTTTAAGGCCAAAACACTTTGCGGCTCCCAAAAATGACAGAACAAGACCAGACTGGCACACAGAACCCTCAACACCCACTCTACATTCTGGTGCAGTTTGAGGGAATATGGAACATGGATGACAGGACTTGCAGTACTTTAACTAAATTCCTTAGAGCATTGTGGCCCACACTAATGATGGATCAGGACCAAACTTGGCACACAGACCCAATGGCCCACTTTACAACCTGGTGCGGTTTAGGGCAGGATGGGCAACAAATGATGGGATTTGCGGTACCTTCACCTGATTCAATTTCCACAGCAAACTGTAGCCCCTACAAATGACAGACCAGGCCCAAACTTGCCACACAGAGTACTCATGACACACTCTACATCCTGCTGCAGTTCTAAGGGGGATGGACCATGGATGATGAAAGTTGCAGTACCTTCAGTAATTTCATGACACCACTGCAACTCCCAATAATGATGGATCAAGGCCAAACTTGCCACACAGAGCCCCCATGACCCACTCTACATCCTGGTGCAGTTGAGAGGAGGACAGACCATATATGATGGGACGTGCAGTACCTTCAGTAATTTCATGATACCACTGCAACTCCCAATAATGATGAATCACAGCCAAACTTGACAGACAGAGCCTCCATGACCCACTCTACATCCTGGTGCTGTTCGGAGGAGGGTGGACCATGGACGATGGGACTCGCAGTGCCTTCACTAACTTCCTGACACCACTGCGAGCCACATAAATAACTGCTAAAGACCAACTAATACCTTTCTGAAATTACCCAGGCACCGCCGGGTCCCCAAGCTAGTCTATAATAAAAGTCAGTATGTATGTATGCGGAACTGTGGATATGTGGCAGATTTCTGATCAGCTCCCACTTACACAGACCACTGCGACCAGCATTGGTGACAGGCCTGGACCAAATTTGGCACACATAACCCGCTGACCCCCCCCCTTACGTCCTGGGGAGGTTTGGGGGAGGGCGGACAATGGATGATGGGATTTGTAGTATTTCAAACCTTCAGTTCCCACAGACCACTGCAGCCCCCAACAAAGACCGATAAAGACCAAACTTGACACACAGAGACCCCATGACTCACTCTACATCCTAATGAAGTTTGGAGGAGGATGGACCATGGATGAAGGGACTTGAAGTACCTCCACTCATTTACCGAGACCGCTGCAACCCTCATCCAATGACTGATCAAGACCACACTTGGCACACAGAGCCCCCATGACCCACTCCACATCCGGGTGCAGTTTGGAGGAGGATGGACCATGGATGAAGGGACTTGAAGTACCTTCACTCACTTCCCGAGACTGCTGCAAACCTCATGCAATGACTGATCAAGACCAAACTTGGAACACAGATCCCCCATGACCCACTCTACATCCTGTTGTGGTTTGAATGAGAATTCCCCATGGATGACAGGACTTGCAGTGTCTTCACACACTTCTTGAGACCACTGTGACTCTCACCAATGACTGATCAAGATCGAATTTGGCATACAGAGCCCCCATGACCCACTCTACATCCTGTTGTGCTTTGAATGAGAATTCACCATGGATGATGGGACTTCCAGTACCTTCACCCATTTCCTGAGACCATTGCAACTCACAGCAATGACTGATCAATACCAAACTTGGCACCAAGAGACCCCATGACCCACTCTACATCCTGGTGCAGTTTTGAGGAGGGTGGACCGTGGATGATGGGACTTCCATATAGGAGTTGTAGTTCACCTGCACCCACTGAACCCACCTGACATTGGATCTAGACTAAAACTGCAGCACAAACAAACAATGCTATCTCAAATAAAACACGGGCAGCGCCAGGTCCCCAAGCTAGTTTAGCTATAAAATTCATTTAAAATTCCTTCTGCCAGGTACATACCTCTATTTTGTGCTCTGACAAACTAGATAGACAAACTAGGTTTAGGACAGCTGACGAATTGCAAATTATAGCGTAGGAAGAGACCACAAGGGCCATCCAGTCCAACCTCCTGCCATGCAGGAAAATACAATCAAAGCATTCCCAACAGATGGCTACCCAGCCTCTTCTTAAAAACTTCCACAGAAGGAGCCTCCACTACACTCCGATGAGGTGGCATAATCCACAGCTGAATAGCTTATGCCATCAGGAAGTTCCTCCTAATGTTTAGGCAGAATCTTTTTTCTGCAATTTGAATCTTAAAGCTCATAACCCATAAGCCCTCATGCTAAAGATGTGGTGTGGGAACTATGCCTGTTTCACAGTATCTTAGATCAGCAACTCCTTTCTGTTGGCACCCCCTTGTTGTGGGGGGAGAGGTTTGCGTATCCTAATGAAGTTGTGAGCTATGCTGGCGGTGGCATAATAGCCACTGGTAGGGCCTCCCATGCCAGTCAGGTCACAACCGAAGTGTCTGACAAAGACCGTCAAAGGGCAGGGTGGGCTCTCTAGCCTTTTGGTAACCATCCTAGGAGAAGGAAAACTCTGATTTCAAACCTGGGCAGATAGTGCTCATTTAACCCTATAAGGTCAACCATCTAAGAGAAGGAAACTCGAACCAAACCTACCACCTGTGGACCACGCTGCCACTGTCCTAAGCTTGCTAGGCCCTGACAGACAAACCTTTGGTTTAAGGGGTGAGGCCAGTTCTGTGCACGCTGCACTCCCCCAAAAAGGTCCATTGCACAGACTCGAAGGACACATTCAACCTCCGAATCATCAACATGCTTGTAGAAAGTGTGGAATGAGTCCTTCCTATATCTTCGTTCATGAAGAAAAGCCAAGAAGAAGAGATCAGCAACTAAAGAAGAAATGGCCTTTGAATGGATCATGCCCCAATCAGCTTCCGTTTACCTACCCCCAATTCATTCATTCATATTTTCTTTTCTGGCAAGGATTTCAAGGCAGTGTACATGTATCTCCTCCATTATATCATCTCAACAATCTCATACATTGAATTATACATGGTCCAAGGTAACTCAGCAAATTTTATAACTGAGTGGGGCATTGAACTTGCACCACCCTTGTTCTAACCGGATATGTTTAACCAGCACACCATAATGGTGTAGCTCACTTTCTATTCCTTTTTCTTCTCTCTGCAGCTCACAATGTCATATTCCTTGAAAAGCTGCACTTTTTAAAGAAAAGAAATGCAAAAAGTATGGTGCACTCAATTTCTGTCTAAAAGATCTGAGAAGTGTAAGTTATTCTATGACTTCAGTGTGACTTCATTTTTCCTGCAAGATAAGCAAGCACACTCCACAATTAGACATGCTACCTTCAATAGAGTAAGTGTTGTGTTATTAAACCAGAAAGCAAAATAAGTATCTCTAAGTCTACAGTCTGTGAAAAGCTAAAATACTGAGGTTTGTGTGTATGTGTAATCGTGTACATAAAAGGAACTCTCCATCTATGTTTACACAGCTTAAAACAGCTGCAGACCTGTCCAGGTTAGAGTGGAAGGTAATTGTTCCAACTAGACTGGCTGGAGCCAGATCTCGGAAGGGAAGTATAATAAAGGAGGAAGTGTGCAATTATGTCAAGAGTGCTTTGTTAAGAGAAAAAAGAAAGAAACCCTTCAGATTCCAACAGATATCTAAACAATCTGGGTAAACAAGTTCGGAAATAGTCTCTGTCATTCCAAAGTGAAATCCATATCCTGGGTGCTATCGCTTTTCAAGTTACCTGACAGGTTTTTTGTCAATAATATGTCAAAAAAGAATTCTCATTCATGAACCTGTACCTACTTCTTTTGCTACAAGTATCTCCAACTAAAATGAACCGATTAAAGGATTTTATTGTATACATAAGATGTCATCTCTTTCAGGCAAGAAAAGCTAGCCTTATGCCTGAATTCCAATTTGTTTCTTTTCTAATGCAAAAGTCTTTTTGCAAATCTATAAATTCAACTAAATTATTGAAAATTTCATTTTGAGATTTTCTTTTAACAAAAATACTTTGCGCTAAATGTAACAAAAATATTTTGACCCAAAATATTTTGACAAAGAAGTGGATTTGGATTTTAATTGGCGTGTTTTAATCAATTGTTTTAATTGTTTTAATTAACTGTTTTTAACTAATTGTTTTAATCAATTGTTTAATGTTTTAAATGCATTGTTGAATGTTTATAATTGTGACAGTACCGGATGGTGCTTGCTGTGAGTCCACCCTGAGTCCCCCCTCGGAGGTGAGAAGGGCGGGTTACAGATGCAGGAAATAAATAAATAATAAATAATAAGTGTTTGGCCATGTAATCCCAACAAGTTTGAAAGGAATGGAGAAGCAAGAGAAAGTACCAGCTCAGTATTTTGGAAATCTTGGATAATTCTGCAAGGGCTGAGAATTTACAATGCTTTCTGAAAATAAAGCACCACAGAATAATATAGGGTACATCATGGCAGAAAACATATTTCCAGGTGCAGAAGACTAGCAATGATCACAACAAATACTTTAAAATCAAATAATAATTCTAAAATATTTGTGCAATGGTGAGTTCAACAAAAGGTGGGGTTTTTGTATATCACACAATAATATAGGAAAGCCCATTTTTAGATTGTGCTAATAATAGGAAAAAGCAGTCTTATAAAATTGATAGCAAATAACTAATGCATGGGGCTAAAATAAAATAAAATAAAGGAAAGATGGAATCGCTATTGTTAATGAAATTTGGAGATTTAAAATTTAACTTTTATTAGCAAAATTTAACAGGTACTGAGAGTTTCAAAGATAAACCATTTGTGAAGTTGTTTATTACACAAGGTCTAAACTTATTTACAATTTGTTGATAGATATCTAAATGCTTTTACTTACTACTGTGTAATTTCTCTTTGATAGTACTATGCAGTCCAATTGACCACTTCAACCTCCTTTCTCCCAACATTTCTCCAGTTCTAGTTAATACTGCCTGTTCAGGTATTGGACCTAAGGACACTACTAAAAGACAATTATCGCTTTCTATGCATTCCAGCATTTCAGAAGTATTTATTAGGGGAAACAACAAAGGTGAGACCATTATGTGATCAATGACACTGCCATCTTGTTGAAGTTGTTTGCAAGAAATATTCCAAAGACAATAGCTAATAGATGCTTTGTTTATTCATTAAAATTAGCAGGCTTTGATTCTGAGATATCTAGTTCATTTTCCAGTAGGAAATTAGACTGGTCAGAGGTTATTTAGAAAAAAACCCCAACCCATTTTGAATGAAATATGTTCAAATACTTGACACACCCCTCAAGATGCCAAGCCTCTCGTAACTTCCCAACACTGCAATTCATTCATCACTTATCGTCACATTGTATGGCATTAAACATAAATAACATATTGAGGAATTTCAAGTGACAGCTTTCTGGCTGAAATGCAGCCCTTCACTTGTACCTAAACATGGCCTAAAATTCTCATTTCTAGAAATTACCACACAGGCAATCATTCTATAACAACAACAACAAAATCCAAGATATACCTTCAAATAATAATACCAGCCACAGTAAAAATAATGCCTTAGAGCAACATATAATTCCAACAAACATCTGGTGTCATCTGTACGCAGATGATGTCAAACTCTGTCACTCCTTCCCACCTTCTACTAATGAGGCTGTCAAAGTCCTGAACCGGTGCTTGGCTGCTGTAACAGACTGGATGAGGGCGAACAAATCGAAACTAAATCCAGACAAGAAAGATGTGTAGCCTGGTCAGTCGTAAGGCCGAACACGGCATAGGGTTACAGCCTGTGCTTGACAGGGTTACACTCCCCCTGGAGGTGCAGGTTCGCAGCTTGGGAGTAATCCTGGACTCATCGCTGAGCCTGGAACCCCAGGTCTTGGCGATGGCCAGGGGAGGTTTTGCACAGTTAAAGCTTGTGTGCCAGCTGTGCCCGTACCTTGGGCAGTCTCACTAGGCTATGGTGGTCCATACTCTGGTTACCTCCCGAATAGACTACTGCAATGCTCTCTACGTGAGGTTGCCTCTGAAGACAGCCCGGAAGCTGCAATTAGTCCAGCGCTCAGCAGCCAGGTTACTGATGGGAGCTGGGTACAGGGAGGGCACAATGCCCTTGTTGCACCAGTTCCACTGGCTGCCAATTAGCTTCCGAGCACAATTCAAAGTCGTGGTTTTAACCTATAAATCCCTATACAGTTCCGACCCAGTTTACCTGTCAGAACATATTCTCCAATATGAACTATCAAGAACGCTAAGATCATCTGGAGAGGCCCTGCTCTCAGTCCCACCACTTTTGCAAGCATGTCTGGTGGGAATGAGAGACAGGGCCTTCTCTGTGGTGGCCCCTTGGCTATGGAATTCCCTCCCGAGCCAGATCAGATCTGCCCCTTCCCTCTTGTCCTTCAGGAGGCTAGTGAAATCCTGGCTTTGGAGGATTTTTATGTGGGGGGTATCCTCATTGGGTGTTTTTCCCCCATCCTATCAAACGTCAATAGGAAAACATAGTTTTGAAGGTAATCTCCAAAGAATCTCTGAATATTTTAGAATAAAAGTAAATGAGCACTAAGGTATTCCTAGCTAGAAGGCAATCCTTAAAGAGTAACAAAAACTAAATTGAAAAATGGAGAAGGCAGCTGAGTTCCTGTGTTTAGTCATATATAACCAAGTTTCAAGGCAAAGGAAAAAGGAAAAGAAATTTGTTTTTTGACGATGCCATATCCTTAACTATCACATGGTATCATCTACAAATATTCTTATTAATAATACTACTCAGCTGTTCTTACCAGTAATCTCACTGTTCCCACTAGAGTTTGCCAGAAGAGAAGTCTATATCTGTATTTATCTGGAATGTTTACTTCATGTCATGGGACATGGCTTATGAAGATTTTCATTCAAGTATATCTGACAAAATTTTAGTGCTAGTTAAAAAAAATGGCAAGGAGCACATCCTTGTAAAGATTTTTATCACTCAGCAGCTCCTCAATGGAGAGTATAAAAACAAGGTGTCTTACAGAACACTCTCCATGTTGAAGTAACTTCTTATAATCCTATTTGTAAATCACCTCCTCCCCCCTCAAAAAAAAGGAGGCCAAAAATTTAAATACCACGAAGGCACCAGATTCTGGTCTGATATTCAAAGCTAAAGACAATCAAGCCTGGTTAGTACTTGAATAGGGATACCAAGTGCTATAGGCTGTATGTTTCAGAGAAAGGCAATGGCAAACCACATCTGAATACTTTTTGGCTAAGAAACCCTTAGGGAATTTATGATATGCCATCATCATCATCATTCCAAGCAGAGATTATGGCCTCTCTTTATACTTAACAAAAGTTTGGCCTAGGGATTTTTTTTATAAATGCCATAAGAAGACAACATAATTGCTTTTACCGTTTTATCCCTGAGACGCTCCCCATGTACAAGAAAATCAGCACAGCCATTTTCTTCCTGGTGAATGACTTTGTAAACAGTGACACAGCTTAGTCCACCTCCTCCAAGTGGTAACCATCCACCACTTGAGTCATCACGGGTCATCACCACAGCTCGCACACGGGCATAACTATTACTGAAATAGATAAGGGAAAATAAATAATTAACTTCTCAATTTATATAATAAACATGATGAAGCTAGCTCAGGTCACAGTGCAGACATTTCCATTATCCAAAACATTCACATCTTCAATAAAGCTAGTTAGACATTTCCATTATTCAAAACATTCACATCTTCAACAAAGCTAGTTAGTTTTCAACAGTAATTCATTTACATTCTGCAAATTCTGTTTGTAATTGCAGTTAAAAGTCTATTTCGTACTTTCAACTGAACTGACTATAAAACATTCCGAGTTTGTCCAAGAACATTTGGGAAAGTTCCAGAGCACGATGATAGGCTAAACCTAGTGGTCAGGTTCTCAAGAAGAGAGAACAGTAAATGTTTAGGGCTACGGGCAGGAAATCTTGATGGATGCTAAGATAATTAAATAAAAGAATTAGAATGTATGAATGTTGTGATAAATTCTGCAACCCCAAATTGAATATTCTAAGTTGGCTGCAACAATCTTGCATCAGAATGTGTGGCAAGGCAGCATTGCTCAGTTCTGGTAACTATGGCAACAGTTATTGGCTGAAACAGTTCTGATTGCATTTAACTGCACAGTACACACACTCTAATTTGGTGAAAAAGGAATGGGCACAGAATGTATCATAGTATCTCACCATAGAAAAGCACTGCTTGTTTGCTTCCTAGGAAGAGCCACTTAATTGCCCAGTCAATGAATGCTTCTTCTTACCATTCTTACGTTTTTAAGAAGTTATTTTGGAAGGTCCATGATTGGTAAAAATGAAACAGTATGCTCATTAACATCTTTCATACTATATTTAAGTTAATGGAATATGGGAAAGAAAGATTGAGAAAATTCCATCCCCTAAAAGGATGCTTTAAAGCACATGTGTCAAACACAATGCCTGCTGGCCAAATCTGGCCCATCACATAATTTTATATGGCCTGCAAGGCTTTCAATGCCAGGGCAAAATAGTTACATTTATATAGCCTTACAATTACAAATGGTCTTTCTAATGCAACCATAAGTCTGTTGTGGACTTTGGTGAGAATAGTTTGTCACCCCTGATTTAGAGCCACATGGTCTGTATTTTAAAACCCCTTCTGCCCTATACTGTATGGTGACTGAAAAGGCGGAGACCCAAAGAAGTATAGTTACCAAGTTCCTTTAACATTTGTTTCTTTTAATACACTTTTAACTATGTGATGCAATTCCAAATTGTAAAATGATTGTTAAAAAGAGCAGTTTTAAAGGATTTCAAAAGTGATAGCAAATACATTTATAAACTACTGAACTTACCACTGGTCAAAATTATAACAGCAAGATTCTCTCACTGCTCTTTTATCCAGAAACCACCATCCAACCAGTGTAAAACCAACTCATTTCTCATAAATTCAACCCAAATCTGTTGTATAAAGATTAGGCCACAGCTCCCATCCAGCTCCCTGCTACCCAAACCACACTGTATGATCCTTGCATATGTGATTTGTGACATTATTTTACTTATATTTGACAAAAATGCCCAAAACAGCTTTGGAACTAGTGGGAGGAGTGATTCCAGCAGTGGATAAGTACAGTTAGAAATGCCAGTACTGTTCCATTATCTGGGTGGAGACCACAAGGCCCGGGGGGGGGGGGGGTTGACAGAGAAGGATAGTCCATTTTTATGGGGGAAAGTGGTTGAAAGAGTTAAACAATTTCTCCCTGTTTCCTGTTATTCCCCCCATCCATGTCGCCGTTGTCGAAACAACCATCGTTTTTGATATGGGATGGGGAGAGGGAGGGAATAACTAGCAAAAATGAGGAAAATTGTTTTCCTCCTTCAACTCACTCCCCCCCCAAATAAAATGAAGTATCCTTCTCTGTCAAGGCCCTCTTCTGGAGTCCCCCCCATTATGGAACAGTACCGAAATGCCTTACCAATTTTGTAGAAGACCAAAAACTGGAGAGGATTCGCCTACCCTTAGAAGTAGAGAGATGGGAATTGTGGTGAACTAACAGTATTGCTGCAATTTAACATAGCTGATTACAGCAAGAGGAAGTAACATCAATGGCACTGCATTTTGGAAAGAGACAAAAAGGACTGAAGAAAAGATTGTGCAAGCTGACTGTGGCCCACCGCTTGCAGGTACCTCATCTGACACAATCTGTCAAATTCATGTATTTGAGAAGTAAAGGTCTGTGATATTCATGTTAATTCAGTCCTCACAGAATAAATTTGTAAAAGCATATCCAAATACCACACACTGCTCTTCCTTTAGGAAATAAACATGTTTTTTTTCTCAACTTTAGGGGGAAAAAATTCACACTAAGCACACCTATACAAAATACTGTGATGCTTCAGTCACTGCTACTTAAGAGGAATACTTAATAATCTAGGAGAGAGGGAAAGCAAAAGGGAGAAAAGAATCACTGAGCAAAAGAAACATTAAAGACTTTCTTACTATTTAAATCCAACTAATTAGATTCATTCATATGTAGCATTAGCTGACTTCAAGGAGTTGCTTCCATTATTTTATATCTATCCATCTACAAAGCAACAAAATAAAACCAACAAATAAGACCAAGATCACACAAATAAACTGTAGTCAGTTCCTTAAAGTATCTGTGCTTGGCAAGAGCTTGAAGAAGACGACAAAAGGAACGACAAACCAATTGAACTGCTTGGTTGAACTCTAAAGAAAATTCAAATTTGTACCAAGAGACTTTGAATGCAATGTAGTCCTGGCAAGTTTCCTTTCCCTTACTTGTCAATGAAGAGAGCATTTTCTCTTCATCTAGGTATACTACTGTATGAACCATTCAAAACTGTGAAACAAATAGAAATGCTGTATCATCTGGGACTCTGAGGTGCGGAAACCTCTTCTGTATAATGACTCTGAGACTGTCATTATCATAATCAACCTCTTTCAGCTACATTTTCAAAGATGTACCTCCTTCCTCACTATTTTAAAAATCTATCAAGTACTGTAGAAACTGTGAATTTAAAACTGAGAACAGGGGCCTGCTAGGACAATATTTAATTAATAGTTTACGGGAAAACTGAGAACAGGCCTTTCGCTCTCCTGTCAAAACCCACGATTTTTCATTTATTTGAAAGAATACATCTCCTGTAATATACAAATTTAAAGTGATGCCACAATTTATTAAATGCAAGTTCAGAACAACACTTTGGAAGAGGTACTGGAAATCTGTCATGCCATTATTTACAAGTTTCCCCACTCCTGTTTATGACTTTGTTACTACCTTTAATTCAAGCATGACAATAGCTCTTGATATTGCTTGTCCTCGTGCCCAGATGAACTGTAAGCCCATGTCACCTCATACTTGGGTCACACATTTTATTTAGTAACTTTACACTCCAGTACTGCTGAATGCTCCTGAGAGGCAAAAATGGCTGATTTTGACCATTATTTAATTGTGTTTTATTTATCATCGGACCCAATGTGGCTAAACCCTTGCTTTTTTTCTTCCTGACTGGCATCTATTCACACAAACACTAGTAACATTATCGCTTAACCAGGCAAACTTTAGAAATCATCAGCACCACTTCTGACTGAGGCCTGCCTGCCTACTACTCCCTCCTTATAATCTATTTCCCCCTTTACTGTTGAAACCATACATGCTTATCTCCCACATTTTCCCCTCTCGCCACCATCTCATTAACCTGTTGCTCCTGCTCTCTCTGCCTGGATGTGTCCTCTGTATCTCCCAAACCTTATTGCCATTCTACCTGCCATTCTGTCTCCTCTGTGAAGTAGCAAGCTTCTCCTAATGCACAAACATGCTATAGTATCTTCTAGTCTCAGAAAAAACATCATTTTCATGAGTCTTTCTCAAGTTACCACCCAAAATCCTTTCTGCCCTTTCAACTTTGCTCTACTCTAACAATTGTGAGCTCTGAGAAGTGCTGTTTTCATTGAAAAATATCAAAAAGCAGCTCACCACTATATCATTTTTCTGGCCTGCTACACTGCTTTCAAGAGTAGATTAGTCTCTCCCCTTTTATGTCATTCCCTTATTGCCATAGATCAGATAGTTATTTTCCTATTTCTTTAATGCGTTTTACAATAATTCCTTGGAGGAAGCCCTGTTTCTGTTAAAGCAGAATGAAATACAAGACACCTCAAAGATACAACCGCATTAAATACATGCTTTCAATTTTTTTAAAAAAGAAAACAGTTATGTTCCAAAAGCCATTTTAAAAGTCTAGGAGAGAAGCAGGTCACAGATGTCTTGTGATAGATTTCTAGGGTGGACATAGAGCCACCATTAAGAAAATATTCTCTCTAGTCCAGTGGTTCCCAACCTTTTCTTGACCAGGGATCACTTTGACCAGGGATCATTCTCCAACATTAGTACCAAAAGCGTTACGAATCAGATTTCAGTCAACTTTAGATTGAGTTTGGTTATTTTGGGGTGCTGATTCAGAAAATTGAATTGGATAGACCACATCAGCTCTAGTTTTTGATACAAAGCATATGCCAAGCAGTAGTTGCCATCTGCTTGCCCACAGAAAACAATATTTAATAATCTAGAGCCACAGACCTTGGCCTCATGACCCACAGGTTGGGAACCACAGGTTGGGAACCACTGCTCACATCAAAATCCAAAATTTTGCCCTCCGAACCTGTACCTGATTTTGGCAATGAATCCAATCCATGCTGTCTATGGCCAACTGTTTCATATCTGGGACATAACGTTTTCCTGTCCCTCCCAGGCAGAATACTTAGATTTGACATCAAAGAAATGGGACAAGTACAAGATGTTTTACTAGTTGCAGTACAAATATATTTGCCAAAGGGAAATTCTAACCTCTGCCCAGTGCAAGACAATCCCCTAAGAGCAATAATATAAATATGTGTTGTCGGACACAGATTTTTTTTAAATTGGAAAAAAATAACATATTTGAACAGATAATAATTGTCTATTATAGACATAGATTATAATGAACATAATTCCTGTGTTATCTATTCCCATTCTTTACAGAACATTCGTAATTACATTTTTTTCTCCCGTCGGACACAGATTTCTACATAATATTTAAATAGTGGTCCGCATTAACCTGTGAAGCACATTTAAACTTCACTGAAATGAGGTCTATTTTAAGGCAGATTTTTTAAATGCTTATTTTTTATATAGAGAGACATCCAATTTTCCTGTTTAATCTATACAATTTGATACTCTACAAATGGTTCTACATTCTTTGGAAGCTGCTATAAATTCATGTTAAAACCGTTACCGTATCTATTGCAGATCTCTTATAATAGCATGCTTAATCACAAAGATGACTGGAAGAGATATGAAAGCCTTTGTGAACTAACTAATGCAGGACTCTGATTCCTAGCAGTCACCTGGATGAGAGATTATCTAAAGCACTGTATATCTTTCTATGAATGTGAGACAGCTATAATTAACTGAGGAGGGGGCTTTCTCTCTGTCCTACCACCTGCTTAAGTGCATTTGGTGGGAAGACGGGATAGGGCCTTTGTGGTGGCTGTGGAAAATCCTTTCCAAGAGAAACAAGGATGGCCCCATCCCTGCTTGTCTTCCATAAGCCGGTAAAGACCTTCCTCTATCAGCAGGCATTTAGAGAAGAATAAGGGGCTAGAGAGGTTGTGGGTGGGATTCTTGGGGGGGGGGGATTCTTGGGAGTGAGTTGTAAATGCTGTTTTAAGTCTATTTATTATATTTTAACCTAAATTCATGCAGTATTATTTTTTAATTTTTGCTTTCCCTTAATTTTAAATTGTGACCAAAGGGTGTAATAGTTAGCAACCTTGAGTCCCCATGGGGGGAAAGTATAAATAAAGTAAATATTAATAATGAGACACTAGTATATAATAATGTTTAAACCTCAGACCAAGAGTGTGACATAAAAATAATAACTGGACTGAGAAATCAAAACAGCATCAAATATACATAGTTTAACATTTGGAAGCCTACTTGAATATCTCCTTTCCAATATAATGGTGATGATTAAATAAATATGGTAATGGATGAGGATGATGAGATTCCTTTAGTTCACCTTTAAGGATATAACCCTCTTAAGGCAGCCACCACTGGTAATATGGCTAGCTTAATATACTAGGTAAAGGACATTTGACCCATAGAAAGTGCTGGTAAGGAAGCGAGAATGGCAATTAATTTCAACTGTGATTTGGGTCAATTGGCTGGTGGGTCTGATCGGAGTCGCATGAATGCGGTCTTTATTCTGGTTAGGTGGTGGTGGTGTATTTAGGGCCTGCTGTTGTGCACACTCGACAGATCCTAGGTCTGGGACATCTATTTCTAAGGTCTCTTTCACCTTGGTAACAGAGGGAGTCACCTTCGGGGATTTGGCAAGTAGGAGTTTTCTGATGGCCAAGCTCAAGGGCTGACTTGCATGCCCTGGTGGCAGGGTGAGTGTGCGGGGGGATCTGCTGATCTTCTTTCCTGGTATTCCTAGTTCTCCAGAAGTGGGTCATAATCTAGAGTTTCAACAATCAAAAACTGGGTTGGTAGATGCTTGAAACCAGATTGATGCAGAGTCAACAAATGACTTCTTTGCCTCCGTTTTCACACATGAGGACAGACAACATATGCCTGCAGCTGAGTCAGTTTTTTCAGGGAGGGAATTAAATGAATTAAACCAGATAGAGATAAACAAGGAAGATGTTCTCACATGCCTTACTAAACTAAATGTCAAGAAAATCACCAGGGCCAGATGGAACTTAAGGAACTCAAGTGTGAAATTGCTGAAATTCTAGCCAAAATATATAACCTTTCTCTAAGATCAGGCACTGTACCAGAGGACTGGAGGGAGGCAAATGTAACTCCGATCTTCAAGAAAGGATCCAGGGGTGATCCAGGAAATTATAGGCCAGTTAGTCTAACCTCAGTTCCAGGCAAAGTGATGGAAACCATTATTAAAGAAAAAATTACTAAGCACATAGAAGAACAGGCATTGCTGAAGGAAAATCAACATGGTTTCTGCAAAGGCAAATCATGTCTTACTAACTTGTTAGAATTCTTTGAGGGTGTAAATAAACACATAGATAAAGGGGACCCAGTCGATATTGTTTACCTTGACTTTCAAAAGGCTTTTGACAAAGTCCCTCACCAAAGGCTGATTCGAACGAAGAGGCTCACCAATATTCGAATCTAAGATCTCTGTAATCAGCCTATGGATTATGACTGTGTTTTTATTGTTTTTATCAATTTCGCTGTACATTTGTATTGTGCATTTTATCCTTGTTGTGATCCGCCCCGAGCCTGCTGGGAGGAGCGGAATATAAAATTGACTAATAAATAAATAAATAAATAAATAAAGGCTCCTAAATAAGCTCTTCAGCCATGGAATCAGAGGACAGGTCTTGTCCTGGATTGGAACCTGGCTAAACTGTAGGAAACAAAGGGTGGTAATAAACGGACATTTCTCTGGGTGGAAAGAGGTGAGAAGTGGCGTACCCCAAGGTTCAGTTTTGGGTCCGTTACTTTTTAATTTATTCATAAATGATCTGGATGTAGAAGTAAATTGTGAGGTAGCAAAGTTTGCAGATGACACTAAACTGTTCAGGGTGGTTAAAAATGAAACTGATTGTAAAGAGCTCCAGAAAGATCTCTCGAAATTGAGTGAATGGGCAACAAAGTGGCAAATGCATTTTAACCTAAACAAGTGTAAAGTCATGCACATCAGGCCAAAGAACCCCAAATACACTTATCAACTGATGGGATCAAAGCTTTCTGAGACAAACCAGGAAAGGGATCTAGGGGTTTTGGTGGACAGCTCAATGAAGATGTCAACCCAGTGCGCTGCAGCAGTGAAAAAAGCAAATTCTATGCTTGGCATGATCAGGAAGGGAATCGAAAATAGGTCGGCAAATGTTGTATTGCCTCTCTACAAATCTAAGGTGAGGCCACATCTGGAGTACTGTGTACAATTCTGGTCACCGCACCTCAAGAAGGATATAATGTTTTATCACATGTGGTGGTCCTGTCAGGAAGCCTCAAAATTCTGGAAAACAGTCCATATTCACATACAAAAGACTCTACAAATCACGCTGGAGATGACACCAGAGGCTTGTCTCCTGGGAATAGTGGAGGAGAAAGAACTCCCAGACGAGAACGCGGAGCGGCTGTTCCTGTTCCTATCCACGGCAGCAAGGATGGTGTACGAAAAAGTGGAAGTCTAAAGACATACCACGTCTTGAAGAATGGATACACAAAGTCCAGGACATTATGAGCATGGACAAGCTGTCCTATTATATGAGTGAAACGGAAGGGACGAGGCTGAACAGAACTGACTGGACACCCTTTGTGTCCTATCTAAAATCTCGGGACCTGGACCGGAACAGTCAAGTTCCCTGACAATGACGCAGGGCGCCCAAGAACGTGCCACGGGGCAAACCGCCCCCCCCCCGCACCAGGACAACCAGACCCTCGTTTTCCCCCCCTCCCCCTTTGAACAAACTGGACAAAGCGGATACACCGGAAGCCAAAGGAGTCCCCCCTCCTCTCCCCCACTACCCTCTTCCCCTCTGGTCCCCCCCCTAACCAGGCCCACACCCAAACATCCCTACCCTTCCCCCTTCCTCAGCCCCGCCCCCTCCATCCCGCCCTTTCCTGTCCCTAACACCAGTTCATCCCAACCTCTCCACCATCCCCAACAGAATCTGTCCTTCGTTTTTCTTTCCTTCCTACTATCCTATACCCGAAATTGTTCCACCTCTTTTTATTGTTACTAGAGAAACCCTAATAAATATATTTTTTTAAAAAAAGAAGGATATAATGGAACTGGAAAAGGTACAAAGAAGGACAACAAAAATGATCCAAGGGATGGAGCAGCTCCATTATGAAATCAGGTTGCAACGCCTTGGTCTTTTCAGCCTTGAAAGACGGCGTTTAAGAGGTGACTTGATCGAAGTGTATAAAATCATGCATGGGATAGAAAAAGTGAATAAAGAAAAAATATTTTCTCTGTCACGCAACACTAGGACTAGGGGGCACTCCCTAAAGCTCCAAGGTAGGAAAGTTAGGACTAATAAAGGGAACTATTTCTTCACCCAGAGGGTCATTGGGTTATGGAACTCACTTCCAGAGGAGGTTGTGACAGCTGTCAGCCTGGACAGCTTCAAGGCAGGATTAGACAGATTCATGGATACCAAGGGAATCAGTAGTTACTGACATGGACATCCAAGTGCCACCTCTGTGTTGATGGAGGCAGGCAGGATTTTCCCCGGGTACTGGTTGTGGGGGGTCGGGAGCAGGTGAGGGTTTTGCCCTCCTTTCTGCTAGCGATCCCTGTGTACAACTAGTGGGCCACTGTGTGACACAGAATGCTGGACTAGATGGGCTGAGGCCCGATTCAGCATGGCTCTTCTTATGTTCTTATGTTCTAACACACTCCCATAGATGTAATCAGTAAAAGTTGTGGCCTAAGTCTTTCAGTTTTATATGGCGTGTTAGTTTGGTAGAGCAGTTCTCTCCACTGATCACACAAATATCCTCCCACCCATTGTTTAAAAGTGAGTTCCTATGTCCGTGTTCTTGCCTGATCTAGCCTTGATTTCTCTCATCTTTCTATTGCCACCCACAGGCTTGTACAACACAAGATGGGCAGAGGGAGAGCAGGCAGATGTGAAATAAGGAAAATATATTTATTGTCTCTTTGCCTTATGCATAAAAGTAGAAGTGAAAATCACTGTGCACTTTCTTAAGTGTTTCTTTGTTGATATAGTTTGTTCAGGGAGGGGAAGTAAACATTCAGAATGAAGGACTGAGTGATTTGGGAAATGCTGATTTGTCCAATATTAAAAGTGGTGTTCCTTTTTATACAAATATTGAAAGCTATTTCCCCAAGCAATTTAGATAAACAAAAGTGTATTTTATATGTCGAAATAAAAAATATATATCTGAAGAATAATAAGGATCTTAGATTAAATGTACCTTTCTATCTTTTCATCTGTTTACAGAGCCCTAGTCACTTTGTGCGAGCTTCCCACACACCAGGAAATACATACCGCACCAAAGAGCTCAGTGCAAACACTTATATGTAGGAAGGAGTGACAAGCTCATATTGTCTGCTCTAGCCACAGCAGTGGTTATTATTAAATATAATGGATTAAAACCAATTCAGATTAAGATGTCTAACTGTTTGGGGGGAAATGATGTTTGAACAGTGTACAGAGCTCAGTGGTAGAACACATGTTTTTTCAACAAAGATCCAGGTGGCACCTGGAAGTGTGGGAATAACCCTCTCTGAAATCTTGGAGTGACACAGCATATATAAAACTAACATTCTGACTTTTTAAGATACTTTCCTATGTTCTTGTGGGTTTAACACATATAAAATTAAGTTGCAATGCTTTCTAGATATAGTCAGAACCAGTGTTATAGCACATTTGCCAAGACCTAATTACTAGGAGCTATGTTGAAAGACAGCACAAGAACACACAGAAAAATAGAATGTCAATTTATGCTGGTCCTGTTTCCAACATTCAATGTTGATTGAGCTGGAAGGTCCACAGGGAGCTCCTACTTGTGTTTGTTTCAGCACAAGTGGAAGTTCCCACACACCAGAAAAGCCTAGTTTGTGTCT
Source organism: Anolis apletophallus (assembly GCA_030556195.1). NCBI lineage: Eukaryota > Metazoa > Chordata > Lepidosauria > Squamata > Anolidae > Anolis > Anolis apletophallus. Next base: position 39,131,540 of record JARBWK010000002.1, on the reverse strand, counting down.
GTGATCTATAGCAGTGTTTCTCAACCTTTTTTGAGCTGCGGCACACTATTAACATTAAAAAAATACGGGGGCACACCACCAACCAAAATGACACAAAATGACACTCTAACACAGTCAAGAACGGCTGGGGGGGTGGTGGCCTGCTGGGAGCGCCGAAGCCAGGGGAGGAGGAGGAGCCAGGCTGTGCCATGCCCCTCCCCCTCCCCCTCCCCCTGGCTTGAGTTCTCCCACAGCTTCGCCAGCCTTGAGGGGGCGGTGCCAAGCCAGCATTGTGCTGGCTCTGCCACTGCTGGTGTGGCACTGCCCCATCAAGGCTGGCAAAGCTGTGAGAGCGCTGAAGCTGGGGGGTGGGGGAGCCATGCCCCGCACCCTCCCCCAGCTTCAGCTCTCTCACAGAGGAAGAGCATGAGCGGTGGATGGGCTTCAGGGGGTGGGGCGGGGCTCTTCCTCCGCACGGCTTCAGAGAGCGAGGGGCGAGAGTCATGGTGGGAGTCATGGTGGATTGGAGGCTGGCTGGGGAAACGGCCAAAGGAGGCGATGCCCCTGCCCCTTCCTTTTCTTCGCTGCCGCCCGGCCCTTCCTCCTCCTCCCCCAAGCAGCAGGAGTTCAGCAGGAGGAGGGGGGGAAGGAAGGGGGGCAGAGAGCTTTTCTCACGGCACACCTGATGATCGCTCACGGCACACTAGTGTGCCACGGCACACTGGTTGAGAAAGACTGATCTATAGCAACCCTATGTAGTTATGCTGATTTTTTTAAAGCATGGTATCCTGGATTGCTGGTTTGTTCTTTTTTTTGGTTTATGAGTATGAATGAACACCACAAAATGAGCTCCTGGACTTCAAAATCTATCATGAAACTATCGATAGTGCATTATTGTTAATACATAAATGGCAGATAGTAATAGATGCCCAAAATATAGGATAGACTGCTGCTGCAGACTTCTGTGTGTCACAAGGAAAGGAACCAACAAGATGAAAACATATTCTTTGAAGAATAAGGAAGAGTTGATGAAAAAAGGGCTAGGGTACAAGCCCTCTAAATTGACTACTTGCATGAATGTGATAGATTAAAATGCACTGGCTATGTCTATGAATTCTAACACGATGTTTTTGGGAAACTGACAAATTAGGAGGAAAAACACGTATGTACTCTCAGTCAAACTATAGAAATTTGTAAAGACAGAGACATGTATTTTGCTCTGCTACTTGAAGAACCAGTGGATTCTACAATATACTGTCACAGTTTGTTATATAACCAGCTTAAATCAGCTACTCCTTCCAGGCAACCTCATATATCATAGGTATCTCTCCTTGCTCTCACTCACAAACTGGTGCATGCTGAACCTTTTTTTTCACTGCCATTAGCAAGAAATCACAGATTAACACACCTGAAGCATGACTATATGTTTTATTCAACACCAGTCATCTGGCACTTCACAGAAAAGTTAAGGAAGTTGTCTTATGTAGGCAGTAATTAAAACAGTGGGGTGTTGTGTGATTTCCGGGCTGTATGGCTATTTTCTAGCAGCATTTTCTCCTGACATTTTGCCTGCATCTGAGGCTGGCATCTTAAGAGGATTTGAATTAAAACAGTAATTGTGCTTTCTACAATGAAAATGTAGGCATACTTTATGTTGAGGGCACACAAACCTAAACTAGGCGTGGATAATTCATCCAGTGTAACATATTTCCGAATATATAAAGCAGTACTATTCAATAATGTTGATTTGTTGTCTCTGGCTTGTCTTTAACATATATACTGGTACTGTATTTACCTGCTGTTAGTTTTTTTTTTTGGCTATTTCTCAGTCTGTTTTCTTCCCTAAAATGGAAATATATGTTCTCTTGTATAAATAAATATATGGGCCACCACAAGATATCCCAAAGTCCTTGCATTACAATGTATCTAGTATTTCAACTGGGACTGTGTAACCATCTACATGTAATATAGGAAAAAGGAGGAAACCAATAAAGTATAGTGATTCTGATACACACATTCAGAAACAGATATTTCCATACATGAATAAAACTGCTCACACACGCGCGCACACTCATTGAACGCTTTTAGAATGTCATTTTTCTCTCTCCAAAGCAAGGTATTAAAAGCTACCACCTTAGAGAAACACATGTCCTTATTTTTGGGACAAAGACAGTTTTGGTTGCCTTGGTGATGCTCTTCTCCATGAGGTGACTAGGTAGTGGGATGCATTTTATTTGAATCTGAAACTCTTGGTGAATTTCAGTGCCAAGAATTACAGTGTCCTTTCAAGATATGAATAGTTAATATTGACTCTAATACTGACCCTACTTGCTTCTGCCAGGTTTTCTCTTATGTTGGTTATTGTCTTGAATTGTATTTAAATTCAAAATGTGTTCACCTTGTAGTTCTTTCATATTCAAAAGTTAGGATATATATGTCTTAATACAACAATCAAAGGAAGGAATTTTATTTCTGCCTCCAGAATACCCTGAGCTCTTCTAATGTTTGGAAACTAAGCGGGATTCGTCCTGGTTAGTACTTGAACAGGAGATTACCAGGATATATCATGCATCCCCAGGTAAGGCTAGGAAAGAATCCTGCCTGGACCCATGTCAGTGAGAACAGACAATTCTAGACTATGTCCCATTTTAACTATTTATGGGTGGATAAGAGTTTTCCTATGCTTTTAAAAACCATATCTTATTTATTTATTTAATTCAAACATTTATACTCCATCCTTCTCAACCCCACGAGGGGGGACTAAAGGCAACTTACAACTGGTAGCCATTAGATGCCAACAACAACAAACAGCCACATTATAAAGCAAATTAACATTAAATAGACAATTTATATAAATAAAAATGTAATGTTTATTTGTGGGATTAACATAACTCAAGAACCACTGGACGAATTGACATCAAATTTGGCTACAATACACCAACTAAACCACTTTATGTCCTTCACACAAAAAAACAAAAAAAATTAACTGGAAAGCACTTAAAACCCCCACAAAGTTAAATGACTATACAGAGCATGCGTTAAAACAACACCCCCCGCCCCTCCCTCCTACACGAGGGGGGGGGGGGAACCAACACCTGAGAGAGAGGCAGCGAGAGAGAGAGAGAGAGAGAGAGAGAGAGAGAGAGAGAGAGATGGCCTGTATATTCCTCTTGCTACCCCCTGCCTCTCTCTTCCCAAAGGACTGGCACCCTCCTCCAAATCCACCCCTCTTCTTCCTTTCCTTTCCTTTCCTTCTCGGCTGCCTGGGACTCGGGGCACTTGGATTGGCAGCATGAAGGCATCTCTGCTGGGCTGCTGGGAACTCACAAGGGAGGGATTCTGTGTGTGTGTGTTGTGTGTGTAAGTGTAGGCACACACACACCTATATGCACACACATATCTCTACATATTTCAACTCCCAGAAAGCTCACCCATATTGAGTTATGGGAAGGAATTCCGGGAAATGAAGTCCAGTATTAAAAAAAAGGACAAAAACAGGAAACAGTGAGTTTGGAAACGCTGTCCAGGAAGGCACAATCAAAACACTCCCGAAAGATGGCCATCCATTTTTACTTTATAGCAACCCTGGGCTATAATATCTACAATAATAATATCTATATATATATCATAATAATATCTATAAGTCTATAATATGTATATATACATATGTCTGTGATATCTATATGTCTATAACAATAATATCTACAGGTCTATAATAATATCTGTATGTCTGTAATAATAATGTCTATATGCCTGTAATAATATGTATAGGTCTATAATAACAATATCCACATGTCTATAATAATATCTGTCTGTCAATAATATGTATACATCTATAATAATACCTATATGCCTATAATAACTATGTCTATAATAATATCTATATATGTATAATAATATGTATACATCTATAATAATAGCTATATAAAATCTAAAATAATAATATCTATATGCCTATAATAATATCTATAGGTCTATACAATATCCATACATCTGTTGCCCGTTTTTGCTCGAAAGATATTTAGCCCTGTGATCCTTCTATTTTTATCAGTTTTATACTAATTTATGCAATGCTTTTGATACGAATTAAGTAAATAACATCTATAATATCTATATGCCTTTAATAATATTTGTGTCTATAATAATAATATATATGTGCCTATAATAATATCTATACATGTCTAATAATAACAATAATAATACCTATATAATATCATTGAACTGGATTATATGGCAGTGTGGACTCAGGCAACCCAGGGCCCTTCCACACATCCATATAACCCTTTGGCCTCGAGGAGACTGAAATGGGCCTATATTAGGCTGAGACTTTGCCAATTCAGTTGTGTATTGATAGCTTAGAAACCAGATCTTCCTCTTTTATTTCTTTCCCATTTCTCCACAATGGGCCACAGCAGCGCGTGGCCGAGTACAGCTAGTCTATATGAATAAAAATGTAATGTTCGGTTGTGGGATGAACATAACTCAAAAACCACTGGACGAATTGACACCGAATTTGGACACAATACACCTATCAGGCTAATGAGTGACCACCACTCATAACAACACTGAATAACACAGCAGAAGAGACTTAAAAAGCAAAAAAACCCACCCCAGAACACATTACAACACAAGCACAAAACCACATACACATATATACACATCTACACAAATATATATACACACAAAACACATATACACACACTGGGCCACAGCAACACGTGGCAGGGGATGGCTGGTTAATTATAAATATGCATTAAAATATCAGAACTTTAAAATATTTAAACATAGCTAAATACAATGATAATTCATCAGTATAAAAAGACTTATACACAATCTCATTACATGGTGCATACCTTTAACACTTTTGAAGCAAATATAGATATACACATGCATTCGGTTTCTGCTGATTGGGGTTCTGTTGTTCTTAAATTTTTAAAAATTGTGTTTATGTACAGTATATTGTTTCTGGTAGTTTTGTAAACCGCTCCAAGCCTTCGGGGAGTGGCGGTATACAAGTCGAAAGAATAAATAAATAATAAATTATTCTACACTAAATGAATCAAACAGGTCATTTTTGCAAGTAAATGTAAAGTGGGCTGCACTGTTGAATCTGCACTTTCACCTTCAAACTCTATTTTATAAAATAGATCTCATTTTAAGCTAAGAAATACATCTGGTTATTATTGATAGATGGCATTAATCTAGAATGATAATATGTGCAAAATAATAAGGGGCTTTATTACTTATGTCACAGAGTTCAAGTTCTTTTGGGTACATTTAATTTCAGAATTCACATGATTACCAAAGATTCTTTAAAAAAAAAACAACAACTAGTCTTTTCTATTCCACTATTTTATGTCTGATCTTTTCTTAAAGCTACAGTAGGGGGTTGGGAGCTTGCCTTCTTTCCAGTGCTTCACAGTAGTGTACCAAAACTTCAATGGTCCATCTGGTGCACTCCTTCGTTCCAAGAGAGGAAAGGAAAGCTCCCCTACCAGCACAATTTGAATGGGAGGATATGTCAGTACTCACTTTTCTATTACATTATGTACACAACACTGAATACAGGGTTGGGGGGTGGGCCTGGAGGACTGATGGCAAAAAAGTACAGCTGTAGGGAATGTAACAACACTAATTTTACTTACTGGTTGGAATTTTGCAGTTATATCATCATCATAGTTATTATTTTATTTATTTACCCACCTTTCCCTGCAGCTCAAGACAGGGCAACATAGTTAAAACATTTCATAAAACATGATATATATGTATTTTGTTTTATATATATAAACAAAATACACAGAACAAAGTAAAATACAGTAAACATAGGACATGAGTTTAATATTCATAGTTAAAAATTGACTGGTTGGCCTGCCAGAAATAATATTACTCTCATCTGATAAAGGTTTAGAAATTGGTTCCAATATGCCACATTATCTTCAGTAACAATCCCCTAGATAGGCCTAGAAACACCCAGAAAATTGGGAGGAGGGAACCATGGTGGGGATCTTGCTTTTTCTTTAACAAAATTTGGGGGGGGGGAGAGAGGTTGAAAAATGACCATGGGCTATTTTCTTTTGGGATGATGAAGACAAGGCTTTCACACATTAACCACCCCCCAGATCATTTTAAAACTTATGCAAAATGGAAATTTCTTTGTACAACTACCGTGTTTCCCCGATAGTAAGACACCCCCGATTGTAAGACGTATCGGGGGTGTCAGAGGGGTCGGCTAATATAAGCCGTACCCCGAAAGTAAGCCGTACCCCCGGTCGCCGCGTCACTCGGTCCCGCCTCCTCCTCCGCCGCCGCCCAAACACTTGCCTTGAGGTGAAGAAGAAGGGGAGCGCGCGCCTTGGAAGCAGCCAACCCTCCCTCATGCGGCGGTCTCGCACTCGCGCGTCCTGCGAGGGGAGGGGGAGGGAAGAACATGGCGGCGGGGCTCCTGCAGGCGTCGCTCGCTCTCCGCCTTTCCCTGCGAGGCCGGCTTTGGCGGGATGCCTCTGCTCTCCTCCCGGCCGGAAGCCCCTCCTCCCTGGGTCCGGGGGCGGAGCGGGCCCGGCTTGGATTGGAGAGCGAGAGAAGGAGGCGGAGGCTTCTCTCCTCGGAGCGGCATGGAGAGCACGTGAGGGAAGGACCGAAGGCAGGCAGGCAGGCAGGAGCCGAGGCTGCGGGGATGGCCATGGCGAGGGCCGGCCGCGGCACGCCTCCCAAAGAACAGCCGCTTTTCTTTTTCTTTTTCCAAAGCGGACCCAGAGAGGAGGGGCTTCCGGCCGGGAGGAGAGCAGAGGCATCCCGCCAAAGCCGGCCTCGCAGGGAAAGGCGGAGAGCGAGCGACGCTTGCAGGAGCCCCGCCACCATGTTCTTCCCTCCCCTCGCAGGACGCGCGAGTGCGAGACCGCCGCACGAGGGAGGGTTGGCTGCTTCCAAGGCGCGCGCTCCCCTTCTTCTTCACCTCAAGGCAAGTGTTTGGGCGGCGGCGGAGGAGGAGGCGGGACCGAGTGACGCGGCGGCCGGGGGTACGACTTACCGTCGCCCAATGTAAATCGTACCCCGAAAGTATGACGTAGTGGGGCTTTTGGGGGTAAAAAGAAAGTAAGACGCTGTCTTACTTTCGGGGAAACACGGTAGGTACACTATTAGATCATCACAAACCTTGGTTTCCTTTCTTCAGCTATTTTTATGAAAATGAGTGTGTTATATCTGCACGATACTATGTAAAAAGAAATATTTTCTGTTTACCAATGTTGATAGTTTTGTTGTTTATTTTGTCAAAGGTTAATATGTATTTGATAGATTATATAAGAGTTCAATATTTTCATGTGTATGATAAATTATTTGAGAAGTTGATATTCCCATGTTGAGTTAATTTAGAAGCCTCCCTTCTTCCTCTTCTTTATTTATACTTTACCTTTTCCCCAGAATCGGACTGAAGGGTAACTTATACATTTTAATGCAATATTGTGAAAATATACAATAGAATAGATGAACATTTTAAAATGTAATTAAAATTGTCAACCATTCATTCAAAATATTCTGCAAGACTAGCTCTTGATATGGTGAATGAATGAAAACACTAATGTAGCATATGTGGGTTTTCCTTTTTTGTCATACTTTTCATACTTCAAAATGTATAATTTGCTGTAAGCAGGAGGAAATTTAATTTATTTGTACAAACCCAGGTGTTTTATAATTTAAAAATTCATAAATATGCCAAACAGTAGAATTTAAAATTTTATGCAACTAAAACTATGAACTAAGTTTATGTTTGATAGGAAAGAAGGGCTGCATTTCTTTAACTTATCCCTGAAACGTTTATTGCTAGCCTTTCATCACCAATGGTTGAGCATATAATTAAATTAAGACAGGACGGAATCACATCCTAATTTGAGAACACTGGGAAAATTGAATAACATAAACATGTTTTTGAAGCGCTTGGGGATGCCTTTTTCCAAGTCTTTGCATTCAGAAATCTTGGTTTAATGACAAAATTAATAAAACTGTCAAAGCTAATGAGATTCATCATAAGAAGTTTCTGGAAAGGGCTGAATCACATTAACACGGCCAGAATACTGCAGCCTCATCCTTTGGGATACTTTGGGGGGGGGGGGGCAGTTGAATTTGACGCCTGTTATTCTTTTGCCATTGCCCACTTCCATTTTACGTTTTTGTGGGCTTCATTTTCATCTTTTTTTGCGGGATCTGTTTACACGGAGGCTTGAAACCACGCCCAGTTATGGACTAGACGTACGTCAGCCCTCCTGTGCAAGGACTACGCACAGTGCGCTACAGTTTGGGAGACTCTGCCCCGTTACTCTAGGCGGAGACTCCGGTGCCATATTGGGAACTCCCCTCTCCACCCTCTACGGCAGTGACGCCACACGCCATTGGAGCATGCTGCATCCCTTAATCCCGCCTTCACCGTTCTTCGTTAGTGTTTGAACCCTTCCTCCTCGATCACAGTGGAGGTAAAGCCACACACCACTGTTTAGTATTATCTTGACTATCCATTTTGGAATATAACCCACGGCTTTAGAGCTCCGCCGTCCCATATATGGAGTGAGCAACATAAGGCGCTACTTGGACTCTGGGTCATACTTCCGGGGGTTGAGGTGATGCTTTTAGTCTTTCTTGGCATCCTTTAATCTGAAATATCGCTCACACCTCGGGAGCTTTTCAAAGCCTACAGCACAACTATTAAACTCAAGGCCTGCGAGCTGCATTCTGCCTTCCATGTCATTTCATGCAGCCCTCCAGATGATGTACTCCAACCCCTGTATTCCTCATCATTAGAAATCATGACTAGAGCTGATGGGAGTTATGATACAGCAATATCGGGAAGGCTGCAGTTTGTTCTGTTTAGTCAGGATACAAGGCTTGTGGATATGCTTAGTTATGCAAACAAGCATTTGGTGAGTGGCAATAATAATGTACCTGATGGACACAATCTCGAGATCAGCGAAATGTTAAAATGTTTTATGTTTATGTTTGATGGTTTATAATTTTAATGGTTTAATTTATAGTTATATGTTATCATTTTAGATGTGTGATACTGTTTTTATTGTATGTGAGGTATTGAATTTTTGTCATTTATTTGATGTGAACTGCTTTGGGTCCTCCCAGGGTGAGAAAAGCAGTATACAGTATAAATGCAATAAATAAATAATTATAATTTGACCATTCCCTAATCTCAGACCCACAAATGCTGTTGGGTTGCAATTCTCAATGTCCCCAGTCCACAGGGTGGATAATCAAAAGTGATGGGCGGTGTCGTTCAATAACACCTGAGGACCCAAACTGGATAAAAACTATTGGGGGGAATCTGTCTATGGATTCAATGACCCTTTGAAGGCAATCATACCACTAATGTGGCCCTCAATAAAAAAATAATGTGGCCTATAGGATATTCCACATAGATAGAGGGAGAAGAACACTCCAGGGCATGAACTGAGTTTGACTCATACCTCTTTGGAACCAAGCCATGACTTTTCATTGTTAAACCAGAGTAAATTTCTAAGTATAAAGTTCAAAAGCTTTGCAACTCTTCACACACAGCGAAGCAGCTGGGTGTTATCTTAATAGTGACATTTCTGTTTGCTTAGTAACTAAGATGTAAACCTAGGCTTCTAATAGTTAATATGCTACATCATATCGTTGCATAACACTTTGGAGCTATTCTGCATTACTGGAACATTGCATTTTAGTGCCAATACAAAGAGAGATTGGTTTTTCGCTGTTTTCACTTGTATTAGAAGGAACTTATGGACCAACCTGCATTTATCTTCTAGGGGCTGAAATGTAACCCCCCCCCCCAAAAAAAGCACACAAGCTCTAAAAAACAACCCAAAAATAGTAATACAAAGATTTGACAAGATAAAAAGTTTTCTCCTAAGTGGAAAGATTTCAGAGGTGTTAATCTGAAACTTTGGCTAGTTCATTACATTTTCTACTTAATGACAGGGTATCCATGGAAGCTAGTAAGATTTCAAAGCATTCTGGACATTTATTTCAGTAAGCAAAAGGCACAGTCTGGTGAGAAGAGTTTCTGTTTAAGCCTCATTAACTTGCACAAGAGCTCTGACTCCCATCAATATAAAAAAGGAACAAGAAATCTGTGCAGTGCAGTGTGGTAGGGTTATGTAAAAGTGGGTCAACTATGTTTAAAATGCAGTTTTGCCACTGAACTTGCTGAGTGGACCTTTTCATCATCACTACATTTAATAACAACAACAACAACAACAACAACTTTATTTATACCCGGCCACCATCTCCCTGAAGGGACTTGGGGCGGCTTACATGAGGCCAAGCCCGTCAAATACAAATACAAAAGTGCATCAACAAAACAAGCAAGCAAAAAACAATATAAATAATATAACTAAACATAAAGCAATAACACAAAACAGATTTAAATACACCATAGCAGGGCCAAATGTAATAGATTAAATATTTAAAAACAATGGGCGTGTACAGAGTAGGGTATGTCTAGACATGGGGGTTTTAGAGAGTGATGTAGGGAGATCAATCCAACGGGTAGATAGTGCTTCAGAGGACATATAGAGGGAAATTAGTCAGATCGGACAATTATTTCCTTTATTCAGGGACGGCACATTGGAACAGCCACGTTTTCAAGCTCCTCCTAAAGACTGCCAAAGTGGGGGCTTATTTGATATCTTTAGGGAATGAGTTCCAGAGTTGGGGGGTCACCATAGAGAAGGCCCTCTGCCTTGTCCCCACCAATCGCGCCTGCGAAAAGGGTGGGAGCAAGAGCAGGGCCTCTCCAGATGATCGAAGAGATCGTGTGGGTTCATAAACAGAAATGCATTCACGCAGGTAGGCGGGTCCCAAACCGTTCAGGGCTTTGTAGGTAAGAACCTGCACTTTGAATTGGGACTGGAAGATGAACAGCAGCCAATGGAGCTCCTTAAACAGGGGGGTTGACCGCTCCCTGTAAGTTGTTCCAGTTAGCAATCTGGCTGCCGCCCGTTGAACCAATTGAAACTTCCAAGCCATTCTTCAAGGGCAGCTACACATAGAGTGCATTACAGTAATCCAATCTGGAGGTGACTAAGGCGTGGACCACCATGGCCAGATCTGACTTTTCCAATCTTTCAATAACTCTGAAAACGTCATGGTAAAATTATGCATTATTGTATGAAGAAGTATTGCACAGCAGCTTCTTGATACAGTATGCCTACTAATTTACATTTATGAAAACATATATACCTTGTATTTTGGCCTCAACAATTAGTGCAAATTCTCAATAATGTTAGTATAGGTGGAATCTTAGTTTCTCACAACTATCATTCTTATCTCTGAGGTTGTTTTCTTTCCCCCTGTCATAGATATTAAATATCACACACAATATGATATTACTACAATTAAGAGTTTCAAGAAGCAGGAAGCTATCAGATCTAGGAAACATGGTGGTCAAATTCTTTCAGCAAACAGCAACTTTAACAGGATGCAGTGGTATTTGTTTTTTTAAAAATTTCACCAAGAGAAATTACTGACTGCATTCTGTATCAGCAACCCACGCAAGCTGACTAATGGAGTTATATTTGTCTCATATGATAGTTCGTTGCCCATGCTATCTAATGGCGGAAAAACAAAGCATGAATAGCAGCAACTGTGAGGGTGAACAAAAAAGATGTTCTATTAAGCAGCCACATGCTTACAGGCCCTTTTTTTCTACCCAGGGGGTGCGATTTTTTGTGTGTGCTTAATCTGTCATTGCTGTGATCTGAAATTATTGCAAGTCTAAATGCACTCTAACAAATGTGTGATATAAAATTTGAATAAACTGTCATAGAGAAGGACTTGATTCAATCTACAATAGCTGCACCAAATACAAGAAGTGCCCATGTAAAAAAAAGTCATTAAAGAATCTTCATGTACTTTCTTTCTATTTATCCTGTGTACGTAAAGATTTTTAAGGAAACCGGAAGTCCCTTTGCCCTTCCAAAGCTTTCCCCCCCATATCTGTTACGAAGCAGTAAGTGAGTCAGAAATGATTCAATTCAACATTTCACTGCTTCTCTTCCCTGGCCTCGGCTCAAGCCTGGGAAGCCATGTTAAAAAAGCAGCCTGGGTGAATGTCCCCCCTTCCTTTCCCCTCCCATTCCGCCTGGGTCCTGGAAAGCTGTGTTAAAGAAGTAGCCTGAGTGAATGTCCCCCCTTCCTTTCTCTTTCTCTCCGTTCTTCTCTCCTTCCTACCCTTTTCCTCCTCTTCCTCCGCTTGAGTGGCTGAGGGGAGAAAGGAAAGGGCCTGAGGATGTTAGGAATAGTGGGAGTTGAAGTCCAAACCACCTGGAAGGAATACCTGATCTGCTCTCAGGTCCCATATACATTGCCATCTTGAAACTGCATTATGCATATACTCAGTATTGTAGACTTTAGCTGCCTTCTATGAGTCTCCATAATGCAATAGGTCCGGAGTTTGAATCCGGTTTAGCAGTTTGAGGCATCGGCGGGAAGGTAATGGCGCTCCATACAGTCATGCTGGTGACATGACCTTGGAGGTGCCTATGGACAACATGTCTCTTTGGCTTAGAAATTGAGATGAGCATCACTCCCCAGAGTACAACAGGAGTAGACTGAATGTCAAGGGGAAACCTTTACCTCTAATTTGATAATCTGAATTACGTGACAGGAGGAGGATTGCCTCCTCCTCCGCATTGACAGCTGAGGCAGGCCTGGAGTGCAAGAGCTCCTGAAGTTTCCCCACCAGCTCCCCCTACATCCGAAATGAGTTTTGAACCATTTTTTTGATCAACCAAGTCTAATAAACAGGTATTTAGATATAGATGTGTGTGTGTATGTGTATGTATATTTCTGTGTATGTATACACACACGCGCGCGTACACACATATCTCACTGGCTTCATTATTTTAAATGCAGGCAACTACCTTAAGAGTTGAGGAGGGCAATACTCATAATTGCCCCTGGAATTAAACAGACCTGTAAGTCAACATAGTCTTCAAATTGCTTCTTGAGTATTTTTTTTTATCAAAAGAACTTGATAAAGGCTGCTAATAATTTGAAATCTCTCCTTCCACTTTCAACCTCAAACTATACAGCCTTAGCATTATGTATTTGACTATGGCAAGTACCTTGCTCAGGTGAACCCCAAAGTGAAGCCAGGTGGTAGAAGGGCCGGCCCTAGATCATTTTCAAGTGTAAGCAAACAGTATTTTGCCCCCCCCCCCAGAAACAAAACCAACTACTGAAAAATAAAAGGTAGAAGGTAGAGGTGAATAAAAGAGTTACCTTACAAACCAGATGTTTACTTACAAAATTATATTCATATAGTTACATTACATAGAATTAACACAAATTAACGCATCACTGACAAAGGCTAAACCAATGCAAAACAGAAAATCAAATATACCTTTGGTTGGAATGTATCCATAAATACATTTAAGATCACTATGAATGTACGCTGGTACTGTCAGGATTCAGGGACTATGAAATATGTTTGGCTTGCTGTAGTGTAAAGCTTCACTATCCCATATGTGATTGGGTTGACAAAAAAGGTGACGGAACAGAGATTTGTAAAGGTTGTCTCCTGAGGAAGGAGTAGTGGTAGGTTTCATCCCCAAAAGTACAATTGCTCCCCAAATAATTGTATCTGACCTATATTAACTGCCATTAGCTTGCCGTTACTGATTATCAAGTGCAGACTTTTACCAGGAACAAAAATATGATTACTAAAAAATGCAATAAATACACAATGCATACAAACATAATGCAGCAAAAGCACAAAGAAGTCTGAACTTTGGAGCTACAGTCTTATCGGCAATGCTATATGCACCTAAAACATGAGCAACAAAATTAGAGGAAAAACTGGTGGTGACCGAGACCTCTTCCACACAGCTGTACAAAATCCCCATTGAACTGGATGATATGGCAGTGTGGACTCAGATAATCCAGTTCAAAGCAGATATTGTGGATTATCTGCCTTGATATTCTGGGTTATATGCCTGTGTAAGGGCCCTTGGAGCAAAATGGAAAGAACAATGTGTGGGGTGACAATAAGTGTTTAGTCGACAAAAAAGGGCTGCATCAAAGAACCGGGGTACGTAACATGGTCAATGAAATCTAGGAGACAAAAAGAAGATAGGCAGGGCACAAAGCAGGATCCGATGGACATGTCAACTAGCAAACTGGATATTGAAAGACCACAAGTACCCCTTGGACAGGCCTCGTATTCAATGGAACAAACCAATGGTTAAGTTATTTGGCCAGAAATAACAAAGAAAAGCACAGAATTGCATATTTTGGCAAATGGTAGATGTGTGTGAAGTCCAGAGGAATGGATTGATAGCAAATTGGATAGAAGAACATAGAGCGAGAGCTGCCCCTTCCACACAGCTGTATAAAATCTCACATTATCTGCTTTGAACTGAATTATATGGCAGTGTGAACTCAAATAACCCAGTTCAAAGCAGATATTGTGGATTGTCTGCCTTGTGAGGTCATAACCTCTGAGGATGCCTGCCATAGATGTGGGTGAAATGTCAGGAAAGAATGATTCTGGAACATAGTCATACAGTCCGGAAAAATCACAGCAACCCACCAATTCTTTTTGTTTTCCCTAAGCAAAAGACATAGTGAATTGAGCTGTTTTAAATACAAATCTATGTATAACAATCCCCTCCCCTTCCTCATTCTTGGATGTACATTAGACTTATGGATACATCTGTCTTATTAACAAAACTCCATAATTAACATGTACTTTACTTGGCCTTCCCCCCTCTGATATAAAAGTGTGAAAATGAAAAACAATAATAACTGCCATGACTTAATGCTATGGAATCCTGAGACTGAAGCGTCATGACAGTCGCAGGGCTTTGTAAAACTGCAACTCCCAGGACTCTATAGCATCCAGGCATGGAGGCTAAAGTGGTGCCAAACTGCATTGACTCAGGCCCCTTCCACACAGCTGAATAAAATCCCATTTTCTGCTTTGAAGTGGGTTATATGGTAGTGTGGACTCAGATAACCCAGTTCAAAGCAGATATTATGTGATTTTCTGCTTTGATATTCCGGGTTATGTGGCTGTGTGGAAGGACCCTTAGTAAACAGTGTAGGCTAGAGAGGCACCCCTCCACATTCTAAAAACACGGTGTAATTTTATCCCTACCTAAGGAGGCGCCTATAAAACACAGCAAGGCTCTCTTGGGAAGGAGGCAGGCCTCTGTGAGGATCAAGCCCTCGGACAAAGGCATGCCGACCTTCACTAGCCTAGCAGGCCTTCCCCACAATGGCTGAGATTGATGTTGGAAATGTCTGGAGGGCTCCTAACCACCTTTCCTCTGTTTGTCTTTCCCACTCCCACCCCCAAACTCTTCTTTGGTGAGCTTTTGATATGTTTTTGTCTTAAATGAAGTATCTTTAGTTATCTTTCTCCTTCTTCCAACATTTCCCCTGCCTGCCACAACCTCTTTCCCCTACGTCCCTCCCCGCAATTTAAGATCTTCTGCGGAGGTCCTACTCTTGCTCCCGCCAGCATCTCAAATGCAGCTGGCTGGGACAGGGGACAGGGCCTTCTCGGCTGTGGCCCCCCGTCTGTGGAACACGCTGCTAAGCGAAATACGCTTGTCCCCATCTCACCTGGCATTTAGAAAGAAGCTAAAATCTTGGTTTTGGGACCAGGCCTTTGCACAACAGCTTAAGCAACATCTTGACTGGAATGGATTAGTGATGGCGACAGATTTGAGGATATGGCTTATTGTTCTTATCAATTCGAAACTGTGGCTGGAGTATTGTTCTGATTTAACTGCTGTTGATTATTGTTTTAATCTTACTGCTATTGTTTAGCATTGCATTTATGGTTTATATTGTATTGATTGTGGCATTTAATTGCCTTTGTTAGCCGCTCTGAGTCCCCCCTCGGGGGCTGAGAAGGGGCAGAGTAAAAACGTGGTAAAAAAATTAAAAAATTAATTTAAAGTCCTGGACTGCTCTGTCTTCTTTGTCTTCTTTATTAACCACTGCCTTTCTTTCTTTTTTGTCTCCTTCAATTTGTTTATCATTTGAATGTCCCCGACTCCTTCCTCCCCATCTCTCTCTCCCCCAAATACATGGAAAGAGAAGCTTTAAAGTGCATACACAGGGGTGTTTGAATGACTTATTCCCTCTTTCCTCCCCCTCTTCCCTTTTTCAAAGCTGGGGAAGAGTGGGAGAAATGCACGCCAGATGGAAAGGATGGAAGAAGTTTGAGAGAGGGTCATTGGGCCGAGGGTGAGATCTTACTCACTTTTTCTCGGAAGGGAGTTTCTCTTGGGATCAGAGGCCATTCAGTCCCAAGTCAGGGGAAGTGGAGAGGGGCTGAAGGAAGATTTGGGATGACCCTGCCTGTGTGCCCACCTGCCAAACAGGCAGGAATGTGTCCCACGGCCATGCAGGATGAGTGAGGTCTACCTTGAAAAGCGCCTCCCGCCTGCCCAGCCCCGGGCCCAGCAAGGCCGAGGGTTGCAGAAGGAATTTTCTGGTGATGTTGGAAGGGCATATATACTTGTTCCTCTTGCGTCAAGAGCGCCCCTTGGGGTCCGGCGCCTTATGCAAATGCTTAATTTGCCTATTGGTTCATCCGCCCTGGGTGATAGTACAAAATCCAGGGTATATTATTTCCCTGTCTCAGCTGAAGCCCTAGCATTGTAGTCTAGATCAGAGGATGAGTTCCAATACTTCTGGGAAGACAACAGACAGTTTGAGACAGTACTGTCCAAGCTTGTGAGGACAGTAGACTGTAAGTCTCCAGTCAATTCCACATCAAAAGCTTCCTCAGAAACCTTTGCTGTTAAGGCCTC
The DNA here is from genome assembly GCA_030556195.1 of Anolis apletophallus. Taxonomy (NCBI): domain Eukaryota; kingdom Metazoa; phylum Chordata; class Lepidosauria; order Squamata; family Anolidae; genus Anolis; species Anolis apletophallus. Next base: position 39,114,753 of record JARBWK010000002.1, on the reverse strand, counting down.
CCACCAGAAAGCATCTATCAAACACAGGATCTTTTGCTATATGGCCTGTTTCAGCCAGCACAGCATTCTGAGTCAAAACACACGTTAAAAAATTCTGTTCCTAGTAGTCACAGTAAGGCAACCTGGGGAAATTCACAAAATTCTTGTTAAACAGTAGTGTTTAGACATCAAGCTTTCATTCCTAAGGTACATTCTATGCACCACTATAGCAAGAAGAATATTTTCCCAAATTCTGATCGAATCCATTTCACTACAATTTAGGGTAGAAATGTCATGGACAGAGAATATATTAAAATAGGCATGTGTTATCTGGCATAAATACAGATTGAGTATTCCAAAACACTTGGAACCAGAAGTGTTTTAGATCTCTGAATACCTGTACAGATTAGGTATTTCTTATCTCAAGTGCTTAGAACCAGACATGGTTTAGATTTTGGAGTACCTGTATTTATATAGAGGGACATAATGCAATATCTTGGAGATAGGCCCCAAGTCTAAACAAAATTAATTTGTTTCATATACACCTTATACACATAGCCTGATGCTAATTTAACACACAATATTTTAAATAATTTTGTGATACAAAGTTTGTCTATGTTGAATAATCAGAAAGCAAATGTGTCACTATCTCAGCCACCCATGTGGACAATTTCAGATTTTAGAGTTATTTCTGATTTTGGAATTCCTGGTATGGAATGCTTAATATGTACAAATAATAGCGTTAATTATTATTTATTTATTTATTTACTATTTTTATATGCCACCCTTCTCAACCCCGAAGGGGACTCAGAGTGGCTTACAGCAAACAACAATACTGCCAGAGTGGCTTACAGTGTACATATAACAATATTGCCGGAGCGGCTTACAACAAACTGAAAAAACAACAATTAACATTACAACATATCGCAATATTGTTAGCAATATTGCATGTAATACAAATATATAAATTATAATATCACAATATAATTATTGTATCACATTATCATTGGCAGTATTATACTGTGTTACAATACAACAACACCAATACCAAATGCATATACCACATACCATACCGTAATCATACTATTATTATTATTATTACATTACAATTATTATACTATAACATAATACAATATATTGACATTATAATACGGTAAACCACCATTTCATCTAACAAAGTATGGTATGAGTAAATACTCATTGGCAGCATCTACCTAGGTGTTCGGAGACATGGGTCTTTCCCTTTGAGATGACAAGAATTGAACCTGGGACTCCTTGCATGATTTCTACCACAGAGCTACAGCCTTTAGCTAGGCAGGCAGATAGAAAGGATATACAGAACCTTTACTTCATACAATTTGGCCAACAAGGACAGTGTGTAACCAACCAATCAAGAAACAAAAAAATAATTTAGGGAATACATTTCTTTGGTTTGTAAATTTAATGGAGCTTCTTTCTGAAAAAGGAGCAGCTGCCTAACACATTTGGCACATTTCTCTAGAAATACAGCTTTGGAAAATATTTGTAGAACAGCTTCTTTGGCTAACCGCTAGATCTCTACTGAAAGCTAATGTAGCAGAGTGGTTATGAGACTGAATTGTGAATTTACGTGTCCCAATTCTGATGCTTTCTTGATCATACACTCACTGGGTGGCCTGTAGCAACTCACTTTTTCTGAGTGTTAGTTTCACAGTCACAGTATGCAGATAATAATACTGCCCAATCTAAGAGAGGGTTGAAATCACTATGTGGCTAGAGCCTTCTGTAATCTATACTATAATTTAAAGTGTCTGGCTATCTATTGTGCTATACAAATCGAGACGTTTCATCACAGAAAGATTAAGAATGATGAGGTATACAATGGGATCAAAACAAACACTTTACTTTTGTTTCAGACCCAATCTATCTGTTCGTATACCTTACAAACACATTCTTTGACTTTCAATGTTATTGAATGTACATTTATGAACTGATTTTGCCCAATTGTGATGTTTTTAACATGTTTGTGCAACTTCAGAAGCAATCAGAAATGCCTTTTCCACCTCAGAAATAGCAGATGTAATGCATTTGGGTGCAACATTCAAACTCCCCACTCCCCCCAATAAATTATATAGAAAACCAACAACATCCATTGGGGCAATGCCAGGTAAATTTCAGAATGCTATAAATGCTGAGATGTTAACAAGCCATCTTGGCTTAGACTCTGCAGCAAATGTTGTAATGCAGCCATCTGTACTCCACTACTTGAAAAATTCTACTTTTGCAAGTGGGTACTTCCACTGGGTTTAATTTTTTTGCAATCCTTCATACAAAAAAAGGAGAAGCTGGACTTATCAATGTGTTTCTTTACTATCATAAGAAAGGAGAGGCAAGCAGTCCCACTCTCTGTAAATATATCTATATCTGTGCTGGTGGGTGGCCTGTATGTCTAATTTGAACAATGATATATGAGGGATGCCAGATAAGACACTCCAGAAGTAAATTTGTGCCTGCTCTGCTTTCATTTTCTGTTGTTTTTCACATATTGTTTTCAAGTAGTGTTCTAGCATTATTTGTGTGCCATTTCCAACCTAAATGTACCTATGTTCTGATAAAATTATTCCTAAACTAAATAGTTCCTGAGCTTTTTATGTGGTTTAACAATTTGATGGGACCTTACTGAAGATGGATAATATTTTCATTTAGTTCCTGTTTTTTTTTAAAGAATTACTTGTCAAATCTTAATATTTTCTTTATAAATGGGGGAGAAATAATTTCAGATTTTCAAGATTTAAATGCAGGAGTACTCAGCTCTTAAAATCCAGGAAAAACCAATTTAACCAACCAACCAACACTCCTGATAGGGTGTTCATTCTTAACAACTACATGGTGGGAAGGTACATCCCATCACTACCCATGTTGGAAACTGGCTATTTCAAATTACTAAGAATTTTGTTCATTTTCCAGACTTTAAAAATCTTTCATGAATACATGAAGACAAACCGAGGCTAAAGGACTTTTTGCTCTGGAGAAGTAAAACTGTCATATTAAGTTGTTTCCAACCAAGATACTTAGGTTGATAGATATCTGAGTGAGAGGCAACACTTCTGCTTTTACTAAGGATGCATGTGGGATAAAAAGTCTAACAATATTAATCAGACAGCACCATTCCAACAGTATTTATTTTATAGTAACAAGCATTTGTGTACTGTTGTTTAAAGGAAAATACATCTCATGGGAAAATTGATACATTTTTAACTGGAGTTTGCATGAGTAATGCTGGTTGAGTCTCTCTTCTCTGAAATACTTGAGATCAGAAGGGTTCTTTTGATATATAATTTTTTTTAAAAAATCTCTATTTGTATATGCATAGTTCATGAGGAATGCGGGGGGGGGGGGGAGGGAAGATATTCACAAGTAATTTTTAGCTTATGGTGACAGTAAGGTGAATCTATCATAGGTAAAGGGTTTGGCCAGCATTTGTCCAGGGGGGTTGTCACCCAAGGTTTTCTATGGCCAATTTGGAATTTGAATCCTGGTCTACCAGGATTCAGCATTCATACAACTACACTATATTGGCTCTTGAATAATTTTTTCTTCCACACAAGATACTTGGTATTATGATGGACAATGAAACTTTTAAAAAAATCCTCTGTGCTAGTAGGAAATCATTTTGTCAAAAACTATTAACAACCTCTTTTGTTCCATTTTTGGAGATGATGTATCATACAGAAACAAATGAACTGCTACTTTAAAAAGTAGTGCATCACTTAATTATCATTTTTCAAGAGTAATGCATCAATCATTAGGATGAAATAATGCACACTACATATACACATTACTCAACATTTTAAAAAATAACTAAAAATGGCCAATGATCTCCCTCAGTAATATTTTTGAACTTAAAAATTATGAAATAAATTTGAATGCATCAAAGTTATTAAAATGGTTAAAAGCAATAATGCTACTTTCTATTACTTAAAAAGGTGACACTACAGGTTGAGTACCTCTTATCCTAAATGCTTTGGATCAGAAGTGCTTTGGGATTTTCAGATTTTGAAATATCTACATATACATGAGATATATTGCAGATGAGACCCAACTCTAAACAAATATCATTTGTTTCAAATACCTTATACACATAATTTGAAGATAATTTTATATATAATCTTTTGAAAAAAAATGTATGTAAAGCAAAGTCTGTGTACACTGAACCATCAAAATGTCACAATGTCAGTCACCTATGTGGATAATGTTGAATTTTGGAGCATTTCAGATTTCCAGAAAAGTGATGATCAACCCGTATCACTTATGTTGTTTCTAAGGACTAGGAAGAATGCACTTCAGCAATAATCACGTATGATGCAATATATATGTGTTTCTATCTACTAGACAATATTGAACATTACAGTTTATACTTCAAACTAACAGAAATATATATATGAGAAAAACTCGTTAAGAAATGTAATGCAGAAAGAGCAAAGTGGACTACACACATCTGTGCTACAATATTACATACAGTACGACTCCCATATAGGCAGGCATGTGGCTTTAGATATTCACATGTCACAAAATTTGTCCTCACTAAGCATTTTCTAGGACCAGAAGTCCTTCATTTCAAAAGGATTTGCTATTATTTAATGTACTTGGGAAACATAATTTCACCATAAAAGATGTGAAGTAAAATAATTAGTGGAAGGTCTATATCCATGTCCTAGAGGCAAAATGGGCAAAGTACAGTCAACCCCCCGGGAATGTTTTTGAGTTCCTTGACAACTATGGAATTCTGAGATCTGCCTTCTTGTCAAAAAAAAGGGTGAACCCCTGATCCTGGAAAGCTCCTGGTGCAACAACTTCATTTTATATAGGTTGCAAGGCTGTTTACTGTTTAAAATTAACAAATACCAACTTTGATTTCTAGATGTATATTTCTAGCCTTGGTGGCATTATATTTTTGGTAGTCCGTGTGATATCTAGATGGTCCAGTGCATAAAAGTGGCCCCCAGACCTTCTGCCTCCCACCTTTACTATAAGGAATATGGCCTTGTTTTGGGAAGAGGTAAAAACTTAGAAGTTCACAACCTTAGCAACCACTCCCCCATGGCTCCTTGAAAATGTATGTTGGAAACTGGAAATTATTAATTGAAAGAGGGAACGATGTTTAATTTCACTTGTTTTAAATATCAACCCACAATTTTGGAGAACAAGGGGAAGCACTTTCTATCTATATAACTGGCTTTTTTTTCTAGACCTGGGAAATACAGAACTCTAACCTTAAAAATTAATTTTCTTTTCCTTCCCTACCAATAACATAAACCCTGGAATATGTTGCCTGGCAAATGTTCCAACAAACTCAGCCAGATCTACATGTTTGCACCTCCCCCAGTAATACAAAGACACAATGTACTCTCTCTTTGCCCAGGTCCAGGACTATCTTGGCAGTTAACAGCCTCCACTTTGCTTTACTTTTGTTATTTGTACGCAAGATGAGACATAAGACAAACTATATTTTAATAGAGCAACTGATTAGCAGGATTAAATAAATTGAGGAGTTAACGTGCATTTTTCCTTTTAGCTGGATTTAAATTGGGGCTGTAACAATCTCCTGTGCAATAATAGTCAAAACAAATGGTTGCTATAAAAGACATCTATATACATACAAACAATATTTTTTTCTCAAAATGACAATATGGCCAGGCAAAAAGAAGACTCTTCCTCAAGCAACTTTAAATCAGGAGGGAAATCCATTATGGATATGAGAAATAACATTTTCAAGATAGATTAAGACAGAAAGATGTTGCTGATATTACAGACCAGGCTGCAGTGATGACTATGACTATATGTCTGTTATTGTAAGCTTTTGCCAATAGAGCCTGGAGTGGGATGTAGGACACAGCCTGGCTTGACCCCTTCCAGTCTGGCTTCTGTATCGGGCATGGGACAGAGACCATGCTGGTGGTCATATTTTATAAAATTACGCAGATCAGCGCCAATGCCAGCTTGACCAAGGTGGATCGGCGCTTCTTGTGTTATTAGATCTAACGGCAGCGTTCGATACGGCCGACTATGATCTATTGACCCACCATCTCGCCATAGCTGGAGTTCGGGGGACGGTCCTGAAATGGCTGTCCTCCTTCCTCCACGATCGGGGACAGCGAGTGGAAAGGGGAGATCTGGTTTCTAAGAGGTCTCCACTTGTTTGTAGAGTTCCCCAAGGAGCCATTCTATCCCCCCTGATTTTTAACATCTATATGCGACCTCTTGCTCAACTGGTTTGGAGCTACGGACTAGAGTGTTACCAGCACACTGATGACACTCAGCTCGTTCTGCGAATGGACAGCCGACTAGACTCTGTACCTGATAATGTCCAACAGTGCCTTGAAGTTGTGATTGGATGGCTGCGTGCTAGCAGGTTGAGGGTGAACCTGGCAAAGACTGAAATCTTGTGGCTGGGTCACCCTGGTGGAAGGACTGTTCAGTTGCCTACTCTTGATGGTGTACCCCTTTGTCCTCTGTGAAGAGCTTGGGAGTCCTGCTGGACCCGCAGCTATCAATGGTGGCTCAGATCTCCAATGCCAGCAAAGTAGCTTTTTCCCCATCTCCGGCAGGCTAGGCGACTGACTCCCTATCTGACCAGGGAGGATCTTGCCACGGTGATCCAGGCTACGGTCACCTTGAGAACTGACTACTGCAATGCCCTCTATATTGGCCTACCTATGTCGGCAATCCGGAGGCTCAAGCTGATGCAAAATACAGCTGCTAGGCTTCTCACTGGTATGCTGGTGAGAGCTCACATAACACCAATATTGCAGCAGCTGCACTGGCTACCAGTGGAGCACTGGGTCTCCTTCAAAGTGTTGATTATCCCCTTCAAGACCTTATATGGTCAGGAGCCGTCATACCTGAGGGACCGTCTCACCCCATATCAACTCCAGAGTTCACTGCGCTCCATTGACCAAAATCTTTTGATGATTCCTAGCTGCTGCTCATATCGGCTGAGAAGACTTTATGAGACTTTATGATCATAACTCCAACTCTTTGGAACGCTCTGCCAGAAGATGTGCGAGCTTTGAGAGATTTAACAAAGTTCCGCAAAGCGTGCAAGACGTTTTTATTCCAGCAGGCTTTCGGGGTCTGATTTGGTTAACCAGCTGTAAATAGTTTTATAGTTTTTAGCTAAGAGTTAAATTTTTCCGGTTGTTTTAAAGTATGTTTTTATACTCTCTATAAGCCGTCTGAGCCCTTGGGGAAAGACGGCATACAAAACTGAATAAATAAATATGCACCCATTACACCAGAACAACAGTCTGCTAAATCCACACACTAAAAATTGTAAAGTGATCAAAACATTTTGGCTTTTGCCTTCTTCAGTTGTTAAAACTAAGTTGTATCTAAAGTCACAATCCAAAAGACCCTGTTTTCAACATTCTTCAGTGGATGATGGAATTATCCTTTGGGTTGAAGCCATATAGTATTAGGGTCTTATGTCTATGAATCCAGAAATTCTCCCTTTTGTCCAAATGCCTGAAAACCAAATCTGAAGCTATGATGCTTTGAGTTAAAATGCCTAGCCACTGGTTGATCCAGCTTCTTGGTCAGACCTGTGAATACCAAAACATGTATGCCGGTTTTGTGGTTGTATTCCTCACATATTGTAGATAACATTTTTCATTTCTGCATTAAATTACATAAAGAAAATGCAGGACCAGCATGTAATATGTTGTTTAATATAGTAGTTGTTTATAATCATTATGCTTCTAAAAATGACAGTTTGCTTAAGTTGCTTATGGCTGATACAACACTTTGAATCACAAGGGTGCAATCCTGGACTGCTGACTGGTGTTTAGATGAATGAAAATACACAATCCCAAAAATGTATGCACATTTTACGAAAGAAAAATCTATTAAAATGTAATACTCAATATATATTAACAAAAGATGAATAAAAGTCACATTTGATTTCTGCAATTAAGGTTCTTAGAGTGGTTACTATCAGCATCCATACACTTCTGCTTATGGCAAACTACTGTTTGAGCAATGTTAAGCAAAGTGTCCATTTGTACTGCTCCTCATCCTCTTGTATGATGTTCTGGAACCACTCACATTACTGTACCCTTCGATCAATGTTATCTTCATTCAGTGCATGCAGTAATCTTGGGATGAAAACTATTTTGCTGTTTTAAGAATGTGTTATATGCTTGTTCTGCTAACTCCTGTCTCATGTGCTCGTTGTTTGGTAGACTTCTGTGGCAAGTGTGTAAACTGTTCCAAGACCATAGCTGCCTCTATTATTGTTGTACTTCCACAATGTTCTCAAATTCCAAATACCACTTCAAAATGGTCTTATACTCCCTCAAATGACAACCATGTTTTCACCATTTTCATTGACAGTTCTGCCTGTCGCATGGTGACACTAACATTCATTTGCTTAATGCAATCTATTGTGTGAATATCATATGACACATTGCTATGTACTGTAATTGAAATAAACTTGAGAACACAATACATAGATAACATCTCTGAAAATATGTATATATTTTATTGTATATGCACATGTGTGAGTGTATAAAGAAGCCTGTATTTCTACTAAATAATAGCACACAAGTCTAGTAACAGCAAAATTACAGGCCAGGCAAATACAATTTCTTCTTTGCTTTGGTTGAAATTATATTCTTATTGTAGTTTCTTGCAAGATGCCAGGAAAAAAATCATCCAAGGACTATTTATTTATTTATTATTTCAATTTGTATACCGCCCTTTCCAAGCAGGCTCAGGGTGGTTTACAGCATATCAGCATACAATCATTAAAATACACTAAAACAATAAAATACCAGACCACTAGAACAATATTATTTCAGCACCCTAGGGAGGTGGCTAAAGGTTAAACACCTGCCGGAAAAGAGCTGTCTTACAGGCCTTACGAAAAGCAGGCAGCTCTTTGATCGTTCAAACCTCAGTCAGCAAGGCGTTCCACAAGCTCGGTGACACTGCAGAGAAGGCTCTCTGTCTAGTGGATGACAGACGGATAGATAGTATAGGGAACTTTTAACAGGTTTTGGTCTTCTGGTTGGAGGGATCTCTGGGGAGCATATGGGAGTAGACGGTCCCTCAAGTACACCGGCCCCAGATCATTGTCTCTATATAAAAGGAAGATAGTGGATCGAAGGGTACTTCGAATCACACTGTTTTATTTTATAATCAATGGAATGGCTAATACAAGTGTGGAGAAACTTAGATGCATGCTTGCAGTGACTGTGACTGCAATGGCTATGACTAAAAGAACAATTCATGTGGAAAGTTTCACTTGTGTCTGCTTCAGTCTTTTTGCACAACTGACATACAAGTAATACTGAAGTACTGATTAATCTACTTAAATAAATTTGGCTCCATTAAATAGAAATACTGTATGTATGTGCATTCAGTCTCTAAATTCCAGTTACCAAAACAAATGTACCATACCTGATTAGATAACAAAAAAAACCAACATCTGTGTAAAGTCTAGTCATGTTGAATGTCAAATTAAAATCTTTATAGCCTATGCCAGATATTGTTGAACAGCAAAGTGAGAACTGTAATCCACAATCATTTTGAGGACCTATTGTACACTTCTGCAATTATTATGCATGATACAATAGTATTATTAAGAAAATATGCAATATCTATTTCTAATATTTTGATTTAATTTAAATTCATTTTAGCCATTTTACACTTGTGTCTGAAACAAGAACTTTCATTTCCACATTTTCACATTTTGTTTTGCACTGATATGTTGTTCACAATTTTTCTTTTATTTCACTCTTAATTTTCACTGAGATAGTACATTCATATGTGGACCTCAAATCATGAATAAAGTTACAGAAAATAAACATTTATTAATACTAGGAATCAAGCTAATGAAAACACTGATTTTAAAAATTCAACACTGTAACTACACTGTCATAAAATAAATGGTGGCTTTAGAAACTACATCACAAGTGCAGTGAAAGCCATGGCAAAATAACATAATTCATACTATTCTGTCCCAGTATAACTGGAAAAGCAATGACAGCATAATCCAAGCCAGGAACCGATTGCCAAAACACAAGCAACATTTAACAGGCTCTGCTGACACCCAAGATATGTAATATATGCTGGAAGATGGAGGAGTAAAGGAAGTTGACCTCACATCCCCACAATGACTGATATATGCAAGTGTGGAAGGAAATCAGATTATACACAGATAAATAGTTTCCATTCACCAAACATCGATAGCATTTCTGCATAGATAGCAGACATAGGACATAATTCAAAATCCAATCCTTCACAAACTATGTTTTTCTAGCCTTCAAATTAGGCATAACTCAGGATGTTGTGAATGCACAAGGCTGGCAAAATTCTGAATAAACCCAACCCAATAAGTAATAAGTAATAGGTGGTGGTAAAGCTTTTCTAACAATCTTTTCCCAGAGTTTCAGCTATAGAAAAAGTTTTTTTTACTACTAGATCTACCATTTTCCCAACAATTTCAGTATTTTGCGTGATTACTCAGAGATTTGTTTTACTCTTTCTACCTATGAACCCTATGTTACGTTCGTTCATTAAGGGGGAGATTAGTCAATTTAGCTTCAAAGGTAACAATTTACTTAGCAATGAAGTGGCTTTCTTGGCAAAACAAGAATTTTAAACCAAACCTCAAGTACCACATATTATTTAGTGAAAAAAGTTACAGTTAATATGAAAAATAATGTATTAATGAGTCTCCAACCCATTCCCTCTCCCTCTCCACACAATTACTTTTTAATGAAAACATGTGGATCTATCAAGCATAGCTGGAAAGATGAAATACTCTATTACCCTACATAATGGAGAAATCCTAAACTAGTGGTGAAAGTGTGTGAGGAATTAACCAAGTCCCATAATCTTGTCAGTTTTTGAAAACTACTATCTAAGAAGCAAGCTACGTTTGAAAAGGCAACTGAATACTATGCTCACAAAGAGACTGGTAATCCAAACTCACGAGTAGATACACTGGGTATATAATAAATGTCAATAATCTTCATTTCATTTCATTTTACAAAATATACATCACCATACATTCACATATACAGTACATATTGATAACAAGCATTAATACAGGTAAGTAATTCCAGTCCAAATGACAAGGCAATGTCTGCCCAATGAAAGGAAAGTCCTGTGGAGCTTAGAGCGCCTTAAAGTCATACACATTCAGTTCTTTAGGGACACATAAACTCACGGGTCCCGGTACGAGTAAACTGAGGAGCCAGCGTCACGACCAGATGGTCAGGAAGCTGGAGACACACGCCTTACGGCTGTCTGGGTGTTGACGTCCTGTTGTTCGCAGTTTCACATGGAAAACATGCTTCTTCAGGGCGTTCCTGCTTTGGGACGCTCCTCCTGGGTGTTGTAGTTAGGCAGATTATACTGCTACATTTGCTAGAAGATCAGTAGTATTAAGGTCAGTAGCATCACAAAGTAGTATCTTCTAGGGCTTAAATGGCTTCCCTGTTATCAAACAGAGGAAGTTCACTGCTAGAGGCTTCTTCAGTGAAGCAGGAGGAAGTTCCAACCATGTTTATCTTCTGGCAGCAGTCGGGGTAAACATCAGCCAGATGTACAGTGTCTTAATATCACTGATAATTCTTTCCTCCAGAAAAAGTGAAAACATATGCCACCCCATATTTCTTTTTCCAGTGAACCATTGTAGATTGCCTCAAAACTATCAAGCTTGTTCAAAGTTGCTTTGTTGTCATATAAACACTTTGAGACTGAGATACCTAGCAGAGCACCTTCTGCATAAGTGTCCATCCAATGTTAGCAGAAGCTGTAACAATTGCTCTAGAGCAGTGGTTCTCAACCTGTGGATTCCCAGATGTTTTGGCCTTCAACTCCCAGAAATCCCAGCGAGTTTACCAGATGTTAGGATTTCTGGGAGTTGAAGGCCAAAACATCTGGGAATCCACAGGTTGAGAACCACTGTTCTAGAGTCAATGAAATGCCACAGCACAATTTCACAATGCTGAGGCTTCTCGTTGGTCCTACCCACTCTCTGAAATACCCTCCCCAAAAAAACTCCATCTACAGGATGAGAGGGTGAAACTGTATTCTTTTAAACAAATACCGAACACATTTGTGCAACCTTTTCCCAGCTGATAACTGTTATTTCTATGTTGTTGTTAATGCTTTTGTTAATTACTTCACAATACCTTTCAATGCAAACCACTTACAGCAGGCATGGGCGAACTTCGGCCTACCAGGTATATTGGATTTCAACTCCCACAGTTCTTAACAACTGGTATGCTGGGGGGGACACAACAAAATCACCCAACTTAGCCAATACAAATCTTGTAGGGTTTAGGAGCTGGTGGTTCCTCTGCTGCACTCTCTCCCTAGATCCTCTTTTTTCAAAATGGTCATTTTATAACAATCCCTCACCTCAGTGGTTTGTCAGCTAAAAAAACACCAACACAATATAAAATTAGTAGTTATGTTGATGCACAGATCATATGAACCATATGCCATAGAGAATAGGTTATTGGAGGGGAAGGAGTTGGGAAATAGCTTTTACGGGCAACTTGTTTTTCAATGCCCTGGGCAAATGCTTAATGAAACTTCCTTTAGCATACCCTTCATTACCTGACATTGGCTTGTTAACTCTGCAGATTTTTCCCCCATTACCATAGCAACATTACTTGAGCACTTTAGGTATGTATGCAGTTTTGAAAAGACTGGGTAAAGCTTCTAACAGTGAGGGAGGAAGTGATACATTTAAGCCGATAATGGATTATTCAATTAAAAGAAAATAACTTACATATAGTATCAACTATGTTCAATTTTGAAGCTTGACTCTTCAATGTATGAATAAAATTTACCGTAACTGAATTGGTAATTAGAAGTAACATTATTAATACAGCCCATTTTCTATACTGCAGAACTTCAGTTTTAAATACTCTAAATTTTAGCGATTTCCCATGCAATTTTACTCTGCAGCTTAAATCTCTGTAAGATATGTAATAAACTTCAATATTGTGTCCCTGCCTCCTGGTGTTCTGCCATCAAGAGGACTCTGATTTATAGTGACTGACTCATGGTAACTCTCTCCTTGGTTTGGTTTTGTATTTGTGGTAAGATTTATTCAGAGAAGGTTGCCTACTACCTTCCTTTCAAACAGAGAAGGTATAATATGGCGGAATTGGGATTCAAATCCCTGTCTCTCAAGACTCCTGATCCAATATTCAAAAAAATGTTCTCTCTACTGCCCTACTTCATCCAATAAATTATCAGGAACATACCCTTTCAATAAGAAGTACCAACAATTAAGAATTCTAAATGAACAAATTTAAGCACTGAGAATATGGTTAAATCTCGCTTGCTAAAATTAAAAGGACTTAGTAGGCTTAAGTTACTTAAAATGTCTACTGTATATTTTAAGATTCTAATATTTTTTTCAAACCATGCTATTAGAACCCTCAACAAAAGTTATAAAAGCCTATAGCAGGGTATCAATATAGCTCATAATAAGTTTCATGTTTGCATATAATATTTGGCTGTATAACGGCACAGAACTGTGGAGGACATGTAACTACAACGTGTAAATAATTTAAAAGAAAAATAACCAGAGATTCCCAGAAGGTGACAATTACATGTGTGTGTGTGTGTGGTGTGTGGGGGGGGGGCTTCAAGTCACCTGTTAACTTATGGTAACTCCATGAATTTTATGGGGTTTTCTTTGGCAAGAACTATACATAGTACCTTTAAACAACATAATGCAAATGAATTCATACTTTGATTTGTCCTTCACAAAGCAAAATTGATCTTCAGTAATGACAAGGCCACATTTTCTAAATATGAGTGGGTACTTACAACGAAGTCCTGTCCACATTACTGAACTAAGAACTTGTTCACATACTGTGCTGCTTCATCATCTTCCTCCAAGTGAAAAGCACACAAAACTATTTTACATTTGCTTTCCAATTACAACAGTATTTTAGCACACATAGCTCCAGTAGACCTGTCTACACAGCTAGAAAGGTTCACAAAGACCATAAAGTGGGACAACAGCCTATTCTACTGATCACTGACAGATTCAGAGCATTGGTGCTATGCCGATAACAAAAGATTCTTGCCTGTGACAAAATTATAATCTTACTGACTCCTATTCTATTGATATTCCTTTCTTTTACACAGACAAACCTGTAACTAAAAATAACGCTATATTAAACCTGTACAAGGGGGCAGTTGTTTTGAATGGTGCAGCTTGATACCTCCAGCTCAGTAACAGGACTGTTTCTCTACCCAAAGTTGTATCCTTCAGGCTGTTTTTTTTTAAACAAGAGGATCAATACATGTAAGATAGTAGACAGTAGTATATAACACACTAAGGCTTACTCATATTTATAGATACTTCATATTTTAGGGGCAAGGGGAAACAGGAAGTCCTTTTATTCACCAGCACATTGCCACTGATAGTTTATAGTATACACAAAGTTCTATTTAAACCAAAGCAAAAAGAGGCATCTTGCTTAAGTATGCCATTTCCCCCCTTCCTATAAACAACTTTCTTTCCTATGAACAATTCATTGGAACCTGAAAATAATGTAGGTCAGGGCTGTCCAACTGGCGGCCCGGGGGCCGTACACGGCCCCCAGCCTGTTGGACACAGCCCCCGCTATGCCCCCGGCCGCCATTTTAATTTTTTTAAAAAAAAATCTAATTTTTTTTTTAAAAATGGTGGCCGGGGGGGAGGGGGAGGGGGAGGCGGGGCAGGGAGGAGGAAGTGTGCTGGCTCCTCCTCCTTCACCCTTCCTCCTTCCCCTCCCTGCACCGCGGCTCGGGATTGGAGCCGCGGCACGTCAGCGGGGGAGGAGGAGGGGCGAAGGAGAAGGAAGTCAGCTGGCTGCCTTCTTCCTCCTTCACCCCTCCTCCTTCCCCTCCCCGCGCCGGCGCTCAGGATCGGGGCAAGGGCGCGCGCGCGGGGAAAGATGAGGGACGAAGGAGAAGGCAGTCAGCCGATTGCCTTCTCCTTTCTCCCTCTTTCCCCGCGCGCGCAGGGATCCCGGGTGCCGGCGCGCGCGCGGGGAAAGAGGGAGAAAGGAGAAGGCAGCGCCGGTGGAGGAGGAGGAGGGAGAACTCTCCCTCCTCCTCCTCCTTTTCCCCCGGCGCCGCAGCGCACGGGACACCGGCTGCGCCGGAAAGGCCGGGAGGGTGCGAGGGAGGTGGGCCTCCTCCTCCTTCCCGGCGCCGCTGAGTCCCATGCGCCAAGCGCGCCGGAGAAAGAGGAGGAGGGAGAATGACAGCTTAGGAGGGGCTGGGGCGGGGCCTGGGGCGGGGCCGAACGGCCCCCAGGTCATCAGTGACCTCAAGTCCGGCCCTTGGCCGGTTAGAAGTTGGACAGCACTGATGTAGGTAATTGCACCACTAATGAATGTCCTATTTGATTGATATTTGCACCAACATGTAAAAGGTTTTTCCTTAATTCATCCTAATGGGACAACATTTTCTGAACACTCTGGATTATTCAAACCAATTCCCAACATCTAGCAATGTTTAACATGCATTTTATTTACATTTATATAACATTATTGTTCTAGGAGCTTAGAGCAAAGCACATGACTTCCAAAGAACCATTTTAACTTACCTATCCTGTGTAGACCAATAATTATCCCTAACTGCAATTCATCCAGCAATACTTGCACCGTAGACACACACACACACACACACACAGACATATATATATATATATATATATATATATATAACTGAGCAATTGTTACCTTTGCATGCAGCAGTGCTTATTCCGAAATATTTAGGATTGTACCTCTAAAGGGAAAGTGGGCACTGGGAACTTTTTCTGTCTGAGGCAGAACAGCAAATAGCACTGGCTTCTCCATCATGTTAAGTTACATATTATCTAAAATAATGTCAAATAATTTTGGCATTTGGGACAGAAAATCCTACAAGTACTTCTTTCTATCCCAGTACGAAACAGAAAAGCTATCAAAGTAAATAATTTGATGCCTTTTTGTAACTCCTCAAATGTCAACTGGAGCAGCTGAAGAAGTCACTGCCTGTTGCAGTTTAATCCAATCAGTGATTTACATAATACTTTTTTCCTTAACCTAAAAACTTAGATTATTGTTTAACTGATATATCTCATTCTATGGCCCTATCAAGATATTCCAAAGGAGCTGACAGAAATTCATACAACTTACCATGCACAAAGATTTAATGGCTTGTTCAGTGAGACAACCCAAGCTCTGCTGAAACAACACTATGCCTGCCAAGAGAGTCAAGCAGGCATGCAAAAAGGGGTGGGTATGATTGTGACAGTACCTGCATACACGAATTCCTCCTTGCTTCTATAGTCCCAAGTACACCTGATATCTGCTTCAAATGCAAACTTTGTGCTTAGAATGTTTAAGGAACACATTACGTTATGTTATGTGCAGGAATACACACACACACACACACACAGCTGCATATGTGGTGGGATACATGTAATAATAATAATTTAATTTCTTACCCGTCTTTCCTCATGGCTTTTAAAATACATAAGCACAGCAAAAACACTACAAATGCACACACTAAAACATATCTCTACAAAATACATACTATAACATACAAAATGGAGATCAAACAAAGGACACTTAAAATTCATGTTTAAAGACTGGGTGGACCTGCCAGAAGAGATAGGTCTTTATATGGTTTTCAAATTCTGACAGCTCATTTAGCTGTCAAGAGATCTTTTGGCAGGTCGTTCCACTGTCGTGGGGTGGATGATGAAAAGGTCCTCTGGACAATGAAAAGGCCACAGAAGACCAAAGTGTGGGGGAGAAGGCGATCCTTTAGGTAACCTGAACCCAAACCATGTAGGGCTTTAAAGGTCAAAATCAACACCTTGTACTTTGCCCGGAAACTAATTGGCAACCAATGGAGTGACTTTAGGATAGGTGTGATATGCTCACTCCTAGATGTCCCTGTAACCAATCTGGTTATTGTGTTTTGAACCAGCTGGAGCTGATAGTAAGCACTCCTGGGCTGACATTTGGAGACTCAGATCAAAGAGCCAGCCTCGACCTGCCCCAATTTTTGGCTGCACTTAAGACATGGCTATTTAGAAGAGCATATGCATAATGTGACAATCAGCGACCTGGAATTTGTCTATTCCAATATTTTAGCCATTTTAATATTTTAATATTTTAGTATTGTTACTGCTAAGCTGTGTAAGTCGCCCGGAGCACACACGTGGAGGGCGACTCATGAATAATAAAGTTAGTTAGTTAGTTAGAAGTACTCCCAAACTCTGAGCACAATCTTTCAGGGGGAGTGTAACCTCATCCATAACTGGTTGAAACACCACTATCCCCAGACGAGGAGCCATGACGGCAAGCACCTCTGTTTTGTCTGGATTTAGTTTTAATTTGTTTTTCCTCACCCAGCCCATTACCTGCTCAGGCATTCATTCAGAGGAGACACGCTATCCTTAGCTGAAGCTGTTTTTGAAAGCATGGAAAAATGTATTTGCACTAAAGAGGCAAATACTTGCATTCTTGCTATAGCCCAATATTTAAGAACCAGACGAACTAGGGGGAACACAGTGAATAATACAGCTAGTTTGTTTAACAAAAATAGTGTGCCAGTGTAGTATTTGTAGCCATTGTCTCCTGTGATTTTTCCAGTGCTTGACCTACAGTTGTATCCTCTGGTAAGACTAGATTAGCTCCCAGGAACACTCTACTACAACTGAGAACAACAACACAAAATGGCAGAACACCTCTAACGGGCACCTACAATCATCAGCTGAGACCATTTAAATGTCAACTAGCTACAACGAATTCTGGAAAATACAGCCCTCTCACAATCTCTGAGAAGTAGTCGTTTTACTGATCTGTTCAAAATACAGATAGTAATTAAAAGACAAAACCCTGACACAAATCCAGATGCCAATCTGTCCCCACATTTACTCTGGGCGCAATATCTCAGGGGCCACTATCATCGTGCTGTGAAGTCTTGGTTTTGCCTTCTCCTCCTTTGCTTCAGTTCATAGGCTTTCCCAATAGTGTAGACCTTCCTTTGTGTTAGTTTCTGGGTGGAGTTTAAAACACCCCTGAGGCCTGCTGCGGTTGGTTTGTTCCATTCTCCCACAGAGCTCTTGGCTGGACTCCTCCTCTTCTCTGAAATAGAACCTTAGAGGTCTGGATATTTTCTGGAATCTTAGGCCTAGCAATTCAAAACAGGTATTCTTAGCACTTTCTTATGCTGCTGCGTTCTGCAGTATTTTATACCACCAGTCCAAAAGACAACAGAAGCTTTTGACCAGCCAAGATGCACAGGAAATAAGATTAAGACAGTTTATAATCATCGTTTTGGCACCAGAGCAAAAGAGACTTTCAAAGACCCCAGAAAGATGATTTCAATCAGCAAGTTCTCCTTTGGTAATGCATTGCTTTAAATTATTCTATGATAGTGCCAGGTAGAGTTAACCCTTTATTTATCTTGTTTCAGTAAACTCATTTGGTTATACAGTGTCCCCTCACTTATTGCTGGGGTTACATTCCAGGACCTCCCACAATAAGTGAAAAACCGCGATGTAGGGCTGCTATATTTATTTTAATATTTATACATTATTTTAATAGTTATACACTATTTTAAGTCTTTATAAAGTTAAAATAAAGTGAAGGAAAGGCCCTTCAAGGCTGGAGGGAGGGCTGAGGAGGGAAAGCGCCTTGGAAAGCAATGGCGGCAAAACCCCACAAAACAGCAAAAATACCATATATTTTAAATTAATATTTTTTGAAATCCACGAAACAGCGAGTCCGCAATAAGCGAGTCCGCAAAGTAGCGAGGGAACACTGTATTTTCACCTTGCCTAAAGTACCTCTTAATCTGCTAAGATATGAAAAGCCTATACCATCTCATTTAGCCCTTTGAAATTTTGAGATAGGGTCATGATTTTTACCTTTCTGGATCCTATCCCATAGTCTAATGGTGTTTCCTTCTTCCTTCCCCTCAATTCCTCCTTCTTAGGCTGCAAGAGACAGCCTAAGTTACAGCAGCTTCTTTTGAAAAATATTTCAAACCTTGATATTCGCACAAGGAAACAGGCCACGGTCATCTCAAGACTAGACTACTGTAATGCCCTCTACATTGGCCTTCCTTTGTCGGTGACCCGGAAACTCAAGCTAGTGCAGAATGCTGCTGCTCAACTGCTGGCTGGGGTGCCATCAACATGTCACATCACACCAGTCCTTCAGCGTCTGCACTGGCTTCCCATCGAGTACCGGATTGCCTTCAAAGTGTTGGTGTTAACCTTTAAGGCCTTACATGGTCTGGGGCCAGCGTACTTGAAGGACCGCCTTTCCCCGTATATCCCTCAGAGATCACTACGGTCTGGGGACCAAAATCTCCTGGAAATTCCAACTATCCGAACTTGCCGATTATCAACCACTAGACAGCGCGCCTTCTCGGTAGCAGTGCCTAACCTATAGAACGCCTTACTGGAGGAGGTTCAAACTATAACAGATCTGCCCTCCTTCCGGAGGGCTTGCAAAACTAACCTCTTCCGACAGGTGTTCAACTAGGCTCTGCCTAGTCATTTACTTTTTGTCTTAGTTATAAATTGTTTTTATTGTGTTTTTAAATTGCTGTTTATGAATGTTGATGTATGTACTGTGAACCACCGTGAGCCATTGGGAATGGTGGTACATAAATTTGAAATAATAAATGAATAAATAATAATAACAGCAATAGCTCATTTCTACATAATGTATACACCCACAAAGTAATTAATGGTAGCTTTAGTTTTATTTAATAGTGTACTTAATTTACTTCATATCTGAAATGTGGAATTGTTTATGGCTGTCTTGCCTTTACAATGAGCACAGTTCAACAGAGAATGATGAAATTGTCAATGAAATACAATGGACATAACACTGTTACTTATGACACACCTTTTCATATACAGGCAGTACTGGAGTTACAAACATCCAACTTATAAATGACTCATAGTTAAGAACAGGAGAGAGACAACAGGAAGCAAAATCTACCCCTCAGAAGGGCAATTCACTCCTGAACGAGTTACCATGGGGGAAAGGTGTCTCCACTGAAGTTTCTCACCAATCCTTGTTTCCACAACAATTCAACGTTTTCAAAATCCAATTATAACACGAACAGAAAGTGAGATGAAATCTTCTGAACAGGGACACAGCTAGAAAAACAAATTCCACAAGGGTGTTAACCCTTCCCTATGCTATCCAAAGTGCGTATGTTGTTGTTCATTTGTTCAGTTGCTTCTGACCCTTCGTGACCTCATGGACAAGTCCCACATCAGAGTTCCCTGTTGGCCGTCACCACCCCCAGCTCCTTCAAGGTAAAGCCAGTCACTTCAAGGATATCATCCATTCATCCATCTTGTTCTTGGCTGGCCCCTCTTCCTTTTTCCTTCCTTTTTCCTCAGCATCATTATCTTCTTTAAGCACGTATGTAAGGATGGATGGATAAGTGTGTGTGTGTGCGCGTGTGTGTACATACGTACGTATGTGTATATATGGAGTTACATTTTAAAATGTACCTGTTCTGACTTACAATTAAATTCAACAAGAACCTCCATGACCTATCTTTTCTGTAACTTGGGGACGGATTGTACATACATTTATATACTGAAATCCATTATATCAATTTAATAAATGATCCAAGCATTAAGACTTTTTTATTTGTCTTGGCTTTTTCAGTCATCTCAATGCATTTCTTGTCCTTTTCCAGTCCCCATTTTTCATGTCCTTTTACTACTGATACCATTTCCCCGCTTATCGTCTTCTAATGAATTATCTCTCTGTTTGCTATTTTGCATTTGGAATTCACTGGGTAAAGCTCTTTTGATGAACCATTGTGCTCATCACTTTGCTTTAGCTGAGCTAAACAAAAAACAAAATAACAATAGTAAAAATGGATCAGAATCTTTCTTAAAATGAGAAAATATCTGTAACATAATTCAAATAATTTTCAAAAGAGTGCTTGTACCTATACAATGAATTGATTGTTTACACTGATAAAACACTTTTTTGACATATGACGCAAATGAAAGATCACTTGTGCACACCTGAATATGCAAATCACATATAATTCATGTATGCTACATTAAAAGAGGATCACATACTGAATGAAGATCAATGTTTTAGTATGGTAGGACTTATGTAGGAAGAAAAATTATGCAAGCATGTCCTATTATTCTGGATATTTTCATATGATTTAATTATCTCTTGATATTCTAACTGTATTCACATCATATATATTTCCTTATGCCGCTGAGGAAGGTCCACAGCTGAAAAGTATTGGGTGTGAAACAAACAGATATTGAAGTACCTGAGGCTGAATACAAAGCTACCGCTTCACATAAACATATTGTAGTTCAAATATATGATTATTCTTATCAGTGAGCTTTTTGTGGTTTCACAAAACTGATTTCTCTTCAAATGCACACTTAGCATTTTTAAACTGTTGTTTAAATATAGCTGGAATGTAGAGTCAAGAAAAAAAATACGAGGACGCCTGCAAAGTGGAATAATTCCAAACCAAGTTCAAGTTATTGATTTGCTCGATTTAACCCCCAACCTAACGTCAACATGCTTGTTTGCCAACTCATCTTCTACCCACAATTATTCAAATACAAAATTATTCATAACAGAATCTGCCCTTCTATCAGGTTTCTTCCATAGGGCTAGGAAACAACTTTGCATTCAAACGAATGTTTGACCTTGCATCCAAATGAATGACAGACCTGTTTGTTCAGTAGTTCCTTCCTATCTATGATCCAGCCCATGAAGGTCTACAAACAGGTTCATCCTGGGCTGAATCACAAGGATCAAGAATTTCTTCTTCCTCCAAGAGTGGCACCAGAGATATAATCAAGAAAAGGGAGGGAGGGGGAACTAGCTATAGTAGTCCTGTCTCCTGTACTAGTTATAAAACCAAATACTTTAGCAACTTTTAGAATTAATATCAAAACTCTAATTAAATGCAAGTGGCATTTTATTTACTCAATTAAATACAGTATTTTAAGCAGTCTATTTTCTATTGCTGGCATGTAAATGACATATCATCACAAACAAAAGGCAATGAGCCGAATTCCAAAAACATTTTAAGTGATCTGCAGTATTACAACACACAGTATGTTTCCCTAAAACAGAGCTGAATATTATCTGAATATTGACTCCTACCTATCTAAAAATTTTATTGAAAAATATGAAAGGACAGGACATTTTTTTAAAAAAAATTAATAGCAAAATAAATAAACCCAGAATAGAGATGTAGCATCATATGGAACAATGCTGCATTCATTTTTAATTAATTATCCATTCTTATAATAAAAATCACATAGTCTGACCCTCCCACCTTAGCAACCAATGAAAAAACATTGGCCCGAGGCCTGGGATACTTATAAAACAACCTGAAAAACAAAACATGCTAGGCAAACTTGATTAGTTGAACTTGAAGTGCTTCTTAATGATGTATAGTACATATTACCATGAAACTATATATTTTTTTCAAACACTGTAAAATATGTGTTTGTATTTTTCCATTGAACTAAAAGCAGTCAAAAGTGCTGAAAATTGGAACTGGACAGAAAAAGCACAAAATATAAGAAATAAAAAACCCCTCTCTAACTAATGTATGATTTCAAATAAAAATAGAAACTATGTTGGATTGACAAAAATATACATGTCAAATTCAGCATGCTGCCTTTTACATACACATATACGTATGCAATGCCCAGAGCCTGTCTTCAGAGTTTAATTTTTGAAATTGTTTTATTAATTATTTGACACAAGCAATCTAATATACAATCAGAAAATATACATTCAAAAATAATGAAACATGTCTTTGGAATTCAATTCCATTGCTAATAGCTCTATATTCAAATGGCAACTTGTGCAAAATAAGCACAACATACTTTACCATTCAGGAGAAAGCAAGGCATTTTCAGAACAAAATCTGTCCAAACAATCCTTAACTAGAGTTATTGGTTGCACTGTTTTAGGAAAACTGCTTTCATCTGGATAATAGTAATGGAACCACCAGCTGCTCCCCCCCCCCCCCCCAAAAAAAAATCATACGCAAAAATCCTAATGTAAGTTTTTTAAGAAACTCCTTGCAAAGCAGGAAATATATCTTGACAATCAAGAGAAATTCAGAATATGTCTACACACACAATGATGTGACATTAATAAGAAATAACCCCACAAGAATAGGAACAGGCATTAACACATTTTCTCGTGTTTTGAGCTTTCTGACTGTTTTACGTACACAAGTATGGATAACTAAAAAAACCCCATTTGCAAAAACTGAAAAATGTTTAAAATCATAATCAAATATTTCAATAACATTATTCCATCATGTTTGACATTTTCAGAAATAACTTATATCTAATTCTGTATCATTCCAGCTTGTCCAAATAGCATTCAGCATTTCTTTTTCGTCAAATATTTATAATCAAGTGGCATATCAACCCTACACCAACCAAAGCTTCTACCAGATTCAGTCTGCTTTTGTGTCTCATCAGAAAATACCTTTCATTAATTTCACATCAACCAGCTTTAAAATGCTTAATGAAAGCTGATTTATGCAGTGATCAGCTTTTCTTTTTTTTTAAAAAAAAAAATCTAATTCATGTTCTTAATATTTTTTTTAATGCAACGAGGAGACTGTACAACGAGACCAGGAAAAATGCAGAAAATTCACAAGCGAACGAGATTGTGAGCACTGTGCTCCTTTTTTTTAATGGTGTTAGTGTCTATGTCACTTTGATCCAATCAGTTGCTGGTTTTATAACTACAGCTAGTCTCTGATGTGCCATTTCCTACTGGAAATGTCTACCCTTAAAGAGAGATCACTTCAGTTCTCATTTTTTTAATGTGCACCATTATTCATAAGCAGCTCAGCAAGTTCCTGCTTTTGTACACACCCTGTTTTTTTTTTTAAAAAAAATCTACATCTTCCTTAAAAGAACCAGGTCTAATATGAAAGTAGCTCCACGAAGACACAGTGTACTGCAATGTGAATGGCCAGCCAGGTATTTTATGAATGGAGCGGATCACGTGCTCCCAGCACTTCCCCGAGCTGATATTTCCCATATAACAGTGTCAACAAGACGAAAACAGCATTTTTCGACACAAAAACCCAGAAAATCCTACTCCTTGAGCCTACTGGACACTTCCTAAGATGGTGTAAAAATTTCCACTCCTTGCAAGACAGTTCCAGATGAATGTCAGAGGTGGTACAGGTTTAATTATTTTTTTTATGAATGAAGACTGTGGTATGCAAATTAGAGCGATTCACAAAAAAGAAAATATGGCGGCTGCTTCCCTCTCCCTTCCATGGGTACTGCAGCACTTCATCTTATTAACCAGCTCAACGCAGTGTTTTGCACTTTGCCGACTGCAATTCAGGATTTGCCCCAGTTATATTATGACATCTTGGTTTAGGAATGAACCCATTCATTAAAAACCCAACCGAAGGAGAAGCTTGTTTGTTCGCTGAACTGTCTTGAGGAATTATGCGATTTTATTTGGAGGACTGTATGCAAGTGACAGGAGCCCCATTTCTCTACCCAAAGCTGGGAACTGCACTTTCCACTCAAATCATACTAATAACAACAACAGCATTCCACCAGAAAAAAATATTTTGTACTATAATATGCACATTTTTAGTGAAGCAATTCTAAGCAAATGACCAATTGGCAGCTCATTCTGCAGAAAAGAACCACCCCTGACAGCGCAGGATATGAAGAACAAAAGTCACTGTCAATGTTTATAATTATTTAGAGGATATGGGAAGTTCAAGACCATCGACATAACGTATTTCAGAAACACCATATATGTACCAACATAAGGTTTGGGACTCCATTTTTTCAACAGCTAGCTTGGAAGACCACTCGTCTCTAGATATAAAAAAATCCAGGTCCACTTATGGATTTCATACCAGACAAAACACATTAAATAATATTAAAAACTGAATCTTCATTCCATCATTTACTTATAAAGTGGGGGGAGTCCTACCAACTCATTAAACCATTAAGCTTTAGGGGAAGGTTTAACACTCTATTTACACGGACTGACTCACCCAATTAAAATTCAGGAGCAGTTTCCTACAGGATGAAGCTCCCACACAGTACTTGCCATTTCAAACATGCAAATGAAAAAAAATGGACTTTTGAGAAGCAAAGCTGTAAAGGCCACAGTCTGGGGAAGAGGGTGGGGTACGTTATAATCTCAAAAACACATCTAGATGGAGAGATATATCTATAGATAGCCACCCAGTTACTGTGTGTGTGTGTGTATATATTATATGTGTGTATTGTGTTTGTCTATGTATACATAAATGTGTGTATGTATATGTGTATGTATATATGTGTGTGTATATATATGTGTGTGTCTATGTATACATAAATGTGTGTATGTATATGTGTATATTAGATATGTATGTGTGTGTGTGTGTGTGTGTGTATATATATATATATATATATATATATATATATATATATATATATAATTTGTGCTACCCATGACATTTCACAGCCCTTCCCAAGACTAAGGGCCCTTCCACACAGCCGAATAAAAATCCCACATTATCTGCTTTTAACTGGGATATAGGGCAGTGTGGACTCAAATATTCCAGTTCAAAGCAGATTATTGTGGGTTATTCTGCCTTGATATTCTGGGCTATATGGCTGTGTTGAAAGGTCCTGAGAGAGCCCTTCAAGTGTTATATATCCAGAGTAGGCCAAAAGTCATGAAGGAGTCCTATATTTGTGTGTGTGTGTACATATATGTATGTATATAATGTTATGGCATTGGATGCCATTTAGGAGATTTGTTTTTTTCCCCCTCCACTCCTAATTTATATAGGAATACACTTTGGTCTTGTGAATTAGAAACAAAAAATGAATGCGTTATTATATCCACCTCCCCTCTGGTGGTTTTTGGCCCACCGTGGATATGTGTGTGTGTAGATACACACACACACTTAAATCCAGACATGTTATGAGCCAGCTGTGTATGACAAGCCGAAAGAGAAAGCTCTGCAGCAGGTCAGTTAATGGAGGCGACCAAACCAAAGGGACCTTACACACACACACACACACACACACACACACTCACAGAGAGAGAGAGAGAGAGAGAGAGAGAGAGAGAGAGTTCTCTCTCCCGTCCTCACCAGATTAAAAAAAACAGAACAAACCCAAACAAATCCGAACTTACTCGTTGTTGCAGTTGGCCGTCTCTTCGCTCATTTTTCCCTCACCGAGATCCGACGCGGGGATGGAGCGGCACCGATGCAGCCGGGGCGCAGCAGAAGGAGCTCCCCAGAAACCTCACCATTGTCGGACCCCCAAACCTGGCCCCTTTCCGCCAGAATGGCCTCGATCCGGAGGGGCGGAGGAAGAGATCGAGGGGTGTGTGAGTGTGCGTGTGTTTATGGGGGTTAGGAGGGGGTCTGCCCCCCAAAATAAGCAGCAGTAGCACCCGTCCAAGTCTCCCCTCTTCTTCGGCGCTAGGGAGTTGGGTCGAGGATTATTCCTTCTTCTCCGGCTCCTTCTTCTTCTAGTTCTGCCCTTTGGAAGAAGGCAGCTCGAAGCCTCTCTCTGTCTCTCTCTCTCAGGCTGCGGCTGTTCCTTCTCACAGCGCCTGGCCTTCGCCTCCTTCTTTCCTTCCTTCCTCTTCTCCCCTCCTTCCTCCAAACAAGTCTCTCTCTTCCCCCCTCCCTTTCTCCTCCTCCTCCTTCTCTTCTTCAAGAGCTGCCAGCCCCGGGCCAGGAAGGAAAGAGCCTCCTCGGCTTAAATTCCACCAGACACCCAACAACGCCCAACAAATCCGAAAAAGGGAAGGCGGAGAAGGCGGGGGAGGTTGAGAGAGAGAGAGAAAGAAAAAAAAAGGCTCAGAGAGAGAGAGAGAACGGAGGCAGCACGGAGAGGGGAACTAATTCAGCCCCAGGCGGGCGAGAGAGAGGAAGCAGGAGGAGGGGAGGGAAGAGGAGGGGGAGTTTTAAAGCAAGAGGGGGGAAAGGGGGATGCGTCACGGCTGGTGGCTGCGAATAGAAGAAGGAAGGAAAGAAGGAAGGACAAGGAGGAAGAAGAGGCGTCCCTCACGCAGACACCCAGATAGGGAAGAGGAGCAAGAAGGCAGCAGGAGGAGGAGGAAGAAGAGAAGAAGAGTCCCTCACGGAGGAAAAAGGAGAAAGAAGCCAAGAGAAGGAAGAAGAGGAGTTTCTTACAGAGGGAACCAAGGAAGGGGAGTAAGAAGCCAGGAGGAGGAGGAGGAGGAAAAGTCACTCAAAAAGAGAACTAGGAAAGAGGAGCAAGAAGCCAGGAGGACGAAGAAGAGCCTCTCACAAGAAGGGAAGAAAAGGGGAGTAAGAAGCCAGGAGGAGAAGAAAGAGTCCTTCACATAGAGAACTAGGAAAGGAGAGCAAGAAGCCAGGAGGACGAAGAAGAGCCTCTCACAAGGAGGGAAGAAAAGGGGAGTAAGAAGCTAGGAAGAGGAGGAGGAGTCACTCACAAAGAGAACTAGGAAAGAGGAGCAAGAAGCCAGGAGAGTGAAGAAGAGCCTCTCACAAAGAGGGAAGAGAAGGGGAGAAAGAAGCCAGGAGAAAGAGAAAAGGGAAAAAGAAGAAGAGTATCTCAGGGAGAGAGAAGAGGAGAAAAGCTAGGAGGAGGAGAAAGAGTCTGTCACATAGAGGAAAGAGTCTGTCACAACTAGGAAAGGGGAGCCAGGAGGACGAATCAGGAGGACGAATCAGGAGGACAAAGAAGAGCCTTTCACAAAGAGGGAAGAGGAGGAGTAAAAAGCCAGGAGAAGGAGAAAAGGGGAAAAAAAGAAGAGCCTCTCACGGAGAGAGAAGAGGAGAAAGAAGCCAGGAGGAGAAGGAGGAAGAAGAAGCGGAGTATCTTGCAGAGAGAACTAAGGAAGGGGAGTAAGAAGCCAGAAGGAGGAGAACAAAGAAGAGTCCCTCACGTAGAGGACTAGGAAAGAGGAGCAAGAAACCAGGAGGAGGAGGAAGAGCCTCTCACAAAGAGGGAAGAGAAGGGGAGAAAGAAGCCAGGAGAAGGAGAAAAGGGAAACAGACATAGAGTCTCTCACAGAGAAGGAAGAGGAGAAAGAAGCCAAGAGGAAGAGGAAGAAGAGGAGTATCTTGCAAAGAGAACTAAGGAAAGAAGCCAGGAGGAAGTGGAGGAAGAAGAATCCCTCACACAGAGAACTAGGAAAGGGGAACAAGAACCCAGGAGGAGGAAGAAGAGTATCTCACAGAGAGGGAAGAAGAGAGGGGGAGAAAGAAGAACCTCTCACAGAGAAGGGGAGAAAGAAGCCAGGAGAAGGGGAAAAAGAAAAAAAAAGAAGTCTCTCAAGAGAGAGAAGGGGAGGAGAGGAAGAGGGCAGGAGGAGAAAGAAGAATCTCTCACAGAGTGAGTGAGTGAGAGAGAGAGAGAGAGAGAGAGAGAGAGAGAGAGAGAGAAAGCCAGGAGGAGAAAAGGAAGAACAGTCTCTAACAGAGCAAAGAGAAGGAGAGGAAGAAGCCAGGAGGAGAAAGAAGAAGAATCTCTCAGAGAGAGAAAGGGTGGAGAGAAAAAAAGCCAGAAAAAGAAAAAGGAAAAAGAAGAGGAATCTCACAGAGGGCTCAGAATATCAAAGCAGAAAATCCCCCAATATCTGCTTTGAACTGGGATATCTGAGTCCACACTGTCATATATTCCAGTTCAAAGCAAATAATGTGGGATTTTATTTAGCTGTGTGGAAGGGGCCTGTGAGGGAAGAGAAGGGGAGGAAGAAGGCAGGGGGAGTGAGAGCCCCTCAGGCATATACACAGAGAGATAGTGAGCAAGAAGCCAGGGGATCAAAAGAAGAAGAGCCCCTCTCTCACTGGCACATGTGCCCCTTCCACACAGCTGAATAAAATCCCACATTATCTGCTTTGAACTGGAATATATAGCAGTGTGGACCCAACCCAGTTCAAAGCAGATATTGTGGGATTTTCTGCCTTCATATTCTGGGCTATATGGTTGTGTGGAAGGGCCCATAGTTAGAGAATTCAGTTGCAGGGCCTGATTTTCCAAGCGTGAAAGGCAACATCCACTGCTACAATGTCTTCTCTCTTCACTCCTTGGGGCCTTGACTTCCCAAGCTGCTTCAGAGCTAAATCTAGGAGAGAAGGGAAAGGGAAGGCCTCTGCTGTTTGGGAAGAGCAGCCTTGAGAGGCTCCAGGACCAAGGCAAAACGTCCTGGGAACTTCACTGTTTTTGTGAATGGAGACTAAAGGCCCTTCCACACAGCCCTATATCCCAGAATATCTGCTTGGAACTGGGTTATCTGAGTCCACACTCAGTTGATGTGGAGTTTTCTGCCTGTGGAAGGGCCCCGATGGGGGCAAACAGCACTCAAGCCTCTTCTGCATCAAGGGTGTCCTTCTTCCTCTCCCCTAGTGCCATTGCGCTTCAAGAAGAGTGTGTCTACACCAGGCCTGGGCAAACTTGGGCCTTTCAGGTGTTTTGGACTTCAACTCCCACAATTCCTCACAGCCTCAGGCCCCTTCCGAAGGGGCCTGAGGCTGTGAGGAATTGTGGGAGTTGAAGTCCAAAACACCTGAAAGGCCCAAGTTTGCCCAGGCCTGGTCTATACTGTAGAATCAATACAGGCCAACACCACTTTAATTGCCAATATCCAGTGCTAGGGAATGATAGGGTTTGTACTTTGCTGAGGTGCCAGCACTACACCGTGAAGGCTGGGGTCCCTTCCACACAGTTGAATAAAATCCCACATTATCTGCTTTGATAATGTGGGTTTTAATGGCAGTGTGGACTCAGATAACCCAGTTCAAAGACGATATTGTGGGAATTTTCCTTGATATTCTGGGTTACATAGCTGTGTGGAAGGGCCCTCTCACGATTCCATAGCATTGAGCAGTTTAAAGTGGTGCAGAACTGGATTAATTCCACATTGTAGATGCATCATAAGAGTTGGAAGAGACCTCATGGGCCATCCAGTCCAACCCCTTGCCAAGAAGCAGGAAAATTGTATTCAAAGCACCCCCGACAGATGGCCACCCAGCCTCTGCTTAAAAGCCTCCACCACACACAGCAGAGAGTTCCACTGCTGAACAGCACCGAAGGAAGTCTTGTTTTCATTTAACCTCTGCTTTTTGAGGCACTGTTTATTGGAGTTTATTATTCGGTTTTGTGGTAATACCTTCACCACAACTTTAATGCAGAGGAGGAAAATTGCATTCAAAGCACCCCCGACATATGGCCACCCAGCCTGTTTAAAAGCCTCCACCACACTCTGCGGCAGAGAGTTCCACTGCTGAACAGCACTGAAGGAAGTATTGTTTTCATTTAACCTCTGCCTTTCGAGGCGGTTTATTGGAGTTTATTATTTGGTTTTGTGGTAATCCCTTCACAACTTTAATGCAGAGGAGGAAAATTGCATTCAAAGCACCCCCGACATATGGCCACCCAGCCTCTGTTTAAAAGCCTCCACCACACAGCGGCAGAGAGTTCCACTGCTGAACAGCACTGAAGGAAGTATTGTTTTCATTTAACCTCAGCCTTTTGAGGCGGTTTATTGGAGTTTATTATTCGGTTTTGTGGTAATCCCTTCACACACACACACACAAAATGAATGGCCACAGCTTTAGTGCAGAGGAGGAAAAGGCCAGGCCCACTTCTCTGCCTTCTGAAGAGGAGAAAGACATGATAGGCGCCCCTCTGAGGAAGCCTCCAATTCATAAATATTTTGTGCCACCATGCGCAAAGGCTCTGAACTGTGGAGGCCCAATTATGGTCTTTTTCCCTCTTCCAGAAAACAACAACAGGTCTCTTAAGGCGAAGGAGGGAGCCAAAGGAGATGGCGGGAGAGAAATAAACAGCCTTTGAAGGCTCCCTCAGCGAGCCTTTCCTTCTCCTCCCGCCATTCAAGTTCCCTGAAAGTAGTCCCTCCTTTTCGTTCACTTTATTTTTCGCGCGGAGGGATATCCTCGGGAGGTTGGCTGTCTTTTTGGAGTGAGAGGGCCGCTGTTGTGGAAAAACTAGCCTTCACGTGGGGCTGCAATGGCTTCAGGTCGGGTGGCTTGCTTTCAGAAGGGGCCAGCTCCTTTCTCCTGACCCCCAACCGCCCTATAGGGCGGTTGGGGGTCAGGAGAAAGGAGCTGGCCCCTTCTGAAAGCAAGCCACCCGACCTGAAGCTTCCAAGGCGCATGCACACTGTCGTAGCTGTTTCAAGTTGCTTCCTCTCAGGGAACTTTTTCCCCTCTGTGTCTCCCTCCGCCGATTCTCCCAGCAACGCAGGAAGGATCTTTTTCCTCACCCTCAGGGCACGAGGCGAAGCACACTCGTGGCTCAGGCGTGGGATTTGTAGTGCTCACGCGGACCAAACCTGCTCCTGCGGGTGAGGAAGCGGTTGGGGAAAAGGAGGAGCGCAAAGACAACAATAACAACCCATCACAACATCCTGCCTGCCCTTCCCCCCCCCCTTTGAGATTGGGCTGGCTAGCTCTTTACTGTGGCAAAACATACACAGAATTCAAAAGCATGGCTGTGTTAAGTCTGCAATATCAATACACATAAAAGGAATCCTGGTGGCATTATAGCAGCTAAACAACACCGCTTTTAACTGCCATGGCTCATTGCTATGGGACTTAGTTGCGGTTTGGCGAGGCACCAGCACTCTTGGGCAGGGAAAGCTAAACACCTTGCAAAACTACAACTCCCGCAGTGTCAAGGCCGTCTTAATGCCCAGCACGAATTAAATTCCCCCACCACCAACGGCCGCTCTGGGGCCACAGTGAAGAAGGGAGCAGAGAAGACAGTTCCATCTTGTCTCTTGCAACATCAGAGCTCCTCCCCCAGCAACAATATAATCTATTATATAAAGGGGTTCCCGTCATGGAACGACAGTCTCAAACAGACAAACCTTACAACGCAGAAACACCAAACTTGCCAACAGAAATAGGCCTCAAGCAAGGTATGTTTGTAGCAAAGAAACTTCCCCCCCAAAACCTAAAAGGCCCCCAAAACAACGAGTAAAAAAACTACATTTCCCAGCATTCTCCGGGGCTGCCAACGACTCTCCCAGCCTCTACATTCTGACAACATGATTGGCTGCCAATAAGGGCGGATTTGCATAACTCCTGTACTGGCCAGCCAACATGAACATTCCAACCTGTAATAAACTGTCGGGGGAGGATAAGGCAAAGAGCTGAGGCACAAACACAAACACCCAATTCACTACCCACAGAAAATTTACACCCCTACAAATCACAGACCACGCCCAAAATTGACAGTAAGGCTTCATTAACTTAATTTCCCTTACTAGGCCTCACTTAATGGAATGCTGTTTAAGCTCTGAATTGACAATAAGGCTTCATTAACTTGATTCTCCCGACTACGCCTCAGCTCATTGGACATTGTGTATGGCCTGAATTGACAGTAAGGCTTCATTAACTTGCTGTTCCTGACTAGGCCTCAGCTCATGGGACATTGTGTATGGCCTGAATTTACAGTAACCTACCTTGGCACACAGAGCCCCTATGACCCACGCTACATTCTACTACAGTTTGGAGGAGGGTGGACCATGAATTATGGGACTTGAAGTACCTCCATGGATAATGGGATTTGTAGTACTTCAAAACCCATCATTCCCCACAGACCACTGTGGCCCAGAACCAAGACCGATAAAGACCAAACTTGGCACACAATCCCCCCCATGACCCACACTCCATCCGACTGCAGTTCAGAGAAGGACACACCATGGATAATGGGATTTCAAGTACCTCCACTCACTTCCAAAGTTAACTTCCAAGCATCAACCTCTACATCAACACAGCAGACGGAAAGACAAAAAACATTGTATATCCACAAGCTATGCAGAACGCCAGCAACACCACACACCAACAACTCCCCAGGACTTCAACATCCCACCCAACAGAACAACCCACAACGACACAGCCAGGGCCCCAACAACACCATAACTAACAACAATTCCAACCCTTACATACTCAGACTTTCTCGCATCTCCTAAATAGGGCACAGCAACGCGTGCCGGGTACAGCTAGTATTATATAATACTAATATTATGAATGATGTATTAGTATTATCCTAATAATGCTGCGGCCTCTTTCGAGAAGACACGCCAAATGGGTCTCGAAGAGAAACGACAACGCAGAAAGAACCGCAACTTGGAAAGAACATCAACCAAGGAGACTTTCTGCTGTGCTTTCTGCAACTGAACTTGCCTATCTCAGCTTGGCCTTTTTAGTCCTCAACACGCTTGTAAAAAGTGTGGGATGAGTCCTTCCTAAGAATCTTCGTTTGCGAAGTAATGCCGAGAGATTAGTATTATCCTAATAATATAGTATGCTTTTATTTAGATACGACATGTAAGCCGCTCTGAGTCCCCTTCGGGGTGAGAAGGGCGGCATAGAAATATCATAAATAAAAAAATAAATAGAATCACCATTTTCATATCTGCTGGGCATTAAATTTCCAAAGATAGATGACTCAGTATCAAGTTATACAGGTCCAAGAGGGAGCCTTCAGTATTATTATTATTATAATATTATTATTATTATAGAGTAGTGTGTGTGTGTGTGTGTGTGTGTATATATATATATATATACACACACACACACACACACACACACACACACACTAGCTGTACCCGGCACGCGTTGCTGTGCCCTATTTAGGAGATGCGAGATGTAAGGGTTGGAAAAGATGTTACTTACGGTCTTGGTGGGGTCATGTAGGCATGAATTGCGCACTTTCTATGTTTGCTCCAAATGATGTCATCTGGAAGCATGAGTTGTATTGTCTTATATAGCGGAGGAAGTGTTTTGATTCTGGAGTGTGTCCACTCAGCAAAGTCTGTAGTGGTTGTGGAGGAGTGGCAAGTGGTGGTAGAGAGACTTTACCGGCTAGGCAGCAGCATTCCTGTTGTTTCTGCTGGGTATTTCAGGGCTTTGCAGTGTGTGCAGATGTGCGTTAGGGTGCCAATGTCGGCCTCTGGCACCATGCTGTAGTCTTCTGCAGCGTTGTATCTGAAGGCTAGGTGGTGGAATTGGTTGTGGTGTTTTTGAAGTTTGTTTTCTATGTTGCGGCGTCGTGTTTCTGCGCTCCTTGCGCTGCTGTTGTGTTGCATTTCTGCGTCTTTGTTGTTTCTGGTTGCGCGCTTCTTCTTGTCGTGCAGTTCTTTGCATTTGGTTCTCAGCTGTGCGTCGTGCAGTGACCTGTTGTCTGTGTCTCTGCTGTGCAGTGTGTTTCTGTTCTGGCGTTCTGCCCTTTTTTGTTTGATGTATGTAGCGTTGTGAGTGTGTCGTCCGATGCTGTTATTTTTATAAGGCATGGCTTGTCTTTTGGGTCAGTTTATGTCTGTGTGGAAGGAAGGAATGGTTTTAGTTTGTGGTGTTTGTAGGTGTTGTGTGTACGGGGTCCCGTAAGGTTGGTGGGATGAGTTGTGATTGGAAGTTGTGTTGTGTTGTGTGGGTAGGAATTTGCTGGAGAATTGCTCCCTCAGAGTTTGGTTTTGGCAGTTTAACCCTCAAACACCAACTGAAATCTCTCAGCATTCTATCCTAGCCTTGGATGGCTCTTGCCAGCGTTGCTATGGTTACAGCAGTTATGCAAATCCACCCTTATTGGCAGCCAATCATGTTGTTCAGAATGTAAAGGCTGGGTGAGTCTTTGGCTGCCCCGGAGGATGCTGGTAAATGTAGTTTTATTTTTACTCGTTGTTTTGGGGGCCTTTTAGGTTTTGGGGGGGAAAGTTTCTTTGCTACAAACGTACTTTGCTTGAGGCCTATTTCTGTTGGCAAGTATTGTTTTTCTGCGTTGTATGGTTTCTTTGTTTGAGGTATACATCACATGACGTGAACCCATTTTTATATACATATATATATATATATATATATATATATATATATAGACTGTTATCGAACGTCTAATACATCTGAAATTCGGATATAATTCGGATGTTTTTGTACTTTTGAAGTGATTACGAAGAGAGTTAA
>JARBWK010000002.1:39031316-39079652 GCA_030556195.1 Anolis apletophallus | reverse complement strand
GCTCTTCCTGCCCCCTGTCAGCCATTGGAAAGCGGGAATCTGCACTGGAAGGGGGAATGCTCTCTGATTGGTTGGTGGGCACCGCAGTCCAGCCTCCCAAAGGCAATTCCCCCAGCTGGCCATGACGTCAGGCCCGGCTCCACCAATCACAGCGAAGTTGGTTCAAGCTGTGAAAAACAAAGGAACTCAATGTACCAAACATGCTGGCTTCTTTCCAAACTCTGAGGCAGAGAGTTCCACTGTTGAACAGCACTTACAGTCAGCACTCCACCTCATCTTCAGGTGGAATCTCTTGTATTTTGAACCCATTACTCCAAGTCCTGTCCTTGCTTAGATTCCTATATCAGAAAGGCCAGCTTGAAATCCAAGTATCATTCCTTTTTTGGATTCTGTTTCAAACAATATGAATAGATAACAGCAAGCAGTCCTGAAAACAATACCACGTTAAGGCCACAATTCTGCACATGTAAGGCTACTAAACTCCAAGTGACCTTGATGAGATTTAAGCAGCCTAACTCTGTGCAGACATGAATCCTTGGTATTACTTCTCATTTTCTATAGTCAAAATCCTCTGGCTTGTAAAAACAGAGTGGTCATTGCCTAGATTCTGCTAATACGGATTTAGCTGAATTGAGCTGCTTATATGAGTAATTCAGTAATATCTGATCTTGCTAATTTTTGAAAAGGATTTCATGTATAAACATCAGATGGTGAAAATGTTTCCTATATCAAACAGCTGTGTACTTTTTGTTTAATAGCTACAGGTAAAAGACAAATTCTGGACAAATTCTATGTGCCATGAAGGAAGGAACTGGCTTTGGCTATAAGCACTAATTTCTCATTAATGAACCAGTATAAAATTATATTTAATAAGAAATTTAGTCTCTGCAATACTTGGTGGGACAGATTAAATTCATTATCATCATTTTTATCATCCAACAAGAAAATATTCAAGATGAGAAAAGATTAAAACGTTTCTCATTGTAGATTGGTTCATCAACTCTTCAAGCTACTAAACCCAAAGGCAGTGAATTACGAGGTGTGCTAAAAAAAAGAAAAATATATTGACTGCAACATTTACAAAAATATTTTCTGAAAAAAGAAATCAAACAAATCCACTTCTAATAACAATTATGTCAACAGACAACACTTGAAAATATTAATCTGCCAATAAAAATGACCTTCCAGTATTGTTTTTTTTAACCTAACCTAGAAGACATAGAGTCACAATTATGGCTGGGAGTTTAAGAAGGGAAAGAGATTTAGACCCCATCAGGCCTGTAGCCAGGGGGGGGGGGTAAGGGGGCTTCAGCCCCCCCCCCCCGAAATTCTCAGGGTGGTCCGCGAAAAGGCCTTACTGGTACATTATTTAAACTGTTATGTTTATTCATATCATGATCTGATCACCATGCTCATTATATCACACATTAATGGGGTTATTGGGATAACAATACAAAAGGTTTGCTAGGATAGACCCTCTTCCACCCAGTCTCAGCCCCCCAACCAAACTCAGCCCCGAATCAAAATCCTGGCTCCGGCCCTGGACCCCATCAACCCTAACCATTTAATCCAGTTTGGAGCTAGTTTAAAATATCGGGAGCTAGCTTCTAACTCTGGTAGCTAAATAACAAATGCCCATAAAGGATTGCAAAAGAAAGTCCTTAATTCAATTCAATTCAATTTCTCACTTATTATCGCCCTCCATCAAATGCTCCAGGCGATTTACATAAAACATTGCATAAGAACTTGCAGCAGTAACCATGTAGATTGTATTAAACATTAAAAGCTCTGCTAAAAAGTCTTAAGCGCCTGAGTAAAGAGCCGCCAGTCGCGCATGGCCCTCATGTGGAGAGGCAAAGAGTTCCACAGGGCAGAAGCAGAGATGGAGAAGACCCTACGTCTCGTGGACTTGAGGCGTACTTCCCTGGTGCCCGGGACATGCAGTAAGTCTACTTGGAGGAGTCTTGGCGACCACTGGAGGTGGAGAGGAAAGAGCGGTCTCTGAGTTATGCTGGCCCCTGGCCATAAAGTGCTTTGAAGGTCAGAACCAACAGCTTATACGGGGCTCGGGATTCTGTTGGAAGCCAGTGCAGATGTAGTTGAGTTTTGTGGCATATCAGAGGTGTCTTTGCGAGTAGCCTGGCTGCCACATTCTGAATAATGCGGATCCTCCGAGTAGACAGGGGAAGACCGACATACATGCCTTTGGGACAGGAAACGGGCTAAAATGGCTAAGGTATCCAGCCTGGAGCTGCCCAAGTCTCATTGATGGGACAACTATTATGTTTATGTAAACTATATATGTAAACCACAACTCCCTTCCATTGTCAATCCTCTTCCCCATGGATACATCCGCTTACATTGCTAGCTGTGTAAGTCGCCCGGAGCACACTTGTGGAGGGCGACTCAACAAATAATAAAGTTCAGTTCAGTTCAGTTCAGTTACATGCACTGGGAAACTTTCTGGCTCCCATTGATGGGATTGGAGCTATCAGCTGATATGTACTAGCAGACTTGTTGTGGGTAAGACCAGACTTTGTTTAAGCAAGTAATCTCAATTACCCTTTTGTGTTTTCTGGACTTACTTACTTACTTAGGTGATTGCTTGTTGTTTGAGTATGTTGGCCTTCCAAGTGTAGTGTCTTGGCGGTGGATACGTAGGTGACTGTGGAGCTCTATTTTTGACCCACATGTTCTTCCACAGTGAGGGTATCAGTTTCCAGGGGGAAGGCAGTCCTGGTCAGGGTTGGCTTGATGTGCCTTCCTCTTGGCATGTTTCTCCCTTTCACCCTCCATTCATGCCTTTTCAAATTCCACAGCACTGCTGGTCACAGCTGACTTCCAGTTAGAGTGCTCAAGGGCCAGGGCTTCCCAGTTCTCAGTGTCTATGCCACAGTTTTTAAGGTTAGCTTAAGCCTGCCTTTAGATCTCTTTTCCTCTCCGCCAACATTTTGTTTTCCGTTCTTGAGTTGGGAGTATAGTAGCTGCTTTGGGAGATGGTGATTGGACATTCAGACAATGTAGCCTGTCCAGCAAAGTTGATGGTGTAGGAGCGTCACTTCAATGCTTCTTCTAGCATGCTGACATTTGTCCACCTGGCTTCCCAAGAAAATAGCAGGATTTTTCAGAGGCAACGCTGATGGAATTGTTCCAGGAGTTGAGTGTGATATCTGTAGACAGTCCACGTTTCACAGGTGTATAACAGGTCTCTCTATGGATATCCTGGTCCTCAAACACTCGGGAAAAAGCTGCACTCGCAGATCTCAGGCAGTGTTGTATTTCACTGTCAATGTTGACTTTTGTGGAGAGGTGGCTGCCAAGCTAACGGAAATGGTCAACATTTTCTAATGTTACACCATTAAGCTGTATTTCTAGCTTTGTGGAGGGATTGACTGGTGCCTGCTGGATGAGCACTTTGGTTTTCTCGATGTTCAATGAGAGGCTGAGCTCCTGGTATGCTTCTGCAAAGGTGTTGTAGAGTGGCTTCTAGGTCTTCTTCTGAATGCACACAGACAATGTTATCATCAGCATACTGGAGTTCTATAATATATATTGTTGTGACGTTGGTATTGGCTTTTAAAGTCTGCTGAGGTTAAATAGCTTGCCATATGTCAGATAGATGACATATGGCAAGCTTCCAGTTGGAAGCTTCCCATCAACAAGATGAAGTATCATAGAACTAACACTTTGTTTTTACCTGGACTTGGCATTAAGTTTATCATGGGACTATTTGCATTTGATGTCAACACATTCCTGGACTCATATCCCTCACGGGGGTGGACCTTTAAATAAACTTGGACTTTGAATATACCATTTTCCTGCAACAGGGAAAACTTTTCCAGCCAGTGATGTCAGGAGGAATCCCCAGCCAATAGGAGCCCAGATCAAAACGGATCTGGCTTTTCCATCATTCATGGGAGGGAACAGGTGTTTTGAATGGCTGTCAAAGTAGATAAAATGCTCTGTACTTTTCGTTATGTCAGTTCCTTTTGAGTGCAGACTCTGTATTGACATCCTTTCTGGTCATAAAGAATAAATTTCTGTTAATTGCTTTCAAACCCAGTTCGTGTCTTGATCTGATCTGGCCTTTGAAGCAGTGGTGTGCAACAGGCTCCTAACCTGCCTTTAGCAGTTAGCTGAAATCACCCAACATATCCATATAGAAGCCAGGTAGTTCTCCATGCTGTGACATTTTGTCTCTCTAGAGCAGGGGTGCTCATTAGTTAGATCGCAATCTAGTGGTAGATCGTGTAGGGCATCCTGGTAGATCATAGGCAGGGCGGGAGGAAGGCTCAATCCCGCCCCACAGGCTCCCGACGCCGCCCAGGTGCAGAAGGAGGTTGGACTAGATGGCCCTTGGAGGTCTCCTCCTAATCTACGAACCTATTATTATTATTATCATCATCATCATCATCATCAGAGGCTGAATGGCCATCTGTGAGGAATGCTTTGATTGTGTTTTTCTCTTATGGCAGAAGGAGGTTGGACTGGATGGCCCTTGGAGGTCTCCTTCTACTCTAGGAACTTGTTGTTGTTGTTACTATTATTATTATTATTAGTAGTAGTAGTAGTAGCAGAGGCTGAATGAATATCATCATCATTATTATTATGAATAAATTCAGGGGCTTATTATACTCACATTTAGTTGAATTCAGTCTTAAAATATATTATATAGCTCTCACAAATAAATTTCCAAATATTTTGCTTTTAGAAAATCATGTGTTGATGGAGGCAGGCAGGATTTTCCCCGGGTACTGGTTGTGGGGGGTCGGGAGCAGGTGAGGGTTTTGCCCTCCTTTCTGCTAGAGATCCCTGTGTACAACTAGTGGGCCACTGTGTGACACAGAATGCTGGACTAGATGGGCTGAGGCCCGATTCAGCATGGCTCTTCTTATGTTCTTATGTTCTTACGTAGATAATCACATATATGCAAACCGCCAGAGGCTGAAGATAGATGTGGCGATGGAATCGAAAGCTGGCATGGGCAAACTTGGACCTTCCAGGTGTTTTGTACTCCAACTCCCACCATTCCTAGAATCCTCAGGCCCTTTTCCTTTTCTCCCTCAGCCACTTAAGCAGGAAAGGGCCTCAGGCTGTTAGGAATGGTGGGAGTTGAAGTCCAAAGCACCCAGAGGGCCGCAGTTTTCCCATTACCTTTGTGTGTGTCTTTCTGCCATTCCTGCCAGGATATCTATGTTGTGTTCATCGAAACAGGCGCAGGTTTCACACTGAGTGTATAAATACATTTTAAAACATATTAACTATATGTATTACTGTGTTAGTGTCATTTTGTGTCATTTTGGTTGGTAGTGTGCCCCAGGATTTTGTAAATGTAAAAAATGTGCCGCGGCTCAAAAAATGTTGAAAAACACTGATGTAGACAATCATAGATTCAAATACAGTAACAAGTTCCCAAACACCAGAAGAGATAAATACTAAAGTACATTTTGATAGCATGATTATTACATAAACAGATTCGTTGTTATGGGTGCATAACCGCTGTTTCTGAGACCTTAAGAAAGAAACTTTTTTTCAAAATGCAGTTCAAAGATAAACTCCCCACCAATCAATTTATAATATCTTAAATAAAGCGTTCATAACAAAAGGAAACCTCACCACCAGTTTCATCCATAGCTGCATTTTTCAAATCTATCGGTTCTTTGTCCTTTTCTAGTGTGACCGTGGCTCGAAACTGTCACTGAGTCACACAGCTGTCTCTAGGCCCATGGCCAATATAATTACAGCAACAACTTCTGAACCACTGTAAAATAATAGAAGGTAGTCTTTAGGCTCACTAGAGACATGATTAATATACCAAGCTGACAATGTTAAACAAATGTTAGCAATGTCAAATAACAAGAAATCAGTGAAACTACTGGCTTGTCAGAGCTGTTTCAAGCAAATGGGTTCTTGAAATACTTTTGCAATGAAGTGAAAATAATAACAGCACACCTAAATACCATAAAGGCACCAAATCCCACCTGATCTTTAAAACTAAGCAGGGTCAGCTGTGGTTAGTACTTGGATAGGAGACATCAATGAATACTGAGTGTTGTATACTAAATTTCAGAGGAAGGAACTGGAAAACCACTTCTGACTATTCCTTGTCCAAAAAAACCTATGAAGTTCATGGAGGTAGCATAAGTCAACTGACAGCTTGAAGGCATTAACACATAAGCCCTGATAATGCTATGACAGAAACTCTAAGCCATGAGCCTCTCAGTATTAGATTAACTGTTTAAAATGGACCTTCAACTTTGTTTGTTCTAACTAAAATGAATGTCAGAGTGGCAAACCTGTTTTTTAAAAAAGTTACTCAGAAAATGATAGAGGATAGGATAAAGTGTTCTGGGTCAGTGGAAAAACACCCATTTTGTATTGCAGCAACACCACTGAAGAGTTTTGGAGAAGAGGCATTTTTGTACTATCATTTGCACTAAGCCAGAAACAAACCTTGGTATCTACATTATTATCATTTATCCATTCCTTCTGAGTCCAGAGGAATTTGAAACTTATGTCATTCATCCTCAGTGCTGTGGTAGGACCCACTTTGGTCTCTTAGTAAACTAGGATTGATAGTTGCTCCAGGCCACTGATGAATGGATAGGGTAGCCAAACAGTAGTTTGATTAAATGTCTGCCTTTTATAATAATACTAATACTAATAATACTTTATTTATACCCCGCCACCATCTCCCCAAGGGGACTTGGGGCAGCTTACATGAGGCCAAGCCCAATGACACATAATAACAACATAACAGCAAATAATACAACAATACAATCAATATACTTACACACAAGCAATAACAGACAGTTTAAAACCATTCTGGGCAGGCCAAATGTGAAATACTACAATTTTAAAATAAATAACACTGGATGCGAACAGAGGTAGAATGTGAGGCAAAGTGAGCCAATCACTTCCAGTCACAGATATCAGATTCTTTTTATTTTTCTTACGTGTTATTTCTTGGGAGATAAAGTATGATGGGTCTGCTGCTC
Source organism: Anolis apletophallus (assembly GCA_030556195.1). NCBI lineage: Eukaryota > Metazoa > Chordata > Lepidosauria > Squamata > Anolidae > Anolis > Anolis apletophallus. The sequence goes on along the minus strand of JARBWK010000002.1, from coordinate 39,072,654 downwards.
CAAGCATTCCTCACCATGGCTTTGCCGGTTAGAGCTGTTGAGATTTGTGATTTGAAAGTGCTTGGAGAACTGCATGATTCTGAGTCCTGCTCTGCAATCTGCATCTTCCTTTGTCCCAACCCCACCCTGATCGACTGATGCTGCTAAAATCTTCTTGCCTGTTGTTTACTGCCCCTTCTTCCTGGTCCTACATGGCCAAGAAGGGGAGTGGTCTCTGCCTACATTGATATTACTCTAGAACAGTGTTTCCCAACCAGTGTGCCAGGGCACACTAGTGTGCCATAAGCGATCATCAGGGAAATTGGAACCTCCAGGAGAGGAGGGGGGAGAGTCTAGTGTGTTGAAGTATTAAAAACCGTAAGAAGCCTACCTCGATAAAGGCACAAAATTACAAACACTCCCTCCCCACCCGTTATCTACTTGGTCTCTCCCTCTCCATGCATTCGGAAGGCCCGCCTCCCTTTCACCAAGTAGAGACTTCCTCTTGCCTCCTGGGGGTTCTGTGTGGGAAGTTTGGCCCAGTTCTATCATTGGTGGGGTTCAGAATGCTCTTTGATTGTAGGGGAACTATAAATCCCAGCAACTACAACTCCCAAATGTCAAGGTCTATTTTCCCTGAACTCCATCTGCATTCATATTTGGGCATATTGAGTATTCATGCCAAGTTTGGTCCTGATCCAACATTGTTTGAGTCCACAGTGCTCTCTGGATATAGGTGAACTACAACTCCAAAACTCAAGGTCAATGCCCACCAAACTCTTATAGCATTTTCTCTTGGTTATGGGAGTTCTGTGTGGGAAGTTTGTGTCTTTCTGCCATTTCTGCCAGGATATCTATGTTGAGTTCATTGAAACAGGCCCAGGTTTCACACTGACGGTATAAATACATTTTAAAAACATATTAACTATATGTATTACTGTGTTAGAGGTGTCATTTTGTTTCATTTTGGTTAGTGGTGTGCCCCAGGATTTTGCAAATGTAAAAAGTGTGCCGCGGCTCAAAAAAGGTTGGGAAACACTGCTCTAGAACAGGGTTTCTTTAACTTTTCCCATGTGTGACCCCTTTCCATCTGAGAAATTTTTATGTAACCCCAGGTATATAGGTATATAAAACATTTACTAAAACAATGGATGTTTTCTCACCAGTGTTATAGAATGGAGCCTACCATCTGCCAATTGTCTGAACTGCTCCTGCAGAATTATGGGAAATGTAGTTCAGGTCTCAGCTAAAGAGGGCCTTGGCTTCCCTCAACTACATTTCCCAAAATTCTGCAGAAGCAGGTTGGACTAATTACCTCCTTCAAATGACATTTGCCAAAAATGTGCACTGGATTGCCTTAACAGCCAAAAAAATGTGTTAAAACATGAATTTAAAATCCGATTTTGACTGGAAAATGAGTATATACACATCACTGTATATCCTCACACTCAAGGAAAACACGTGACTTTGTTCCTATATGCTATTATGGATTGCTCCAGTGCATGTGCAGATTTTAAAATCCTAAAACAAATAGAGCCACAGACCATATCAGCCATACCCATTTAATCCATTGGAGCTTCCCCTGGTTGATTTGGAAGTCATGCAGTCCTTCCAAATACTTGAATTTCAGATGATCACTTTACATTTGTTAATCCATTCACTTGGGCAGAAGGTTCTCAAGTCTATACTGTAAGGCTTCATCTTTGTATGAACACTTATTTGGGAAGTAAACCCCCATGAGTTTGATATATGATAACTGGCAATTGGTCTTGGGCTGCATTGGACTTGTTGACCTTATAAAATTCACTACTTTTTGGGGTCAAAAATATACAACAGTTATGTTCAAATCTCCCTTTTCCCTAGTAAAAGTGGTTCAGGTGTGAACTTCTGGGCAAGTCTAGAGAATTCTCTTTTTCAGCTAAGCTCTAACTTAACACTATGAGGATTCATTCAAGCAGCCTATTCTTATTTCAGAAATGTGGGTCAGTCAAGAAACATACTACAGCTGTTGTGATCTGGAATACTGACAGAGTGTTTCCAGTTATTCACTTTAAAGAGGAAATTTAGACAAGTATAACACAGAACATGTGGTTGGAAAGGTGCTCTGTTTTTGGTGGAATTCTTCCATTACTCAGTCGTCCATCTCTCAAATGCTTGCAAAAAGCCTATTTAGAAACCTCATACACTAGACTCAATTATGCCTTATATCTGGCTGTTAAATTTAGTGGGCAAGTATACATTTACATAGCTAGTGTCGGAGTACTATAATTACAAGCTAGTAGAACCCATAGAGAGGCATTAACACTAGAACAGTTACATTACTAAGGAGCTTAAAAGGTTTTGCTAATATGAACCTTTCACTCATACTGGTTTTAAGTGCTTTTAAAATATGGAAAACTGTAATATGTCCTGGAAACTGTTGCACTCTACTACGGCACCTCAAATACAGCCCTTGCCATTCTGAATGCAGCCATCTTTGCTGGGAGACATGGAAGGAGAGGAACAACAATCAGGGAATGAGACACATGAAAGCAGCAGGAGTAACAAAGACCAAGCCTGCAAACCCATATTTTGCTTCTTACATCTACTTGAACTCTGGGACTTATTTTTGAGCAGATATGCATATAACTGCTGAAAGGGAATGACTGAGTAGAGCCAGACTCAGGATCATGTGACACTTTAGAGGTCATTGGGCTGAAATTTTCAGCTTTCCTTACCTCACAATTGAATATGCTGGCTGGGGATATTGGACCATTCAGTTAACGGTGTCTGATACTGACTATAACCTATATAATTAATCCTTCTCATTCGGATTTGGTCAAGTAGGGATATAATCTAACCATAATTTTGTACCTGAAGAAGGTTTTGCATTCACTGTGTTTGAATAGGGGTCAAACACGGAAGGTTAATCTGAATAGGACAGAAAAGCATATGTTTGAGAGCAAGGGTACAAAATTATCTCGGATGAGTGTACACCAGTTTTAACTGGGCCTGAACCGCAATGCCTAGATTTCGTAGTACTTTTATGCAGTTGAAAGTAGTATACCAACAGTGGCCATTCTGGACATCTCTGCTCTAGTTTGCATCAGCTATACATGCCTTAGATACATTGTTTGTACAAAGGTGATACATTCAATCTAGGAGCAACTTCAAAGAAACTTTTGGTCAGGAATCATCAACCCAGTGCCATCTAGATAGTTTGGATTCTCCTCTTTATTGTCTCTGACCATTCATCAGTAGACATGGTATTCCAAAGCATCTGGAGGGAACCAGGCTTTGTATTATTATTTTGTGTCTCTCCAAAATTTGATTCCCATGTTGAAACTGCTTCATTGCTTGCAGATCTATTTCCAGGAAATGACACAATTTTAAAAGCCTCAAATAAAGTAGGATGAGCCCCGACTTACTGTATTCTCCATGTCATTCTTTTTGTTTGGATTCTTTTTGTTTCATCAGGATGGGGAAACATGATAAGTGGGAATTTCAGAGGACGTTCTCATTGCCTACTTTCATGCTCTGGAATTCTTTGTGAAGGGGAACCCAGATAGATCCTTTTTGGTAACCAAATAGGCTAACCACACTTCTCTGGAGAAAGTGTTGTGCAAACAGATTGCCACAACAGAGGTTTTACGATTTTGATATATATTGGTTGACCATTCAACAACTGACTGAATGGGCCTAGTCTAGTCTGGACTAACCAACCAGAAGCTACCCAAGGAGTGGAAGGTACTTTGAGGGTGGATCTTAATCAGGGCGCAAAGTAAGCGGCCGCTTAGGACACCACGTAGTCAGGGGCACATCCGGCCACCAGGTTCTGCACATATGCCATTGCTGCAGCGCGACTCCGCGAATCGCTCCCCACGAGGCCGAAAAGGAGGAACGTTTTGCAGCCGGAGGCGCGAGGCCTCACTAAGTACGTTTCACATCTCTGTCCACCAGGAGTCGCACCGAAGCAATGGCGCATGTGCAGAAGTTCTACGCATGCGCCATTGCTGCGGCGCGACTCCCCAGTCTACGGCATTGTGGAGGGTGCACATGTGCAGAGCCAGCTAGTTCCGCGCATGCACGCTGGGTGCATGGAACTAGCGTGGAACTAGCTGGCTCTGCGCATGCGCACCCTCCATGAAGCCAGAGAGCGAAGGGGTGCCAAAATAGTGTTTACCATTTTAAATTAGCTTAGTCCGGCCCTGGCACCGTAGCAATGGCGCATATGCGGAAGTTCCATGCATGCTCCATTGCTGCGGTGCGACTCCAGGTGGTTGGAGACACAAATCTTCGCTCTCCACGAGGCTGAAAAGGAGGAACTTTTTGCAGCTGGAGGCGGGAGGCTCCGCCCCGGCTGCAAAACCCTCCTCCCCAGACTCTGGCCTTGTGGAGTGTGTGCATGTGTGCCTCCACAGAGGCAGCTAGTTTAACGCATGCGCATCGCATGCTCATGTACGGAGCCAGCTGGTTGACAACAAGCTATACAATTTGGTCGAGAGCTCACCCCGACTCGGGCAGGCCTTGAACTCATGACCTTCTGGTCAGTAGAGATCTTATGCAGCTGACTCCCAGCCAGCTGCGCCACAGTCCCGGTGCTTTCTACACAATTTAAGTACAAAATGGTTTCAATGAAGGATGATCAATATGTGGCCCTCCAGGTAATGTTGGACTGCAATGGTCATTGTCCTTCATCATGACTATCCTAGGTAGGGTTGTTTGGTTTTTCAGTCTAGTGGCATCAGGTGGGCCATAAACTGCTCATCCCTTGTTTAAATAAATCAGAAATTGTGTTTTCTACATGTCTTTTATATATCTTACTAAGACTGAAACCTTATGTATTTTGTCACATTTCTGTATTCAGTATATAGGAGGCATGCATTTAGGCATTTACATCTTCCAGACCCATTTTACTTTTTCCATGTATTTGATCAGGAGCAGGACGGACTTCAGTACTGGGGGATCAAGATATCAACTGATGTGTAAATGTCTGCCTTTCAACCCCCTATTCATTCACTGTAGGGGTTTCAAAGTGTGAACCCAAAATATTGTCACATATATGTACGAGGTGTGGGTTCCATTAATTAAAGGTGGTTTCTCTTAGGACTTTATTGCATGAGGCAGATGAACCAGCACTGCAGTTGGATCTTTGGTGAACCCCATATTGCATGATGCCATGCACATCTTGCTGCCAGTCTGCTTCCTTCCCATCCCTTGCTGTTGATAGGGGAAACCAATCAATCACTTCTATCTCCCAACATTCCTATCACCTGTCTTGATGCAATGGGTCCCTTTGATGCAATGGTGGTGTGCTCCTCCTCTCCTCCTCACTATTCTAAAGTGGTCCGTTTTCCATTTATTTTATATTTGCCTTTTTTGTTTGTGTCAAAGCTGGAATTGTGAAATTGCTCCAATATAAAAATAAAAAGACTATGGAACAGCAGTAGTGTGGAAAGGTGGAGTTACAAGGGAATGCAGAAGTACCATTGCAGGACCATGAATTATCTAATTGGCACAACTACATAATCTGAATAAGGGTGTGATATTGAAGGTGCTGAACTCAGTATGTATCCATTATTAATAATAGTGTGACTGCAATGAAATAGCAAGTTTGTGTGATGAAGTCCTTAGTCAGTTTTCATGATTCTAGGTAAGGAAGAACCAATGAAGTTTCAAAGATTTTCTGTGTAATGTTTCTTGAGTTCACATACAAATCTCTCCAAAGTTTCAATGTTTCATCACAAGGGAGGATTGCATCATGACCCACAGCCTGGAAGTCACAAAAAGTCTGTGTCAACTTGACAGAAATGCTTTTCAGCTGGTTACTTTCTGTATGTCAGGAAAATTTGCTAGTTGTATCATAAAAAAGTGAACAAACCAGGACAATTCTTGGACCAAAAGGGGATTATGAGAATAATTCCAATCAAGGATGAAATATAATGTCGAAGGCTTTCATGGCCGGGATCACTGGGTTGTGAGTTTTCTGGGCTGTATGGCCATGTTCCAGAAGTGTTCTCTCCAGACATTTTGCCTGCATCTATAGCAGGCATTCTCAGAGATTGTGATGTCTGTTGGAAACTAGGAAAATGGGGTTTATATACCTGTGGAATGTCCAGAGTGGGAGAAAGAACTCTTGTCTGTTTGAGGTAGCTATGAATGTAGCAATTGGCCACCTTGATTAGCATTTAATGGCCTAGCAGTTTTCAAGGTCTGGCTTCTTGAAGGATGAAAAAGGTCACAGTTATGACAACTACACAATAGTATGTTTTCCATAATTTGTAAGCTCTGCTGTATATCAATGGTTTCCTACTGCCTGGCATGTAAATGATGGACAATTTTCATCTTGAACTTTAACGTCTAGTGCTAGCACATTCACTGGGTTTACACAAGCCAAGAGTTGGCAAAGTATAATCTTTCAGACATTGGTCCCAGCAGCCATAGCCAAAAATGCTGGAATTTGCAGTTCATCAATATGTAGAGATAGATTTGCCCACACCTTGCACAGACCTTCTTCTAATTAGTTCTGAAACCAATTGAATTTCCTACATTTTTTCACTGCTCTTAAGACATTTGTGCATGACTAGCATTATATGAAACATAATGAATTTTGTTCTTGTTTTTTTGGTGGGTGGGAAGCTTTAAGAGCTTCCCTTGAAGGCATGATATCAGGTTTTAAACCAAATAATGGATATAATGCATGAAAAAAATCATATTAGCCCATTACATGGTGCTTCTAGAATGTCATTCCTATTAATTCTACTGGTAGTGTGATTAGAAAAGAAGTCTTCTTCTTTTTGACAATGTATAATATTTCAGCATCTCCACTCATATTTTTCTTCTATGAAACATCATATTGTTTTGACTTGCTCTCAACCACCAAAAGCACGATGAAGAAATTGGTTCACCCAAATCCTTCATGCTTAATGCCTACTTTCCAAGTCCATTAAATATAAATGATCTATTTTGAAAAGTAGAATTCCAGGAAAGCTCTTAATTTTTCCATGATGGCTGATGGATTTGGAGTATTTTTCAGTGCATGCTTATATGCTAGCCTATCCATTTCACACGAACTTACTAATTAATTACTCAAATGGCATCTTCAAAAATATCTTCAGGATCACATGAAGGTCTCTAAAATATCAGTGTTAGAGAATTGAAGTAGGACTTATGGAGGAAATCAAATATATCCAACTGCTTGTATTTCTCCCTATATGACACACATGACAGTTAAAAAAACACAAATTAGAACAAGTTACAGTTAATATCCAGCTGCTGCTAATATTAAAGAGCTGTTTAAAAACATTTAAATAACTATAACATTAAAATGAAACACTTTCATATTAAAATTAAAGATCTTTTACAAATATTAAAAAGAAAGGAATGAAGTGCTCTGCTTCCATTGCAAGTTCTGTAGCAGATATCTGTAGCGAAAACCTATCAAAATAAAATAAAAAGTATGAATGGGAATAAAGAAAGAAACAAACTGTCTTGCAACAAAAGAGTGTTTCAGAACTTGAGAGCAGCCACCAACAAGACCTTCTCCTACCTCTTCATCAAAAGTGCCTGTGAGGGTAGTCTGAATAAGGGAAAGCCCTCCTCTGAAAATCTCAAAGTTTAGCCAGCCTCATTGAAGGAGACATAATAATTCAAACAGTCTGGTCACAGAATGTATTTTGTAGTAGGATGTTTTGCAATATAGTAGACTTGGACAACTGCAGTGTATTGTTGCACATATCCACAAGAACAAAACTGAATGGGGAAATACTAGATGGGGTTGAGAAACATTCGGACCTGAAAACCTGGCTCTTCTGCCAGGGCAGTTTGAGCCTGGACAAAGCCTTTCTGGCGTGTGTACCTATGTTTTAAACTGTTGTATTTTTGGGTTTTAAATGAAGGCTCAACCAGCCTCAAGGCTATTTGGGGTTGCATTGTGATTATCCTGGACCTGGAGGCTCAATGCAGCCTCAAGGCTATTTTTGCACCCCTCCTGGACACACCCTATGCTCTCCTGTTTTAGTAATGGGGAGATGTTCATTTGCCCCTTCTGAATGTTAGTAAGAATATGTGTTTCACCACTACTGCAATAACAGCAATATACTTCTTCAGCAGGGAGTAGAATAGTGGTCTAGAATAATAGTTGAATATTTCAGGGTCAATACAGTAGAACCTAGTGCTGTAAAATGTTATAAATTCTTGCTGTTTTCCACTAAGCTTGTGGCTTTTGTGGAATATTGACAGTGTCGGCTTATGCAGAGGTACAGCCAGTGACCCTACTTCTTAAAGAAATAGACAATTTATTTATGCATTTCCAAGTGCTATATCATATGACTCTAGTTGGTAAGAAACTCTATCTTCAATTAGCAAATGCTGCCCATTACCAATTACATACACATCTGCACAGCTCTCAGCACTTATGTTCATAAAACACTGTGGTTCCTTGCTCTTAAAAATATAGGTCAGTTTGACCTTTGGCATGATCTAACACACAGGAAACACAGGGATCTTCATTTCTGTATATTTCCTCTAGTTTCTGAAACTGACATTTATTTTAAATTGGTCTTTCTTATGGCTCATTAGGATAACAGAAAAAGGTTCCAAGTTTTAAAAGTTAATGTTGTAGAATAAATATGAATGCTGAAGCTGTGGTGGTAGTATGGTGCTCAAGAACTAGGGTGGTGTAGTGGTATTGAGCATTGGATGACAACTCTGGAGGCCAGGGTTCAGTCTTCCCACCTGGCATGGAAACCCACTGGATGACTTTGGAGAGTCACACACTCTCAGGTCATAAAATCCTGTTCTATAAAGAAAAATCTCACTTCTGAATCTGGGTGCAGTTATACACAGAGGGCATAGAATGGCTCGAGGGCAGGGTGCCTAAATGGTACACTCTCAATGCGCACTCCAATGTACATTAAAAATGATACAGTACTTTTTAAAAAATCCCAGAAAATTCCAAGTTCTGTAAAAAAAAAAAGGCGCAGCAGCTGAATCCAATGCATCCCATATTGAGGGTGGTAGCTGTGCAAAATGTGGAGAGCATTTTAGACACCTGCCTCTGTTGAGGCACAGTAAAAGATCCCAAATGGGGGCTGCCAAAAATGCCCAAAGGGCATGAAGGGTAATTGATTTTACCTGTCCATTTTACCTGTCACGTCCCCCCTTTTTTTACCCTGTATGCCTCTGGTGCACTGATGTGCATCTCTGCAGGAAATGGAAAGGATAATGTAAAACAGTTTGAGGCCAGGAAAGAATGCTTCTGGAACATGGCCATAAATTCCAGAAAACTCACAACAACCCAATTTGAGGCCAGGTTCTGTGTTCAATATAATCACCTTCCTGGCCTCAAACCGGTTCTAGACCTATCAATCTAATAATCCTACATCAAAACAGGTTATTTTTATTCCACTTTGAAATTGGCTTATAGTACAAATTTTGTTTTTGTCCCATTCGGAGCATAAATGTTGCAGAAGAATAGCTTCCTTCCCCTAAATTCTATAATTATTTCCAATATTTTTCCCTCCTGGTCCTTAAATGCCGGTTTAGACAGGATCTTATCGTTTACATAGGTAAACGATAAGATCTTTCTTTTTCTCCCCACACGATGCATAGTATGTTTTTTTGGGGTCAGATGAGCTACGTGTTTATGACAAATATGTGTTTCCTGCAAAGAAGTCACATCAAACTGCCCCCTTTTTATTTGATGCCATATCTTTCTTCTTTTATTTGGGTTATTTAGCCTGTTCACATTATTTGAATATATTTTAATTTTCTGTGTCATCTATTTCTTCACTTTTTATATCACAATCCAGATTTGCCATTGTCGTATCCGTGAAAGTCGGGTAGTCTTTGGGGGATTTTTCTCTTGGTCTTTTTCTTTGTCGCTCCAAGCTGTCATCTTGTCTATACACTCCTTCCATTTCTCCTTTTGTTTTTCCTTTGTCCTGATCTTCTCCTTCTTTTCTTACGTATTTTTCGTAAAATGCCTTTGCTTACAATTCCATTGTTAGCCAATATCTATTACCTTCCCAGATTACCATTAGTCCTTCTCTTCTTTCCTATTTGAACTTTATAAATTTTTTTGAGCTCATCTGTTAGAAGTATTTGCATCTTCTTTCTAGGACTGGATGTTTGTTTGGTTTGTTTTTTTAAAAAAATGCTATTTTGGTTTTTTTGTAGTAGGTTGGGGTTCTGGCATTTTCCCTCAACACTCCATTACAGACACTTTTCTTTCCAAAACACACAATAACGTCTCTGAGTGTATTGTACCTTCTTGCATAATTAGATTGGACTCTGAAGACTCTATCAATATTAGCTTCTGTCTCTTCTATATTATTCTGGGACAGCTGGGCTGTCCTAATTATTATGGGTGATTTTAATGGGGTATTAGATAGTGTACTAGATAAATCAAAGGAGACGAAAAGGATTTTTAAAAAACCATGCAGGAGAACTCCCAAAAGACTTCAAACTATTGAAAGAAGACTTAGGATTACAAGATATTTGGAGGCATCACCACAAGGATTACAAGACAGCTGCATTTGCAGACAATGTATAGTATATAGTTTATTGCATTAGCCACAAGGCCATATCAAGCAGAACAAACCATGCAGCCTGTATAATGGAAGACCCTTTGAATCAATGGGAATGATGGTGGAAATAAATAGAGGCATTTGGAGATGTAGCAGGACTAAACATTAATAAAGAAAAAACTAAATTTCCCACAAAAAAAAATTAAAAAAAGAAAAGGGAAGAACTGCAGGAAAAGACCAGTGTAAAATTAGCAACAAAAATAAAATACCTAGGAATTTAAATTACCGCCAGCAACGCACAAATATTTAAAAAAACAACTACGATACAAAATGGAAGGAAATAAAGGAAAAAATGAAACAATGGCAAAAATTAAACCTTTCTTTCTTTGGCAGAATAGTAGTAATTAAAATGAGTATTCTGCTAAAGGTATTATACCTATTCCAAATGGTTCCAGTACTGAGATCTAAAAAGACACTAGCAAATTGGCAAAAAGACATAAATAAATTCATATGGCAGAAAAGGCAATAATAAAGTTAAAAAACCTAAGTGATGGTAAAAAAGAGGAGGTATAGGATTACTAGACATGCAGCTATATTACAATGCAGTTGCATTGGCCTGGGTCAAAGACTGGGTCACATTGGGGGGGGGGGGGGAATGCTATCATTGAAGGAGAAGATCTATGCAGAGGTTGGCATAGTTACCTCTGGAAAGAAAAAGTAACTGGAAAAAATTCAATAACCATTTTATAAGGGCCTCACTGATCAAGACATGGAGTAAATACAAAAAGAGACGGTACAGCCAAACCCCATTGTGGTTCTCGCCGAATGAGGCAAACCAAAGAAGGGAGATGCCAAGTGATAATTGGTTAACTTACAGACAATTACTTAACATAAACAACAAAGAAACAACATTGAAAAGGTTGGAAGAGATTAAACTAATAGAACCCAAGATTTCTTGGTTCCAATACTGGCAAATTAATGAAAACTTCAAAGATGATAGAATGAAAGGATTTGAGATGAACAAATCATCTTGGGATAAGACAATAAAAACTGATACTAAATTGATAAAAAGAATTTACCAACAATTACTAATATGGGCAACAGAAGAAGAACAAGTGAAAGAGGTAATGACCAAGTGGGCAAAGATAGTAGGACACATGATCAGCATGGAGAAATGGGCGGAAGTCTGGTCAAGGAAATTGAAATATGCATATGCAATAGAAATTAAAGAAAACTGGTTCAAAATGTTTTATATGTGGTACTATAAAACAGTAAGACCAATAAAAAGTGTTGAAGATGTGAGAAAAGTATAGGTATGTTCAGTCACATGTGGTGGGAATGCAAAGTAGTTTAAAAAATTTGGTACGCGATATATATAAAAAATGGGAGCAATCTTTCAACTAAAATTTGAATTTAAGCCGGAATATTTTTTGTTGTGAATGACAGATTTCAAATTAGGTAAAAACGATAAGATATTTTTCTATCTCACCACGGCTGCATGAATCAGTATAGTCAGCTGTTGGAAAACCAAAGAGACAGCAACACTAAACACTTGGATTGTAAAAGAGATGGACATGATGAATATGGATCTATTGACCCAGAAAGTAGCACAAAATAGATCATCATCAAACAAAATGGATTGGAACAAATTCTTCAAATTTGTTAAAAAAGAACAATTACAAATACTTTTAAAAATGAATAAAGAAAGTCCCAGAGGCCAAGATACATCAAATTACAGGATGACGACTAGAATTATGACAAAGTGTAGAACAAAGGAATATATAACTCCACTTGAGTAATCTGGAAGTGATAGGGAAAATGGTTATATGTATGTGTGTTAGATAGGTGTTCGATACTGGTTTCTGATTCCCCCCCTTTCCCACCTCCCCTTTTCCTACTTTTCTAGTCAAATATGTTCTCCTACTTTCACTGTAGTGGAAACCAGTTATTGTAGTCATACCAATGACTTTTTATCTTTGAGCAATAAGTATGGGTGTGCTGTGTTCCTTTTTTTGTTCCCCCCCCCCTTTTCCCTTTTTTCTTCTCTTTCAAAGGTAGCGTCCTTTGTGTGTTTATATGTATATAAGTGTATATACATGTAGAAATATATGTGTATGTGTATGGATCTCCTCTCTCTCTCTCTCTCTGTATATATATCTATATATATCTATATATCTCAATTAATTGTCAATGTTTGTCTATATGTACGTCATGCCCAAGTCTCTCACCAATAAAAATGAACTGGGGAAAAAAAGAAAGAAATTAGTGTCTTTGCCCTGGGTCATCAAATACAACAGTGAACGAAGAGAGTTACCAACTGGTTGTTGACTTAGCTTTGAAGCAGAGCTTGAAATGTCAGTCGCAGAATCATAGAATTGGAAGAGACCGTATGGATATCATGTCCAATCATCTGTACAGTGTATGAGGATCTCCAGCTAAAGCATTCCCAACAGATAAATGTCCAACATCTTTGTGAAAATGTCAATTGAATTCCATTGAATCTAACATTAGTTATTTATGACCATTAGATATGGAGAGATTTATTTGCTGTCATTACTGAAATACTTACATTAGTTGAGTTGTATTGACTAAAGAACTGCTTAAATGATTCGTGTTTTTTTGGTGTGGAGAATACCTGGAACTTAAAGACAATGACATAGAGGTAAGACGCGTTCACATTACATAATTATAACATTCTGATATCATTTAGCATCACTTATTTTATTAGAGTCATTAGAGAAATGTGTCCCAATTGTTTTATTTGTATATTTAAATTTTCCATTTGTTATTCTTGTGTTGTTTTATAAGGAGACCTTGATGTTCCTTATTTGACTCTTCATGTTTTATAAATTTTGCTATGTTTTTCTTGGCATTGAATGTTTGCCATTTTTTGTTGTAAACTGCCCTGAGTCTCTTTCAGAAGATAGGGCGGGATATAAATTTTTTTAAAAATTGCTACATCATATGCATTATTATTATTATTACTACATCCTATGCAATATTGGAACATGTAGTTTGATGAGGCACTAGAGTCCCCTAATAGAAAATGCTAAATATCTCACAGAACTTGAAATCCCAGGATTCTACAGGTTGAATCCATGGAAACTAAAATGATATCACATAGCCATTTCCTTATTATTCTGAAATTTCCATCAATCCAGGCTGATTTTATATTTCTAGAGCCATTATCAATTGATAACTAAATGCAAAGTTAACAGAATCGATCTTCACATCTCCATCACAAAACATATCTTTCAAGATTCTGCTCTCACATGAATTCAGGAAATCCTTGATGTTTAAGGTCTCACCACTTGGTGCCATCTTAACCTTTTTAAATTTGCTATGTTTAACCTACTTGTAATGCATTTATCATTTAGATCTTGCAGAACTTAGAGTACTGGCCACAATGTAATTCAGGTTAAGCAGACAAGCAGTGTGATTTCAGACAGGGAAAGTTAGTTATAGACCACTGGTTTATGCTGTCTCACCTGGAGTCAAAATGTTCAACAACTGGACACCAGCTTTCTTTACTGCCTTCATTGATCTAAGTGCTGCATTTGATTCTATAAATAGAAATTTGCTATGGGCAAAATTGGCTAAAACAAATATTGATTAGACTTCTTTTTCTTATAAAGGCATTATACATTGACACTCGATTACGAGTCAGAACAGGGGTAAATCACACATTAACTAACTAAATTTCCACTGAGAAAGGAGTTTGTCAGAGCTGTATACCTACTCCATTTATTTTAACTTTTTATTAATAATTTGGCTTCTGTAGTTACATGGGAAGACTTTCACATATCAAAGTTGCCTAATACTACATACATTGTGATATGCAGGTGATATGATATTATTACCTAATGCACTGGTTGGGTTACTAGGGAAAAGTAGCGGTTTACATGGGTTACTAGGGAAAAGTATCTTGTATTATAAGTAGAATGATTTAGACATTAACAATAAAAAACAAAAGTCTAAATCAGTGGTTCTCAACCTGTGGGTCCCCAGATGTTTTGTCCTTCAACTCCAAGAAATCCTAACAGCTGGTAAATTGGCTGGGATTTTTGGGAGTTGTAAGCCAAAACAGCTGGGGATCCACAGGTTCAGAACCACTGATCTAAATTTTGAGTAAAGAAAAGTAAATATGACCAGTGGTTGCAAGATGTTTATTAAACAGGTAGATTCCCTTATGTACCTTGAGATAGTTTTCTTATCTACATGTTGCTAGTCATTGAAGATCAAAATAAATGATCTAAAAGCAATAGTCTGTTCTCTCTGCCATCTTTTGAGTTATGGCTACCCGGCATGGTGTTGGACTAATTGGCTGCTGTGATCTCTTCCAACTCTATGAATCTGTGATTCTATATTCTATGATTTCTTTGCCAGTAATCAATGTGTATAAGGTGTAGTCAATCTTAATGTGGGTCTCGGAAAGCATGAAATCTCTTTTTACAACTTGTTCAATTAATCTTTCTTCCTCATCTGCATTTCTCTTCTCTTCTCTCCAACTCCTGCCAACATTTACTCCACAATCAGACTTCAAATGCTTTGCTTGTTAAAGGTTAAACATTAATAATGTATTTATTTCCGACAGAGGACAAAGCTCTACTGTAAGTGCAGGTGTAAATGGCTGGCCACGTAGTTCCTGAACCAAGAATAGAAAACTCTTAATCAGAAATATTACAGGTGCACTGAGAAGAAGAACATTTTCTTGCACAAAGAGATCGTGTCATCTCCTCTGAATCCCCACTCACAACCAAGTAGCTCTGTATACTGAGATTTGTGGTAGAGTAGATGTTGCATTCAGAAATCAAGCGTTCCAAGTCCAACCCATATAATATTTAATTTAAAAGAGCGGGTATCTAAAACTTTTGCAGTTCTTGGCATCCATCTTGCTTTCATATTTATTTGTTGACATCCCCTAACTTACCAATGTTAAGATGTATGAAATATGACTTAGACCCAGACTATCTGAAAACCATGGGGGGGTTTTTTGTTAGGGGTTTTATGCAGTCATAAAACTTCTTGCAATAGTGATTCTATTAGTTCTGGTTAAGGAACCAGGTATATATATATTTTTAAAAAACAATCGTTTTAGTTGTCTTCTACTCAAAAAACAAAATAAGCAGGAAGGCTTTTCTTTCTCCTTTGTTGCAGCAGTATACACAGTATATGCAAACTCTACCGCTTCTTCTTCCTCACTACTCACAGCAGTAATTCCCCAACACTCTCTCTAAACCACCATCCATTCCTCATCAAACTTACTTACTATAAACCACAACCTATAAACTACTCCCATTGCATTAACCACCACACTCTAATTACAGTGGCTTAAGTCTTTTACAGGTGGTTCAGCAGAGGTATTAACTCAGCTATTATTTAGAAAATGCCAGGTAATTTCAAAATCATGACATTTTAAACTGTTTTTAATTAAGGTTTTTAAGGGAATTGCTGTTTAATGCTTTTTAATTTTTTGTACTACATATTGTTTGAGTTATATTGTTTAATGTATTGTTTTAATGGTTTGATATGTACGCCGCTTGGGGTCCCATATCAGAGAAAAGTAGGATATAAATAAAATAAAGTGAAATAAAATAATGTCTGTATTCATTCATTTTTTTGTCTGTCTCTGATAGTGAATACATGATTGTTGAAACAACCACACATTTACTCTGGCAATTTGGCCTTGCTTATCTTTTGCGAACAAATCTCAAAACTTCCTGTCTCCCCAAGCTTGTCTTCTAGGAAGAATAGTCTTACTAGAAATTGATGCAGTAATCCAGTACCAATTCATTGGAGAGTAAAACTCTCCAATGACACATTTCTGAGTAGACTTTATTAATAAAAGTTTTGGTACTGTTCCATTACCTGGGTGGAGGCCACTAGGAGGCGCTAGAGCAGGGGTGGGCAATTACCAACCCTCCAGGTGTTTTGGACTTCAACTCCCAGAAACCCTAACAGCTGGTAAACTGGCTAGGATTTCTGGGAGTTGAAGTCCAAAACACCTGGAGGGCTGGTAATTGCCCGCCCCTGCGCTAGAGAGAGGAGGAGGAAAACCATTTCCCCCTGTTTTCCTGTTCTTTCCCCTACCCATGTCCCTATCATGGAAAAAACCCTTGTTTATGATATTGGGGTGGGGTGGGCCGGGGGGGGGGAGAAGAGAGAAATAACTAGCAAAGACAGGGGAAATGGTTTTCCTCCTTCAACTCCCCCACCTCATAAAATGGACTATCATTCTCTCTCTCTCGTGTCCCCTTGTGGCCTCCACCTGGATACTGGAACAGTACCAAGTTTTTTTTTTAAAAAAAGAATATAAAGCATGGGAAAAGCAAGCACTTACTGAGTTGTAAACTTTGACTTCAAATTAATAGTTCCAACTTTATTAAAACCCTCAAAAGCACATGACCCACTGGAGTACATAGTGAGTTAAAAGCAGAAGGGGAAAACTAACTTCTGGCTAAAGTTGTCTGCTCTGGGACAGAGCTTGGTGGATGGTCATCAAATCAGAAAATGATTCTTCGTGCACTCTCAAATGGTGTGCTAATCTAATTAGTTATCACTTTTTGATAGTCATCACCTTATTAACTGATCTCACCTAACTTCATAGGCAATATTTCTTGCACTGTAAACATTGCAACAATTTCTTTTACTAGTAGAATCATAAAATCATAGAGTTGGAAGAGACCTCATGTGCCATCCAGTCCAACCCCCTGCCAAGAAGCAGGAAAATTGAATTCAAAGCACCCCTGATAGATGGCCATCCAACCTCTGTTTAAAAGCTTCCAAAGAAGGAGCCTCCACCACACTCTGGGGCAGAAAGTTCCACTGCTGAATGCCTCTAACAGCCAGGAAGTTCTTCCTAATGCTCAGATGGAATCTCCTTTCTTGTCATTTGAAGCCATTGTTCCGTGTCCTAGTCTCCAGGGCAGCAGAAAACAAGCTTGCTCCCCCCTCCCTATGATCTCCCTTCACATATTTATTTATTTATTTATTTATTTATTTAATCGATCTTATATACCGCTCCTTCCTGCAGGCTCGGGGCGGTGTACATACAGCAAGTTAAAACAATTTAGCACAACAAATACAACAACATAGCCATTAATAAAACATTAAAATACATAAAAGCAGTGGAGTAAAAACAGTTCATCAGTACAATAAAGACAGAGGGCAGTAGGCGGGTTTCAGCGTCTTATGGCTTCAGTTGAAAGCGAGCCTAAATAGTGTGGTTTTACAGGCCCTCCGAAAAGGGATAAGCTCTGTAATAGCCCGGACATCATCCGGCAGTGCGTTCCATAATGCCGGTGCTGCAGCTGAAAACATGGCTATCATGTCTCCTCTCAGCCTTCTCTTCTTCAGGCTAAACATGCCCAGCTCTTTAAGTTGCTCCTCATAGGACTTGTTCTCCAGACCTTTGATCATCTTACTCACCCTCCTCTGGACACATTCCAGCTTGTCAATATCTCTCTTCAATTGTGGTGCCCAGAATTGGACACAATATTCCAGGTGTGGTCTAATCAAGGCAGAATATAAGGAGAAAACATTCCCTGAACTGGTTGCAAATATTCAGCTGTATGTCAACAATCATGGAGGGGACCCTGTAATATGCTTTAAGTAGAGCACATGGGTTTGCAGAGAGTGTATACAACTCCACCCTCAAAAGTCAAATGTGATTCCATATATTGTTTTGTGGCTTCCTTTGGTGTATAAAGACCAAAAGGGCACATGCTTAATTAGAAATAGGCCCTATTGAACTCACTGAAAATTTTGAGTTGTGGGAAGCCTTCCATCCAGTTTCATTCAAAATGAAAGGCTGCACTAATTGTTGCCTTGGTATGGCAGAAAACTCAGGACATTTTAAATATAGCTTCTTCCCCACTCCTGCCACTGAACTGCCTAGCTTCATTCTAAACAGACCAACAAAAGTTTAGTACTAAATATGAATCTGTTTTTGGAAGCTCTGGTTAATTATGGACCAATAACTTGGGTCAGAATGACTTTGTGGTGAGTTTCTAAGGTATCATGTAAAGCTTGGCTTCTCAAAGACACCAAAACTATATGAGCTGCATCCCACAAGCTGCTATAAAATAAAACAATTGTCTTGGGAGTGGGGATGTGATTCATTGACTCCTGTGCCAGCACAACATTACATCATAGTATGGCATGCTTCTGTTGTGAGTCAGTCAAGGATGGCACTGTGATGCAATATGGGTTCATTTTGGGATGTTGGGAATCATACAACAATATGATTTAGGGTTGCCAAGTTGAATTGGGACAGGGTTGTCCTGTATCTTTAATAGTTCTGTGTCATCTTCTCCAAAACCACCTTTTAGCCAATGCTTATTACTAACAACCAATTGCTGAGAGTGGAAAGTACTGGGTGTGGGGCATATCTGGGGCATTTCTCTGCCATCGTCATCATTGTCTACTAATCAGTAAATGGTCATGTTGAGCAAAGGTGAATGCAGTAGCTAAAAGGCTGGGTTGGATCAAGTGAAGGAGGATAGCAAGTCCCCTTCTATGTATTGTCACCGTATCATGGTGAAGGGGCTTGCATTTTCCATACACTTTGTGGGGGCGGGGGCAGGCAGGGGAGGTTCCAGACTGAGCACAATCTGAAGACCTCAATGGCAGATCAGGCGGA
Source organism: Anolis apletophallus (assembly GCA_030556195.1). NCBI lineage: Eukaryota > Metazoa > Chordata > Lepidosauria > Squamata > Anolidae > Anolis > Anolis apletophallus. Next base: position 39,053,526 of record JARBWK010000002.1, on the reverse strand, counting down.
AGATAACATGGTACATGTTACAATACCTGTGAAGGCAGAAGAAGGCTGCAACAGATTGAGAAGCCACCGTCATTGTGTTAACCACGCCATTGGTTAGGACCCTCACTTTGTGAAGATTGTGTGTCGATTGACTGTTTAACGAACTCTACACATTTTAAAAAAAACTCTCACATAGGCGTCTTCCTAGAACTTGGAAAGCCATCATACTGGACAATGAGAGATCGCCTAAGTAAGTAAAGTAAGCATAGCAAGTCTAGTCTGGACAGTCTTGCAATGATATATCATTTTGCATTAGCCATTACTAGAAGTGTCATTGTAGCAGTGTATTCGCCATTGTAACGTGGGAGTAATATGTGGCAAAGACATGTGGGACCATGGTGGAAATGATGCTTTTAAGGATGTTTTCACACAAGAATTGAAACTGGAAGCATAAATGACTTTCACTTCCTTTTAAAAAATATCTGTAAAAGTTGCCTTTTCCAAAAGGGAAGACAAAACCAAGAAGCACAAATCCACAACTTGCTTGATCTCTATGATTCAACATTTCTTTAAGCAAAAGGATTGTAAATGGCATTTTATACATTATTGTCCAAAACAGAAACAATTGAATCACTGTGTTTTTCATTTAACATATATCTGGCCTTAATTACATAGTGAGATCCCAGGTGGCATACAATAAATTCAAAACAAAGTTCAGTAAGGCACCCCCCCCCCCCCCCAATAACCTCAGAACCCATATCTGTATTTCTTATTGCTGGTTTCTCTAGGAATTTTCTAGGATCTCCAGGTGATTAAATAGTATATTTCTCTCAGAAGTTATCACAGAGTTGCATTGCAGTACCCAGCAAATTCCTGAAGAAGATGCATCTTCTCTAGGAATGAAGTATTTAGTCTAGCCAGGAACTTATCCCCTGCAGATATGGGGGTCATACTGTACAGTTAAACCTGTTATATAAATATTATAAAATATAAAATAATTAAATATACTGATCCATTAAAACACTAAACTAAAACAGTTTAACAATGTATTAAAGCATAGCAAAAGGTATAAACGTAACACCCTCCATCAAAAGACACAATAATTAAGAGCTAGAGGACTGCCTAAATAAAATGGTTGCTGCAAAAAGAATGAGAGGAGGACAACAGAGAGGAAAAAATCAACAAGAGAAGGGAAAAAAATCAGTATCAATTGTTTTATTTTGGGAGAAGTGTCTCACTATGTATGTCTTGAAAGTAAGAGCGGAATACAAATGCAAATAATAAATAAATAAATAAATAAATGTGTTGTCTCAAAATGTGGTGGAGCTTCCTTCCCTGAAGTGTGTACACTACCTGGTAAAAGGAAGCCTGGCCATAGTGATCTATGCCCTCATAACATTTAGTGATAACTGCTATGGTGTAATGAATCTGATACTACATTTGAAGAAGGTACAGGAAGTTGGCTTCTAAATTATGTGGAACAAATCAGTTTTAGAAACAGCTTCTGTGGGGAACTGAAGTTGCTTTAGGTATTTAGGAGAAGTGTTTCTATCCATCTGCCTCCAACACAGGTGCCCCTTGGTGAGGACACATACAATCATGGAATGGTAGAGCTAGAAGAAACCTCAAGAGCTACTCAGCCCAGCCCCCTGCCACAACAGAATTCACAGGCAAAGTACTCCTAACAGATGGCTATCCAGTCTCTAAAAACCTCCAGAGCTTCTGTTATCCTGGTCCCAAATTGCATATGGTTTTATAGTTAATCTTAAATGCTCCCATCTGCCAATATCCTTGGATTATCCAACACAATATTCCCCTGGTTCTCCTTCTTTTTCATGAGAAATGGGTGACAATTAGCCTCCCTTAGATAACGATGAAACAATTGTTTTTGGGGGGTCATTTTGGTGCCCAGGTTAAAAAACATATTGTAATTAACCCAGTGTATGATTTTATTGGCTGATGTCTGCAGAGGATAAAATCATGATGGCTAATTGACTGATAAAGCACTGTGAGTGTTAGAGCTTTAATTGTCCTAATTATTCTGTACTAGTATTATAGTATATACCCTATAACTACCCCAATTTGGCAGGGTCAATCCTCTGTTACGCTACTTTTTGAGCTGCTTTAAAATGTCTCACTTTTTCTTCCCCACAACTTTCCCCTTTGTCTTCAGATTACTTCAGTTGGTATTAAATTACATTGAATTTAAAAGTTAAAAAGTAGTTTGAATTCAACCCAGCAGGAAGAAAGAAGATTGTCCTTCCCAGTAGGCTTGCTGGGGAAGCTTCTTTTATCAGGATGCTTTTCCTTATTGATACTAACTGCCATTTTAACAACACACTGAGGTTGCTTAGTCTCTGGTAGCCTGGTTTTCTCCTGTAAAATGTTGGAGGGTATGCTACCATAATCATGTATATGCTAATTAACTGAGTGTCCTCAACAAAAGGCATGGTCTTAGGCCATTTTGTCATCTAGATTTTGATGATAGAGAAATGTATGGGAACATGGATTTGCTAGAAAGCCAAGGACAAGATTATAAGAAGGCTACATCAACATTCCCATTTTAGATTATGGTAATCTATGGTTCAGATCTCCTTACTTTGTAGGGTATTGCTCCAATCATAACCTTTTGCTTTAAACCAAATTTTTTCCTCTTCAGGGAAAATGTCTAAGGTTATGACACTAAGTTATCTTGTTTTCATTTGAGTCTTTAAAAAAAAATGTACTTAATGTACCACAATCTATTCACAATTCTACTTGATGCACCTAGTTTTGAACCATGTGTATCATCTGAGGTGGTAACTGTTATAATATGAATAAATATTTGCTTGTTGGACTAGACTCTGGGAGACTGGGATTTGGATAATTGGATTTGGAAACCCAATGGACGACCCTCAACAAGTCACACACTCAACCTAGTAAGAGGGGACAAACCTCTTCTGAATAGGTCTTGAAACCCCTAAAATGACATTGCTGTGAGCAAGAAGTCGACTTGAAAGAACATAACAAAACTTGTTCAAGGTTTTGGCTATTGTTGCTGCTTCAAAGAGGAAACTGCTGTTTTAACTTCCCCTCTGAATTTAATTGTTTCAGACATTTTGGCTGCTTGAATGACAAATCCCATTGCCTTCTGCTCCCAAAAGAGGAAGCCTCACTTTGGTGTACATGTGACACAAGTGCTGTTGTTAAATGGAAGTTGAGGTATGCCTTTTGGGACAGAAATCTTTTTTAAAAGACAGGATATCACAGAAAAAGAAATAGACTATGGCCTCTGCAATTTAGCATGCACGTGCATTTCTGCGGGCACACACAGGCACATGCACACAAAACATGTACAGAGCAGGAACTTTTCACACAAAGATTTCTTCCCACACAGAAGAGACATCAGCTGATTTTGCAATATCATGCCCACTTCCTCTCATTCCCAGATCTGAATATAGAAAGTTAAGGTGGGATGTGAGAAGGAACATGCTGTATATGGCCCCTTGTGGGGATTGCAGCATCATGTGTCTAAGAAATACCATAAGGAATCTGTAGATAAGTTTACAATTCTGATGCTACAGTCATAGCATATAAAAATTCAAGGTATGCAAATAGCTATGCAAGCTGGAAGTAAAACACAAAGATAAAGTTGAAACAGAAGATTTTATGGGTGTTTTGCAGAAACAACAACAGCCCTCCTGCTTATAATAACACTAATGTCAACAAAAGTGGTACTCAGCAACTTATTTTGAGGTTTTTCAAATCACTGCGGTTGTGTTTATTTCAACTGATTTCCATTTGGTTGAGTCTGCCATATGAATGATCCAGATAACAGCATCTCATTTGGGATGTGTGTGTGCGTTTGTTGGAGAGGTGGGGGTGAGAGTTTGAAGAAAAATATTGTTAATGGATGATTATTTTGTTGACATAATTGCATGGACACGAAAGTTTGTCACTAAAGCTCCAAAAGGCATGATCCGAGGACAGAAATTTATAAGTATCTTGCTGAAACGAAGCAGTCTTGAGTCTTCAGTCCCCAAAAAGAGAATGTGCCTGAATCTGATTAGCTGCAAGATTACATAATAATAATAATAATAATAATAATTTTACTTATACCCTGCCACCATCTCCCATAGGGACTGGGACTGGGACACAGTAGCACCCAAAGGTGTCATACAGTACATAAAATAGAATACATCAACATATAAAATCAATAACACATACACATTATCTGGAATTCTAAAATATTCTGAAATCCAAAGTTGTCCATATGGATGCTTTTTGATGGTTCTATGTACACAAACTTTGTTTTATACACAAAATTATAAAAAGTATGAAATTATCTTCAGACTATGTGTATAAGGTGTATATGAAATATAAATGAATTCTATGTTTTGCTAGGATTACATCTCTAAGATGTCTTATTAACTGCATAGCTGCAAATACAAGTATTCCGAAATTTTAAAAAAATCCAAAAAAGCATTTTGGAGAAGGAATATTCGGCCTGTATGGAAATTTATAACTATCTTTCTGAAACTAAGCTGTCTTGAGTCCTCTGTCCTCAAATGAGACTCTCCCCCCCTCTCTCACGTCTACTATTGCAATTTTAAATAATTGAAACACTACGTTTGAGAAAGAATGCATATTTATTTGGCATGTAATGCACAAGTTTCCTTTGTATAAATAGATAGTGGATATAAGCTATCCAGAGATAAGCCTTAAAGTTCAGCTTCTTTCTCTTTTATTTGTTTGTTTTGTTTGTTTATTATCATTATACCCCTCCTTTCTCCCTGTAGGGACTCAAAGTGGCTAATACTCCACACTCTACTTGACTATACCCCTGCTGAAGTCAATATCCTAAGGCTATCACAGAGTCCCATGCTGAAGAAATGTATCCTTTCAATGTCTAAATGGGATTTACAAAAGTGAAGTATTTGAATTAACACGAAGACCAGTAAACCTTTGCAAATAATGTGAGGAATAAGAATTTCTCAAATTTATAAAGTGTCTGATGACTGACTCCAGAAATATGTGGTGCAATCTGGTTTTGTTTAAAATGAACACAAAGTAGGCTTCCTTACATCTGCAAAAGAATGATCACTGTTTCATATTCTCCACAGTTGCTGTGAGACAGGTGGATCCCTTCTTCTCAATGGATTATGAAACTCATCCATGACCTTTGGTGAACTAGGATAGTTGTCTGCAAGTGGGCAAATATAAAATGGATCAGCACGCCATGAATATACCTACTAAAGCATTAAGAAGAAAGAGAACAGCTCAAAGCAAGCAAAGCATATCAGAGCTAAACCAGCAAGCTGAATTAAACAAATCCTAAAGGCAACAGAGTGGGTGGTAGGGAGGGAGGAAATAACAAACTGAAAAGCATCAAAACCAAGAAATGGAGCCAGAATTACACCACTAAACATGAATGGTTAAGGCAACCAGAAACATTTTTATGTAAACAGTAATTTTTGTTTCCTCTGGACAGCTGTTATTTAAAATGGTTCCTGTTGCTAAGGGGAGACTACAGTCTTGCTGCAAGAGAGTAATGGCTAGTGCTAAGCCATTTTAAATTCACTACCTCCTCTCCCTTTTAAGCTGCTTCTGAAAATGTCTAATAATTAAGTACTCTAGATATTAAGGGCTGTATTGCGGCCCCTGGTGGGGCAATGGGTTAAATCCTTGTGTCAATAGGACTGCTGACCAAAAGGTCGGTCGTTCAAATCTGGAGAGCGGGGTGAGCTCCCATTTGTCAGCTCTAGTTTCTCATGGGGGACATGAGAGAAGTCTCCCACAGGATGGCAAAACATCTGGGTGCCCCCTGGGCAACATCCTTGCAGACTGCCAATTTTCTCACACCAGAAGTGACTTACAGTTTCTCAAGTTATTCCTGACATGAAAAAGGGGGTTGTATTGTGTAGTTTTCCTTTTTGAATGTGAAAATTGGAAATAATTAGATGCAACTAAATAGATTAGGTAAAAAAGGGCAAGTACTAGTTAAAATAGCACAAGAAAAATATGAATAAATATAATTAGCTCCCCCCCTTTCCCTAGTAGTTTGTCCTTAACATGCAGCAGTCATACCACAAACATCACCAGGAAAAAAGAAGCTTATGTCTGGGGAGTGAACATTGTTGTTGTATTAGTGCTTATTCCCCCCTCCCAGATTCTGTATCAGGATGCCACCAGGAACAATGACGACGACGATACTTTATTTATTACTCACCTCTCCTGGTGGCTTGAGACAGGGTACAACATAGTTAAAACAGCAAAGTAGAACAAAGCACTTTAAAAATACATATAACAAATACACACAGATAAAATGCAGCTTAAAATTTACCAATAAATTGCAGGTTAAAATTCACAAGTTAAAACAGACATGGTAGGCCTTCCAGAAGAGATAGATCATATGTTCTGTCTTAAAATCAGACAGCTGATCTAGCTGTTGGATCTCTTCTAGAAGGTCAAGAATTGCACGTTGTCCAGGTACTTGTGCGAAAAATTGCTATAAAATACTGTCAATAAAAAGAAACCCTGGTGTTATCTAGTTATAATTGCTAAACAGAGTCCAGTTTGTATTTGCTATCACACCCCCTGTATGCTCCTTGACAATTTTTGAGAGCATTAGTTGAAATAAAAGCACCATCACCAGCAGCCTCTTTAAAGACTGGGGAAAGGAACATGTATGTTATTAAACTATGACATGCATCAGGCATAGCTACCTGTCACAACGCGGGTCCTGGCCCTCCCCGTAATCACACACACACAGACAATGTCAATTAACTATTTATTAAGCCAAAAAAGGGGAAGCAGGTGCAAAAGGTAAAAGGTAAAAGAGTCCAAAAGAATCAAAGTCAATTAGTCCAAGGCAATTGGCAATAAGCAAGATTCAGCAAGGTAATCCCAAACCTAGGCAAATCTCTCAAACAAACGTAGTCCGTGGAACGAGGCAAGACAATCCAAAGTTCATGGAAAGCGACAAGGTCTCTTGGAAGTACTTGAACAAGGTATGCCAAACTGTGGCTTCCAGGGATGCAGAGAACCACCAAGGCTTTTCTCCAGCAATGACGTGGCCGCCAAACTGAAGAACTTTCCCACCGGGTGTATAGTTAAGTCCCACCCTTGTGGGTCCAACGCTTCTCCATTCCCTGTCTCCAATCTTTGCGCGTAGACACAATATTACTCCTACGATCGAAGTAACTCTCGGGCTCAGCACCATCTGGCCTGTTATCATCCTGGGAGCCTGGCGCTGCGTCGGCTTCCATGGCCTCCTTGGCAGCTGGCAAAAACAAGCGCTCTTGAGACCCAAAACCTCCCGGTCTCTCATATTCGCAATCCGAGCCAGAATCCGGTTGACCTTCATCATCCGAATAAGCAGGAAGCCAGGTGTCTTCCCATTGCAAACTGTCTGTCGGTGAAACATTCCCATCGGGCCCTTCGTCTCCTCCATCTTGGTCCAAAGCAACCGGAACCCCCGGAGCAGCACCCCCCCCGGCTGAAATGGATGCTGGGGTGCTACACTACCACAGCCAAGTGTGATGGGTGATGGAAACCCAACAATATCTGGAGGGTCGCACTGTTGTCAATCCCAATTTCAGGCTTGGGGAATAACTATTTTACATCATTGTTCCTTTCATTCATTGATACCTTTCAAAATATCGGAATTGTTAGTATGTACCCATTCTTATTGTCACTTGACATGAAGTCCTGTTTTTAGATAGAAAAAATGGACTATAAGTATTTAATCCAACCACTTGAAACAAAAAAAATTCCTCTGGTTCAATTCATGGAAATTGTGCCGTGGTCCAATTTTTGAAATGCTCATTTTGAAAGTAATAGCAATTACAGTGGAATGTGAATCTTATGTGAGAACTTCCAATACTTATTTCCAGTGTGTTTTCTTACAACAGGATTATTATTAGCAAGAGTTTGGAAACAGAATAAGATCCCAACTGCAGGTGAATGGATTATAAAACTATTTGATATAATACAGATGGACCATCTTTCACAGAAACAGAATCAATCAACAAAAAGTACTGACTGGTCAGGATTTAAGGAGTTTATCCAAAACAATGGATATACAATCAATATAGACTTTATGGACCTCTGAAGAACAGAAAATAAAGAAAAAGAACTGACAAAACATGAAGACATTTTTATGAATAGACTGATATAAATTATTTATTTTTCTAAAGGACAATGGGAAGCCTCTTTTTTCTTTTCTTTTTTCCTCACTCCCTTTCGTCTTCTCTTCTTTCCCCTTTTTATTTTTATCACTATTTTTATGATTTACAACTATATCACTCTTTTCTTCTACATTATATAGCCATATATATCACTTTATGTAATAAAGAAAACTCAATAAAAAATTTAAAAACCAAACATTTTTCAGGAAGATGAATGACCTTTTGGTTGCAATCTCAAATCATTGGAATAACTGCCTTGAAGTCTGTGGGATTTGCTATCCACTAAATGGGTTGAAAAAGACTTTTGTTTTGCTCAGAATGCAATGAAAAGCAACAACGTAAAGAAGGAAATGAATTAGAATTTTGCCCCCAGCAAAAGAAAATTCCCTATAATCTACCAACACCTGGAATGTAGAACATATCTAATTACATATGAGAGGAAGAACAATTTCATTTAGCTTTCTATATACAGCCTGTAGGTTAGGGAGAGTGACTAGTACTCTACAATTTCAGTGATTGTTGTCTGTGTTTACCATAATTACAGGGATATTTTAGACTTCCGTATTTTGTTAGGAGCATGATATTGGCCAGTGAATAGCAAAAAACCATTTAAAGTAATCTATTATTGTGACCATATCCTGCAGAACAGTATATTTAGTCAACAGTTAGTTACCGTTGACTAGAGACTTTCTCATCCCCTGATATCTTAAAGCTGTGTACCTAAAATTTTTTTTGGGAAGATGGGGTTGATTGAGAAGACGTGAGAATTATAGATATTAATTTTCATCATGAATCATTTAAAACTTATATCTCCCATTCTTTCTTTCCATCTTTTCTGCCTTTCCAGCAAGCTAGAGAGTGAGTATAGGAATGGATTCAATGATTAGTTTCATTTTAACACTACGTGATAATACAATGTTGAAATGAAGCTGGTCAAAGTTAAGGCAGTGCTTTCCTCTTTCCTCTACAATTTGTTGAGAAGATAAATATAGTGGCCACCAACTACTGGCCCTTCCTAGAAAATCAAGTGCCAGAAGGAAATGGAAAATGGCTGTGAAAAAAACAATCCTGAAAACAGCTTATGTTAGGCACTGAAAAAACTGGCTAATTTGAAACATAGTGCTGAAAGACAGTTTTACAGGTACCATAGACTAACAAAAAGCCAAATAAATGGGTCCAACAGTAAATTTTGCCTGACCTTTTATTAGGAGCCAAAATAGCTAAATGGAAGCTATTGTACTTTGGGCATTTCATGAGAAAACTTGACTCATTGGAAAGGATGGCAAAGAAAAGGCAGAACTACTTAATGCTTTCTTTGCCTCAGTTTTCTACAAAAAGAAAGCCGTCTTCAACCTCAGCAACATGGACTCGATGAAGGATTGGGGGAAATCCAACCCCAAATAGGGAAACAATTTGTCCAGGAATACATGGCCGCTCTAAACAAATTCAAGTCCCTTGGGCCAGATCAACTAGATCCAAGAGCATTGAAGGAACTAACAGAAGTCATTTCAGAACCACTGGCAATCATCTTTTGAGAGTTTTTGGAGAATGGGACAAGTCCTAGCAGATTGGAGGAGGGCAAATGTGGTCCCTATCTTCAAGAAGGGAAAAAAGGACAACCCAAACAATTACCGTCCAGTGAGCCTCATGTCGATACTAGGCAATAGGCATGAGAAAAAAGTTATGAAAATTGAAAGAAATCGGAAGGGATTCGTATGTATGGGACTTTCAAGTTTATACACATCGCTGTCGCAATCCCGGAAGTGGACTTTCTTTTTCGCACTCCCTGGGCCCAAATTTTCGTTAGATTTGTAAATATTTCGGAAGGCTCCCTATTATCCCCTCCAAAATAGCTTCCCAGACATTACTCACAGTCAGATGGGGCCTTTCCAGGCTCGAGGCCTACTTTAACTGAAAGGCCTTTCCTCCAGGAAGTGAAAAAGGAGCCGGACCATAGAGAGATCCAGAGCGGGAGTCCTAGAGTGGCTGGAGGACTCAGGAAAAAAGCGGTTTAAACTGCAGGGAAAGAAGCCTAGATAGGAGGACAGGCGAGAAGGACATGAGGACGGCTGAAACAATGGCAGAAGGGGTTGAAAACAGCCCGGAGAGGAGCAGGAAAAGTGCAGAATCAAGGAAAAGCCACAGAGTTCAAACCTCCTAGAGAGCTATGGGAAACTGAATGGGGGAAAGCTGCAGTGAGAAGAGCTCTAGAGAAGGTAGGCAACTATTTTATAATTAATAATAAATATAATAATATTTACTCCTTCTAATTTCCTGGAAGAAGGGCCCTGGGCATTTAATTCTAATAATAATAATAATAAATATAATAATATTTACTCCTTCTAATTTCCTGGAAGAAGGGCCCTGGGCATTTAATTCTAATAATAATAATTATATATTAATAATATTTACTCCTTCTAATTTCCTGGAAGAAGGGCCCTGGGCATTTAATTCTAATAATAATAATAATAATATATTAATAATATTTACTCCTTCTAATTTCCTGGAAGAAGGGCCCTGGGCATTTAATTCTAATAATAATAATAATAATATATTAATAATATTTTTGCTCCTTCTAATTTCCTGGAAGAAGGGCCCTGGGCATTTAATTCTAATAATAATAATAATATATTAATAATATTTACTCCTTCTAATTTCCTGGAAGAAGGGCCCTGGGCATTTAATTCTAATAATAATAATATATTAATAATATTTTTGCTCCTTCTAATTTTCTGGAAGAAGGGCCCTGGGCATTTAATTCTAATAATAATAATATATTAATAATATTTACTCCTTCTAATTTCCTGGAAGAAGGGCCCTGGGCATTTAATTCTAATAAATGCTCTGGAGAAGCAAGCCTTGACCAGAGGTGGGCAACTATTTTATTTAATAATAATAATAATATATTAGTGCATGATATGTCCCTGCAAAGAAACCCTGACTTTTTATAATAATGTCCACGCTGACACCACCTCCCAGTCGACAGCAGCCATGGACCTAGTGTCCACCATGGAGGCACTAGGACTCTCACCGTGTAGGACTGGCCCCACACACCAAGCCGGACATACATTAGACCTGATCTTCGCGGCCGGAATACAGGTGACCCTAGCCTCCGTCACGGAGGTTCCATGGTCGGATCACAGTGTCCTGGAAGTCCGTCTGAATGTGGCCCCCCCCTCCCGGTAAGGGTGCCGAACCTATTTTGGTTCGCCCGAAGAGACTTATGGAACCCACTAGGTTCCTGAATGCTCTAAGGGATTGGGAACCCCCCAGCGACTCGTCGATGGGCTGGTGGAATCTTGGAATACCAATCTTGCCACTGCCCTAGACGAGATCGCCCTCAGGCGCTTTCTCACCCCCGTAGTAACCGCCGCCATGGTACACCGAGGAGCTGCGGGCGATGAAACGGAGGAGGAGACAGCTAGAGGACGTGTGGCGGAGCTTCCGTGACGAAGCATCGAAATCGGCTTATAAGCAGTTCAAGAAGGCTTATGAGCATGCTATCAAGGAGGCGAAAAAAGTTCACTATGCCTCCCTGATAGAGTCAGCTAGTTCACGCCCAGCTCAACTCTTTAGAATAATTCGGTCCATGACAACAATCCCAACTGTCCCAAAAGATAGGGGTTTGGCTCCAACAGCTGAGGCTTTTCAGAACTTTTTTACTGACAAGATTTCGAATCTCCGCCGGGACATTCCAGCCACGGTTGATACAGTTAGCGAGCTCGAGACCCCGCCGCCCCGGGCGGGCCCACCTTCACCCGCTTTCCAAAAGCTGACGCAGCAGCTGTTGATAAGTTACTGTCTGCAGCTAGGCCAACTACTTGCTCCCTCGACCCGTGCCCTTCCTGGCTTATTAGATCTTGCCGGGAAGGGCTACGTGGCCCCCTGGGCACGATCATAAATAGCTCCCTTGAGCAAGGAGTCTTCCCGGGGGGATTGAAAGAGGCTTTGGTAAAACCGCTGCTGAAGAAGCCGAATTTAGACCCTTCGGCTCCCTCCAATTACAGGCCGGTGTCCAATTTGCCTTTTCTGGGCAAAGTAATTGAGAGGGCAGCAGCGGATCAGCTGCAGCGGTTCTTAGATGACACAGCTGGACTTGATCCCTACCAGTCCGGCTTCCGTATTGGGCATGGGACGGAGACCGTGCTTGTCGCCATTACAGACCAACTTCGCCGCCAGCTGGACCAGGGTGGGTCAGCACTGCTTGTCTTGTTAGACCTGACAGCAGCGTTCGATACGGTAGATCATGCATTGTTGACCCACCGTTTAGCCGGCGCCGGAGTTCGGGGGACCGCACTTCAATGGGTGGCCTCCTTCCTCCGGGGCCGGGGACAACGTGTGGAGGGGGGCGGGGGGGTCTCCGGGAGGGCCCCACTTAACTGTGGGGTCCCCCAGGGGGCTATCCTCTCCCCCTTGTTATTCAACGTGTATATGCGCCCCCTGGCCCAGCTGGCCCGCGACTTTGGTCTGGAGTGTTATCAGTACGCGGATGACACCCAGCTTCTGCTGAGAATGGACGGCAGGCCGGATACCCACCGATTGTTTCCATCGATGCCTGGAGGCCGTGACTGGATGGCTGCGTGCCAGCCGGCTGAGGGTGAATCCGTCGAAGACGGAGATCCTGTGGCCTGGTCGTCTTGGGCTGGGTGGGTGCCGGTTGCCTACCCTGGATGGCGAGCAGCTTAGCCCGTCATCATCGGTTAAGAGCTTAGGTGTTCAGTTGGACTCCCTGCTGACCATGGAGGCCCAGGTCTCCGCGGTCTGCAGGGGGTCCTTCTACCACCTACGACAGGCTAGGCGACTGGCGCCCTACCTGTCCAGGAACGACCTGGCGACGGTAATCCAAGCGACGGTCATCTCGAGACTAGACTACTGTAACGCCCTCACGTTGGCCTTCCCTTGTCGACACTCGGAAACTCAAGCTAGTGCAGAATGCCGCGGCACGCCTGCTGACGGGCTCGTCAGCGAGGGATCATATCACGCCCATCCTCCGCCAACTGCACTGGCTTCCTATTGAGTACCGAATTGTCTTCAAGGTGCTGGTACTGACCTTTAAGGCTTCATACGGCCTAGGGCCTGCATACCTGAGGGACCGCCTTACCCCGTATCTGCCCCCGAGATCACTGCGGTCAGACGAACGGAATCTGCTGACTATACCATCTGTCCGCTCCTGCCACCTATCAGCGACCCGTCAGAGAGCTTTCTCAGCGGCAGCTCCAATGCTGTGGAACTCTCTGCCAGACAGTGTCCGAGCCATCTCGGAATTAACCCCTTTTAGAAGGGCCTGTAAGACTGCTCTTTTCGAACTAGCATTTACCTAGCCCAAATGGATGATATGCGGTATGCCTTCTGTATACTCTTTATACATCCCCTGCGCCTCGTGACTTGCTGAATGTGAGTTTTAACTGTGTTATGTTTTTAATTGTAGGGCAGCGAGTCTGTGACTTGGCTGTCCATGTGTATTTTTACTGTCACCCGCCCCGAGCCTGTAGGGAGGAGCGGAATACAAAATTGAAGAAATAAATAAATAAATAAATAAATATTAATGCATTATATCTCCCTGCAAGGAAACCAAGGGAAATGTTGCCTCTTGATTTGCCTGTGCTTAAAACAGTGTCAGTCCTGTTTCCCTGCTTTGCCTACTTTAGAACTAATTAAGAATTTCGTTACTAATTACGTTACATTTTAGAACTTTTTGGAATTTTTTTTGTAAGTCTTTCTATTACTAATCAAAAAATATATCCCCCCCCCCCCATTTGATTTTAGAATCACGATTTTTGGGTTCTAAACCATGCCTGCTAGGCAAGATTCTGGAAAAGATAATCAAGGAAGTGGTCTGCAAACACTCAGAAAGAAATGTGGTCATCACTAATAGTCAACATGAATTTATTTTTTAAAAGTCATGCCAGACTAATCAGATATCTTTTTTTGATATAGTGACAAGCTGGGTAGATGCAGAGAATGCTGTGGATGTAGCATATCTGGATTTCAGTAAGGCCTTCAACAAGGTCCCCCATGACCTTCTGGAAAACAAACTAGTCAGTGGGCTAGGCAAAACTACGGTTAGACATATCTGTAATTGGTTAAGTGAACAAACCCAACAGGTGATCACCAATGCTTCCTCTTCATCCTGGAAAGAAGTTGCGAGTGGAGTGCCGCAGGATTGCATCCTGGGCCCGGCCCTATTCAAAATCTTTATTATTGACATATATAAAGGATTAGAAGGCATGGTCATCAAGTTTGCAAACAACATCAAATTGGGAGAGATAGCCAATACCCCAGATGATAGGAGCAGAATTCAAACCAATCTTAGTCCCTCGAATGCCAGTCTGAGTCCCTCGAATGCCGGTCTGAGTCCCTCGATAGAGGTGAGAAGGTTGGGGTACAAACGTTTTAAATAAATAAATAAATAAATAACAGATTAGAGAGATGGGCCAAAACTAACAAAATAAGTTCAACAGGGACAAATACAAAATACTCCACTCAGGCAGAAAAAAATGGAATACAAAGATAGAGAATGGGGGATGCCTGGCTCGATAGTAGTATGTGTGAAAACAATCTTGGAGTCCTTGTGGACAACAAGTTAAACACGAGCCTATGATTCTATGCTTAACAAGACTGAAAGCAGTAGAAAAAGAGGAAGGCAACATTAGAGATACATTGATTCAATAGAGGACATCACCACTCTGAGTTTGCAAGATCTGAGTGGGGCTGTTGATAGTGTCTGTCAATCTCAGGATTTTTATTGGTCGTAGCTGCTTAGATGAGAAATAAGTACAAATATGACAGTTTCATGAAATCTTTCTTGAACTTTGGGCTTACTTCCTGATTCAATAACAACTCCTGAATCACCCTGAATCAAACATGGCGCAATTGTCTCCCACATTTGGCAGCATGAACATTTTTAGTGCACGATGTTTTGAAAAAGTGGGAGATGCTGTATGGATCTACAGCCCTCTATCTCACTTTGACATTAGAGTGGCAACAGGAGCAGCAATAATGCCAACTGGAGACTTTCTGACATCCAAGAACTCTATATGTTCCAGGAACAGACAACGCTAAGAACTCCACCTTCCTAATAGTAGTTGCATGTAAGAATGCTTCATGCAAAACACCGTTTCTAGAATTCTTGCCACAGCAAATATTTAAGTCTAATCCCAAGTGTGTGATATCTGATTTTGTAAATATGAATTAGTAAAGCCACATAAGTATGCTTCTGAAAGTGATTTGTTCCCAGATTTGTGAATGTACTGGGATACAATGTGGCCTTAAGGAAACAATATACGTATACTACTGTAGGCCCATAAACTTGTTTTAAAGTAGCACACTCTGGGTGATAAGGTTACTTAAGATGAAAAGAAAAGAAAAAGAGACAAGTCAAAGATTCTGAATAAATGCTACAGCTGCAGGAAATGAGAAGCGGAAATAAAAAGGGGAGGGATCAGTAACAGAATTTTGAAAGTAGCAAGTGATTTCAATTTAGACTAAAGCACATAAATGCTTTGTGGATATGATTTTGGAGAAACACCATTGGGTTATACAAGTTTGAGTGGTTAAGAACTTGCAGTGCTCTGTGAAAGGCTGCAGTAACTGTTTTTATGTATGTCTGCCTTTTTATATAATAATGAATATATAATAATGTTTAATTGCTCTTTCTTTTATCTCAAAACATTAATTTCTCTGTCTTTCAGAGTAATGAGATATGTATCCGGGTAGAAACATTGTGATGAAATGGATACTGTTGCTCAGTAACATTTTCCAGCAATGTGAATTAGAGTGAGAAGATACTTTCTTACTCTTGGACTGTTACTAGTTATGTTTAGGGTTATATATCTCCAGTCTTGAGCAAAGGAAGATAGATGCTTTTGATCTGTGGTGTTGGAGGAAGTGCCTTGGACTGCAAGAAGATCCAACCAGTCCATACTCAGGAAATAATGTTCGACTGCTTACTGGAGGCAGGGATATTAGTGGCAAAGATTGAGTACATTGGCCCCATAATGAGAGAGAGGAAAGCTTGGAGAAGATAATGACGCTGGGGAAAATGGAAGGAAAAAGGAAGAGGGGTCAACCAAGGGCAAGAAGGACGGATGTTATCCTTGAAGTGGCTGGCCTGACTTTGAAGGAACTGGGGTGGCCACGGCTGATAGGGAGCTCTGGCGTGGGGCTGGTCCATGAGGTCAAGAAGAGTCGGAAGCAACTGAATGAATAAACAACAACAAAAATCTCCAGTCTGCTGAGACATTATGACAAAAGATAAAAGACAGAAGCAACTGGGATGGAGTCACCCTAAATTTGGTATGGATTTATGCAACTTAACACTAGAAAATTGTATCAAATTCATTATAGATATCCTTTCTTTTTTTAGCTACCTTTAGCTGGATAATATTATTTTAATGCTTTTATTAGGTGTTTTACTTCTTATATTTCATGTTTTAACTGCCCTTTTATCTTATCTTATGATGAATTGTCCTTTGATTTTATGCTAGTTATATGTTGTTGACTGAGTTTTGTTTTATGTATGTGAGGCATTGAATTTTGCCATTATTTTTAGTGTGAACTGCTTTGAGTCCACTTTGAGTCCCCCCAGAGGTGAGCAAAGTGGTATATAAATACTGTAAATAAACAAACAAATAAATTTCCATATCCCAGTCTCCTGATTTTTTTAATCACATTCTCCATTTTGATTAATAAATGTGCCAGCATATAGAAAATATTTGCCTATTTTAGAGTATGTAAATCACATACCATTATTTTTGTGTTTGCTTTAGCTTTCTTTTTGCATTCTTCACAACAGAGGAAGATAATGACATAATTGGACTGAATAAATAGACACATAGTTTCCAAGTCATTGGAAGCAGCAGTTTATATTTTGTTGTCGAAAGCTTTTGTGGCAGGAATCACTTGGTTGCTGTAAGTTTTTTAGGCTGTATGGTCATGTTTCAGTAGCATTCTCTCCTGATGCTTTGCCTGTGTCTGTGGCAAACATCCTCAGAGGTGTATATATATATCTGTTGGTGGGAGAAAGAACCCTTGTCTGTTTGAAGCAAGTATGAATGTTGCAATTAGCAAGATTGGTTAGCATTAAGCCTTGCAGCTCATTTTAAGAACGATATGGGGCCCCATATAATGCAAGTGGAGGGCAGCAAGGATGATTTGGAAAGCAAACCATATGAAAAAAGATTGAAGGAGCTGGGCATGTTCAGCCTAGGGGAAAAAAGATTGAGGGGTGACTTAATTGCACTCTTTAAATACCTCAAGGGCTGATACACAGAAGAGGGTGCAGGTTGTTCTCTGTTGCATTGGAGAGTAGGAGTAGTTCTAGTGTTTTTTTTGTTACAGGAGTGCAGATTTCAGTTGAAATGCCTTGACAGTAAGAGCCGAACAACAATAGACCCAGATGGTGTGATCTGTAGCTATGGATATCTTCTAAACGGAAGTGAACAGCTACCTGGAGTTGGATGCTTTGGCAGGAGATCTTGCATGGAACAGGGGTTTGGATCCAATGGGTCATAAGGCCCTCTCTGAGAGCGCTTCCAAACAGGCCAAAAATCCAAGAAATAGGATTTTAAATCTCACTTCCTCTTGGGATGGAGGCTACACAGCTGGCCTAAACCCGGTGCTTTTGCAGGGGTGGTATCCAGATATTCACCCTTGCCGATCCAAGATCAACGGAGTCGGCTTGGGCACCACCAGGCTCCCCATGCCTGCCTTCCATTTTTCCATGCACTTACCAGCAGAAAGCCCCATTTGAGGCCTGTAGTCTTCTTCCCTTCTTCTCTCCCTGCTCACTTGGAACAGCTGAAGGAGGGCTTTGGGTAGGGGATGGGGGATTTCTCCTCCAAGATTTGGTTCTTCCAGGGAGGAAGAAGAAAGAAAAAAGGCTCCAGGCCTCCATGAACGGCTTTCTTTGGTAAGTTAAGAGGGAAATGGGAAGGTAGGAGGGAATCCAGACAGGAGAGAGGGAAGGAAAACACATGTTTTTCCATGCCTGCAGGGATATACAGCCATGGAAAAGTGTGTGTTTCTCAGGAGCAACCAGGTTTAAAGGGAAGCTTTTAGACACATGTTTTCCAGTCTTGAATCCGAATTCTCCTGATTCCTCCCACATTTTGACTGAATATCATTTAGCCACCCTCCCCATTTAACCCGGTTTATAATGCATGTGTTGAAGGGCCCTGACTCAGTTCCTCATAGTTTCTAGCTAGCATGGCATGCCAGGGATCCTGTGAATGGCCACAAGGTTTCTCTGCCCTTCTGTAGATTATTCTCACCTTTGTAGATACGCCAGATGGGTAGAAACAGTTTATTAGCAACCAGCACAAAAAAGTTCACAAATCAAGCGGCTCTTCTTGATCTATCAGATTGCCCCACTGAAGAGAAGAATGTGCCATTGACTGTACAGCAGTGTGGCAGAGAAATCTTGTGTTCACTATAACTTCGCATACATACACACCGAGATGAGTCTTGCAGCCAGAAAAAAAGATTTTGGTGGGATTGCTGAAGAATGACCTCTAAAATCAATAGCAGACTAGGAATAGCTCCACCCTCCCACATTTAATCTCAGCAATCAGTCTAAAGATGTTTTAGGAAACAGTTTTGAATGTTGTTTGACCTTTAACCCTCTGCCAGAAAAGTAACCACCTTCTCTGCTGATAGTCTTTTGGCAATATAATGAACTCCTTGAATCTTCAGTTAAAACCAACTGTTTCTTGACCCCAAAGAAAATGATTCATCACATAAACACCCCCACACCTCATGCACATTTCTCTTATTTAGGAGTAAATTATGGCCTGAATATGGATGTTCTTACTCACACATGGCTATTTTTAACCCATCCTTTAAAAAACCAGGTTACACTGAAATCGGTACAAGCTGGTGTGCTGACCTGAATAAAGCAGGATTTATAAAACATAATAATAATCTAATAGAATTAATACAACTTTTTGTGCTTCTCAAAATGAAGAAAATATCTTTTATAACTCTATATAAATAAAGATCCATCAATGGAACTACTGTAAGTATTTTTTCTGTGTTTAAATGGTGCATTCAGAGGATTAGTGAAGTTGACGTTCAGGTTTTCCATCCCCCTTTCATTTGTTTCACATATTCTATTGCATTACCTTATATACTTATGTATAAGTTTAGAAATTTTAGTCAAAAATCAATCCAAAAACCTGGGTTAGTTTACTCATGGGTCAATGTGACTACTGAACCTTATCTCTTATCAAAAAAAGGAACTACCTCCTTCTTTGAGAAGAGTGGCTAAAGGCAAGAGGACAAAAAAGAATACTGTGCCCTTACTTTCTTCACTGTGACAACACTATTGGCTTTTATGGCCCCTTCTACATTGCCCTATATCACAGGATCTGTTTCCAGATTATCTTCTCATCCCAGATTATATGACAACGGAGACTTATATGTTCCAGTTCAAAGCAGATAGTCTGGGATTGGATCCTGACATATAGGCAGTGTAGATCCAGGGATGGCTGGCCCCTGAGGTGGAATTGATGCTTTCCCTTCTATACAGAATGACCCTTAGCTTATCCACAGGTCATCTCAAAATCCTCAATTTTGGGCCCAAATCCTGTCCTCATCTTATTCGTGAGTGTATTGGACAATATTTTGTGACATCTGCATTGACCATGTTGTAATATTAAAGAAAGCTGATAGCAACTCTAGCACCTCAGTTGAAAATCTGTGCTAGAAAAGGGTTCTGAGGATACCCAGGACTGCCCAAAAGACCAACACGTGGATTGAAGAGCAAATGGAGGGAAAGTTATCCCTTGAAGCCAAGAGGACTAAACTAAGACTGTTGTACTTCATACATATTATGAGAAGACTTGTCTTGAAAAGACATTGAGACTTGGTAAGGTAGACAATACTTGAAGTGACTGGCTTGACATTGAAGAAGCTGGGGGTGTTGATGGCTGACAGGGATGTCTGGCGTGGGTTGGTCCATGGGGTCACGAGGAGTCAGAAGCGACTGAACAAATAAACAACAACAAGGTAGACAAAAAACAAAAAAGAGGATTACCACATTTCAGGTTGATAGAATCAGCCAAGAAAGCCTCCACCATGAATTCATAAAAATCTCATGGCAGTAGATGGTGGTGTATCGTGGTAGTCATTCATTCAACAGGTCTTGCATATACAAATCTAAGTCAACTTGACAGCACTGAACAATGTTTTTAGCTAGTTTTAATTTTATGATGGTTTTAAACTTTTTTAGGCTGCATTTTTAAACTATACCTGTTTTAACTGTTGTACGTTGGCTTGAGTCTCAAACTGAGGAAAAGAAGAGCAGTCAGTCAATCATTTAATCCTGCAGTATATTTTTTGAAATTTAAAGAAACACCTTGTGGCATGAGATGTGCATAGGCTGGTCTGTAGAGGTGTGTGGAATAAAAACAATTCTGTCTTGTTAGGGTTGTATCCACACATTCTTTTCTGAACCAGCTTTGCTATGGTATATTTTTTAGCAGTAAACACATTTCATTTTATAACTGATATAAATGAAAACAATGTAACAATAACCTTATTACCATTCATATCACTATATCTCTGTCATATCCTACCTCTTCCATCACCATGACAATCAGCTTCTAGCAATCATTCTGGTGTGTTAAGAAACAAAAATGGAATGCAGGATGGTCTGACACAGAATGGCACTGAAGATAAACACTAATGTATCTTTTGCTTCCGTATCAACAGTGATGTAGCAAAACCAGGGCTTCATCAACACTGCCATGTAATGCAGTAACTCAGTGGTTCTCAATCTTCCTAATGCCACAACCCTTTAATATAGTTACTCGTGTTGTGGTGACCCCCAGCCATAAATTTATTTTTGTTGCTACTTCATAACTGTAATTTTGCTACTGTTATGAATCTTAATGTAAATATCTGATAGGCAGGATGTATTTGGCACAAATATCCAAAACGTCCACCTTTGGATACTTGTAGGGTTGGAGGCAGGGGATTAATTTTGTCATTTGGAAGTTGTAATTGCTGGGATTTTTAGTTAACCTATAATCGAAGAGCATTCTGAACTCCACCAATGATGGAATTGAACCAAACTTGGGACACAGAACTCCCATGACCAACAGAAAATACTGGAAGGTTTTGGTGGTTATTGACCTGAAATTTTGGAGTTGTAGTTCACCTATATCCAGAGAGCATTGTGGACTCAAACAATAATGGATCTGGACCAAACTTGGCACAAATACTCAATATGCCCAAATGTGAACACAAGTGGAGTTTGGAGAAAATAGACCTTGGCAGTTGTGAGTTGTAGTTGCTGGAATTTATAGCTCACCTGCAATCAAAGAGCATTCTGAACCCACCAACAATGTAATTGGGGCAAATTTCCACACAGAAGCCCTGTGAGCAACAGAAAAGACTGTGGTTTCTGATGGTCTTTGGCAAGCTCTCTGATATCCTTCACGACCCCAAGTGGGCTGAGGGATATTATAGTTTCAAGGGCAAGTGTTCATCTTTTCAATTTCATCCTTAGAATTATAACATTATAATGCAAAAGTACCACTTCACTGATGTGCTTGTTTTATTAGTATTTTTATTTCTGTAAAAACACGATTTTCTTTTTAATTGAAATTTGTTTTAAATTTCTGTTTAAATTTAAAACTTTGAATCAATTGTAAAATAAATGTGGGCATAAATTAAATAAATAAAAAGAAATATTCTTGAGTGTTTGAATAAAATGTTGCTGGGAATCATGAAAATTAATCCAGGCAATAGAAATGTCACTTTGATATTAAAACCAGCAAAACAACAACATAAGCTGCGAACTACAGCAATGAACACCACAACTGCCTGACTCATTTGCCCTGTCTGGAGCAGCCCAAAGACCATAACATTATTTGCCTTGACTTTGTATTTTCCTGGAGTTCTGCTCCAGTCCTTTAATAACTGAAAGGGAAATAGGGGTTTACCACACTAAAGTATTTTTATGAGCTATCTTTGTGCAATCCACAGTATTTTGAGTTTATGGAGGGCTAAGGCACTCTACACATAGTAAAAATGAAAATGCTAGATTTAGAGATGGAGGG